>CP045893.1:16501755-16575118 GCA_013387185.1 Caligus rogercresseyi | reverse complement strand
GCTTAGCCAATAATAATGAATTGATTGCAGATCAATGCTCGAGCTTTATTGAAAATGCAACAGTACACATACAAAATTGTTCACAAAATGTTTAAAAAATAGCAATTGTAATTTATGAGGACACTACTTTTGGCACACAAATTACTTAAATAATTATTAGGAACATAATGTAAATTAAAAAACTATTTAAAAAACATTTATTTAGAAAAGGAGGGATATTTAAAAAAACGTTATTGAAGAGAGAATTTTAATTATTGCAAAAAAATATTCAACTAAATTTAGGATAATGTTTGATTAATCACATAAACGAATATCAATTGAGCATATATTAATTCGATATATATATATATGCAAATAATTCAAAAATAAACATTAGTTTAATTTTAAGCATTACAGATGAACCACATATTATAAAATAAATATGAATAAAGCCAATAAATATTTTATAAATTTACAATAAACAGAATAAGAACATTAATCATTTGAAATCCTTGATATATTTTACAAAGACTTTTGATGATGTCCCTTGTAGAGGGGAGAAGGAGAAGAGAAATTTCGGATTTCTTGGGTCTCATAAGTCCATGAATTATCTTCGGAGATGGGAGCCTACATTTCAGGGAGACATATCGCCGCAGCTGATAGGAAATATCGCCTCTAATTGAAAGCTTAAGATGCTCGTAATCCGCTAACCTTTTCATCACCAGCAATTTTGCACCTAGAAGTGGGTGTATTGGTTCGAGAGGACGATGTTTTTGCACAACGATTAGATATATTCCCTTTTTAGTTATATTTATTTTTGATATTGCACTATTTTGCACTGCAGGCTACTTTATTTTATATTTATGTACTGTACTATTTTTGTCACACCCGTGCTGATATGCTTTATTGTTTTGGTAACTTGGTGAGTAAAAAAAAGAGAATATGTCCAATTTGAGTTAATGGATAACAATAATAAAAAGAAACTTGGGACATTTTAATTTAGTTTTAACCCCCTTTGTCAGATATCTTTACTCTCCCTCAAACGATCCCATCAATTTAATTTCAATTATCAGGGTTTCAGCACATGATATTTGAGTGCTGATTTTGTAAGGGATACAAGAATCTACCATCCTTGAAAGAGTCATCTTGGTCAGGTCATGAAGGGTAAGAGTTCCTTTTTTAATGGTCAATTACTCAAGTCCTCTGTACTTTCCAAGTTCCGGAAAAAATACTTCTTTGCAGAATTCTGCCTAATTATATCACAGTCGACTAATTGTCGGACTGAGGAATATTTTCCAAACATTCTTTGTACACATCCAAGGCCAAAGAGATGCCAGAGGTTACAGATTTGTTTATGTTTACAAACCAATGCCTTCCACGTTTTGTAAACATAAATAAATAAATAGTGCTTCGCTTGTTTTTATTTTCGGAAATATGAAGTCAGACAGCAAACAACGAAAATCTGTTAGATTAAATAAACATCAAACTTTACTGATACAAAAGAAGAAAAAAATAAGTCCTAAAGGCTTTTCAAGTTTTGAGTTAAAGTTTTCCCCATATGGCTTTACAAACAAATTTATGTTAACATCATAAAAGTTTTATATGAATATAAATTGCAAACTTTTTCCTTTTTATCAATTTAGAGTTGTGAACTACATATTTATTAAAACCTGAAAAAAATCACGTTCGGTTTTGATAGTTAAAAGTCAATTTCTATGGTTTATTAAGTAAATATTTTCTTTTAAGTCATTATTTTCATTCAATATTAAGTTGGAGTATCTTACTTAAAGTTTGAACTAAATATGTTAGATTTGTGGAAAACGTCTTAATTTAGAATTTCGTTTAGATCATTTTGAATAAGAACAATGCAATGAAAATCTCAATGGATTTGCAATCATGTTTGTTCATTACCTGCTGTCATACCATGATATGCAATTGTTCGTCGATCCTATCTAGATACACGTCGATTAAAAGGGATTCTCGTATAATAATAATAATATAAAAAATAAATAATATATATATATAAGCTAGTTTGTTCTCTCTGGTCTAACATATATCCCGATCTAACTTCATTTATTTTTCATTAGAAAACTTCTCCATGATATGCAGACCCCAATACTTAAAATAACAAAAATAATAGGTTATATATATATATATCATATATTCTCCTCGAAGTTTTGCCTCTTCTTTTGTCAATAAACTTTTATTTCCATACACTATAAGCTCTCCTCACGTTTGCTCAAATTAATGTTTTCTTTCCTAATAAACAGTTTCTTTCTCCTTCGGCATTGTGCCTCTTATATGATCAAGGGTATAAGAAGTCGTGCAGAGTATACTTATGTATGGGGGTAAGGAATCCTCTCCAATAAAAGGAAATCAATTTTCGTATATTTGCTGGTTTTACAAGACAAATGGTGGTCGAATAAAGTTATAATCCATTTGTATATTAATATCCATTTACCTTATGAGCACATTACCCCCTTTCAAAAGTAATTATACTTTTTATAGCAGTCCGTAAGAGATCTTGGAGTCCTCACACATGATTTCTTAAAGGTAAATCTACTGATGATTAAATCAGGAGAAAAAACTTGAATGTATTTGGTCGCACTAATATTTTAGGCGAAAACATCAAACTGGATAAATATATATTTCTGGTTCGGTACTCGTTATTTTCTCAGCACTTAGTTTTAAATTGATCAATTTTCTACGGAAAAGTTTGATGAAAATATTAAGACAAAGTGGGCATTTCCAGATAATCCCATCCAATGCCGGGTATCATCTGCTAGCCATTTAGAATTAATATATATAAGTCTTTAAAAAATGAAAAAAAATTACACTTTACAATGAGTGTGTTGAAATATGAGGATTGTAACTTATTTATTGGAGATTCTTTTGGTGTTGAGAATTTGAAAAAACGTCTATACCATATGTTTATTTTAGTTATTTAATACAAACTTTTTCTTTTTTATAATTACTTGGCGTCATTCAATGATTTTTTAATAAAAAACCTTGTTGAAGAGAAATACATAAATAATAATTCCCCAGGTGAGCAGATACACTTGTACAGAAAACAGTTTCAAACTCACTGATGTATAACGAAACCTAATATCACCAGCTTTTTGAAAGCTTCAAATCCATATATTCAGAAAACAAAGGACAGAATAGTAGTAGAAATAAATTAATATGGTTTCCATTTTCAGGAGAACCGAAGAAAAGAGATAAGGGAAAATCCTCTGCAGAGAAAAAAATCTTAAACAGTGTAGATGGCGGTTCAAATATCCATAAATATATTTAATGAATCTGCAGTGATATACGCCTTCTAAAAAATATAATGGGTTCTCGTCTTCCGCAATTGAATTCCATGTTCAATAGAAGAAGCACACATGTTCGTCATCTTAAATGAGATTATGAAATGTATTCGATAGAGTTGCGACTGGATTACTAATTAAAAAATAATTATACTATGCAGTATGTCTTTAGGCATTGATTTATTTTAGAAGATTTAGAAAAGTGATGAAATGCCTTATTAGAACGTTCGACGATATTTCTATTAACCTCATTTTTCATAGTTAGGTGGCCCTGAAGAACTCTTTCAAAAATTAAGAATATGGATTATTATTCATTTTTGATATTTTTTGTAATAATATTTTTTTACTTCTTCTAAAATGTGCATTTTTTTCATTGAGCTAATCAAACTGAGGTTATTTTTTTAAAGAATCATAGAATGTTGATATTTCAACGTTTCTTAATTCTTTGATATTTTTCATTTATTTTAAAGTATTCTGCAATAAATGCTGAAATTAGTTCCCAAAAAAATGTTTATATACTTTAAGTCGAACAAATACATTGACCCCAATTTATATGCACTTGATAATTTGACTATACAGATAATAACCATTGTAATCAAGATTGGGAGACCTTATTTTTGTATTACTGTTAATAAACCATCAAATGATATTTATGCAACTCATTTGATTCTTAGTCTTCTGAGGAGAATTCGACTTAATGTTTGCTGTTTACATATAAGCAAAAACTAAATCATGATTTTTTTTAAAATGTGCCGTCAATATAGTTGCGGGAAATTTCATTTTTATAGTTAATAAAGTCATACAAACTTCCTAGCCAAACACACACCATCCCCACCTGTCTTTACCTTTCCTTTGCATCTTTCCTACAAGCAGCGTTGGGCTAATCTGCATTGATTTCAACTTCATTCAAATCATGACGGGCAAATAATATTAAGTAGGGTCTCAAATAAAGCAGTATATTTCATTTTTTTAAATTTTCAAAATGGTATCCATCTCGCTGACATCATCTCGATCCGGCTATAAAAAGGACTTTCAGGCATTCACCACCTCCAGAGATAGACTTCAGCCTAGTGAGGGCTGATGTGGACTTAAGGCACTGAAACTGTCGTGGCTGGTGCGGCAGACCTCTCTCTCTCCAACTTCTCTTAGAAGATAGTCCGACGGGTTCATGTTGTGGGTGTGTCTGCAATTTCCAGAATGGTGACTTCTTGGCATTCAGCAAGTTAAATGTATTTGTCGCTGAGTGAAATCTGGCGCGATTCCTGCTGAAGATGAAGTTATTGGCACCAGCTTCCTTCTGACGACGGATATCTCCAAATCTTGCAGTAACGGTATGCACCCATCCTTTTTGGGCTCAAAGAAGAGGCATGACAGTTTTGTTGCTCCTTACCACACTCAAGGTCATGATATTAGCAGAGAGCTTTGATGTAAATTTGTGAGGTACCTCAGACCTTTCACAGTGTCTACCGCCTGTCATTCTGGGTGTTGTACTTCCTATTCACGGTCCAATTTTCTCGTCACTGAAGAACACGATTCTGTTACCATTCTATTTCAAATTGTTCAACAGCTTGGTCCCGTTCTTCACACTTTTCTCTTCATGGATTAGAATGTGTTTTTGTACAATTTGTAATTCTTGAGGTTCAGATCGTCCGTGGTTGATCACTTTATGATATTGTTGCGCTCTTGCAAGTATGGTCATGAAGGTCCCGGGTGAGGCCTCGATGGATATCTTCAGGTCAGCCAGGAAAGTGAGAGTGCAGATCTAGGGTATGCGCCTCCTCTCTGATACCCCCCCTCCTCCTTCCAGCGCTTGATGACGTCGTAGACAGTGGCCTTTGGGTAGCCCAGGGTCTTGAAGATATCCGTAGGTTGGTTGCCCGGCGGGGTATTTCGATGAACGTTGCTCTTCTCTTTGTTTCCCTATCTCAAAACGCAATTGTTAACAATAAATAATATACGGTTGTTTGAAGGGAAATATAAACCTTTCAAAAATGAAATCTTACAAACCCAAAATACTACTCATATCAAATTATTGGTGTTTAAAATTATCCAGATAAATCAGCCCAAACTAAAATGGATCTTGTGAAGAGAGGATATATTACACGAAAAAACAGCTTGTTTCTCCTCTAGAGGAATTTATTGCTTGCTTCCAGTCTATGTAAATACGCATCATATCATTAAAGTTTATCAACTTACTCCATGATTTTTTTAAATGAGATTGACCTCCATCGGGAGGCAAAACAATGCTCTCGCATAGAGAACTAAGTCATTATTTACATTCAGGCACATTTAATACTTATGTTGCATAAGATAAGATGTGAATCATCATGGAAATGACTAATATTATATTTAAAAAAAATATCTATATTTTTTTTAAAATTTACTATATTATAGACTAATTGTGCAAAAAAAAGATAGAGAGACATAAATGTCCAAAATTATACTTTAAGAGAAGAACGAAATAATTGAAACAAAACCTAAGAAAAGCAAATAATAATTAAATTAAAAAATGTTATAATACATACTTCAAAAAATATTTATCTATTATTTTAATAATACATCCGACTTTTTATAACCCGACGAATCTATGTCAAATTAAATCGGCAAAAAAATGATCACAGATTGTACATAGTTCCGTTTTGTCAAATATCTCACTATCTTTGCAATGGCTTTCAACAAGGCGTAGTCTATAGCTTTTATTTCATCTTTATTTAAGAGTCATAGAAGTAACTCCAATCATATCGTATTATTTGTAGTGTTTATAATGTCAGTAAATAAGTGAAACGTTTCTACTCTCTATGTTGATGCCCATTTTGGTTTGTGTGTTAAGGAATAAAGAAACACCTTGTATGGAGGGGTTACGAATGTATCATAAAACGATAAGGATCTTCAAATCTTTAAAGCATTATAAAAAAATATGATTCAATTGACAAAGTACCCAAAATTAGTCAACAACTTTTTTATCATATATATTTAATACAAACCTAAATACCTTTAATAATATAAAAATATTAATAGCCCAAATATTTGGTCTGTAGAAAGCTAAAGATAAACCAACTACGTACAGAATAAGCTATTTTTATATCCTTGTATTAAGCCATAGCTAGTACGCAAGTCAGTAGTTAACATTATTTGTTAAAATATTCAGCAATACGCCTAACAATAACTTATGCATACAAAAGTCAAACCCACTGCCGTAAGGAATCCCATGCTTTTAATTTAAACGTCAAGATCCTTCAACTGACTGAAGTATTAGCTAAAGCTGACTTTAAAATCTAGGCTGTTTAAGACCCTGAGATCTTCTCACTCAGCTTTTATAATAACTCATTATAACTTAAGTAAACAGATAATTTTATTCATGAAATTTTATAATTCTGATCCAATGCACTTATACCCTTTTTGTATTTCAATTTCAGTAAAGTTTTGTTCTCACAATTATTTATGTTCGGCATAATTACTCATTATTGTAATTCTACTTGGTTAAATCACAAATACATTTAACTAATATACTTTGAAATGAAAATATATAAACCATAGCATTATCCTATAAAACCATTGACATATTTATTTAAATAAAGCAACATAATAAAAACAACACCATCAATCACTATCAATATAAATATGCCATTGAATATAAAACTCTACTTTAAAACATGCATAGCACGAAATATATATATATATATATATGTACGTATATATAAATACCATCAACGATATTGCCGTGAAATCGTAATCTCAAGGTTTAGTTATAAATTTTTGATCAATGTATTTGGTAATATATTATTAAGCCATGAGAATCATAAGGCTTTATACTTAACTTAATTAATGTTTCGTTTTTGGTTGGGGGAGGAGAAGATCCAATATCATGTATAGATTTAAAACTCAAATACCATAATAAAAAATAAATTTACAATGAATATATTTGAAAGTGGAAATTGTAGGTGCAAAAAGATTTTCGACAAAACAATTATATATATTACTCCCTATGACAAGGATATTGCCATTGCATTTGAAATGGACCTTAAATTGCATAGATAACTTTGATAGACCAAATGTAAACATAAGTGTAGGCATTCATTGAATAAAAAATAATAAAGAACAAAATCATGAAATGTATTACTCAATGAAAAATACACCTTAAGAAGTAAAACTAAGTTCTGAATAATTTAAAATCCGAGATCCTTTTTCGATAGAAAAAGAAAAGGTCGCGCGTTAGGAGAGTTTGAAGTGGCTAGGCCGCGATTGAGCGTATGCTTCTTACATGATGATTAGAAATATAATTTGGATGTTGTCGTAATAGACTATTATGGTTTTGAGAAGACTAAACAGAATCGTATCTTATATATATTATAAGGGAGTTGTACCTACCTATGTATTGTGATAACACGTCTTTTGTGTCGTCCAGGAAATAAATAATATCTTTAGGAGTACAGGCGCTTTCTCACCTATTTATTCGATTAAATAGACTTCCGAGAGACATTGGCTTCGTCTACTGAACCTAGGACACTCTTCAACCTTCTGGATTCCTGTTTTTCGAGGATCGAAAACCGTAGGAATTACAGATAAGAGAAATTCATTCGTCCTTTTTTCTCCTTCATGAGAACTATTTCATCAGAAAATAGAGACGGAACATTATATAATCAACATCACCCAACCTCTACCATAATTTATATGTCTATGTTTGTGTCTGTTCATACTTATTACATATTCATGTGTGCTTGAGGTGTGGGAAAATATCATAAATAGATATTCAATAAAACAATGGAAAGCAACCAGCTCCATTCCAATTGGGATCCCGGTACTTTGGAAGATCCAAAGAAGAACTCCAGTATGCAATGGGAGACTGTTGTATACGACAAATGGGGTAAAAGAGTAAAAGGCTCAAAAATCTTCCAAAGAGGAAAATAAAACAAAGTTAAATTCAACCAAAGAGAAGCAGAATTTGAAAGATGCTCCTCATGACAAAAAAAGGAGAAGGAGAGAGGGGCACACTGAGGAAACTCCACCTTCTAAAGAATTCAAGGCCCTCAAAAGCCTAAACAAAAACTAAAAGAAAGTTCCTCTATGCCGAAATAGCTAAAGAGGCTAATGAAATTGTCATTGTTCGAAAGAACGGAGACCATATTCCATTGTTGAATGGAACAAATAATAAAAATTCTGGACACAGACTACGTTCACTGTCTGTCTATTCAAAATGAATTTATACCCAACTATGAAGGACGTAAATATACTAATAGAAGGGCATTAATTTATGTAAATGACGAAGCTTCGGGTCATATGTACGAAGAATAATCAAAACTCATACCCCTTTGCTGTCCACTTCTTGGTTAGAGGCAGAGAGGATGAGGGAAGAAAAAAAAGAAAAAAAGAGATTTACTGGATTCATTCGTGGTGTACTGGTAACATTGGGGATGAAGTCCTGAGTAAAATTATTGCACATCAGTGCACCATTTTGGAATTAAAGGAGTGGTTGAAATTGTAAGATCAGAACTTACAAAACTGGGAAAGGTTCTCCACATTTGCCTAGACAATCAATCTTTTGAAGGCCTTCAACTGTGGATTTTACCCTCAAAATTGCCTCAGCAGGTAAAGTGCGTTTCCAAGACCCTCGAAACGCACCCATTGTGGAGCAAGTGAAGCAACTGAGGATGAGGAGCTATACTAATGGGCAAACATCAAGGAACAGAGGGAGACAGTGACAAAGAAGGGCAACACGGAACAGAGGAAGGCCAAAAGAACCATGTCAAAACATTAACAAGACTTCTGTTATGTATTGACATCATGACGTCATGTAAGGCCCAGTCCTCTGCATGACGATATTCTATTTCCTTCTATTGTTATATTAAAATACTACTCTGAAATATATAAGTAGTCTTCCACGTACACTAGCTGCGTTCGCATCTCACTCCTCCTCATCCATCACCCACAACGGCGACGAGTCTGGATTATATTCATCATATGTTCTTATACAGGTAACAAGACACATCAGTGGCGACGAGTCTGGATTATATTCATCATATGTTCTTATACAGGTAACAAGACACATCAGTGGCATACGAGGATGGCGAAAACCCTAACGAGGCTCACCCTAGCGGAGCTAAAGAACTTTTGCATGGAGATGGAGGTAGTGGAGAGCTTGGAAGAGCTCCAGGGGAAACGTAAGATCGAGGTCATGTCCCTCATGAAGGACTTCTTACTCGCTGGCGGCGCAGACCCGCAGTCGTTCGTCTTTCAAAATCCCCACGAAGACACCGTCGTTACTCCCGTCAATCATCGCCCAATAAGCGTCTCACAACCAGCTTCCTTCTCCCTGACGGATCCGAGACGAGGCCACAGGTGGCTGAAATGGAAAGAGGAGTTCACCAACTACCTATCGTTGCTGGGAGACATCACGGAGGAGAGGAAAAAGGCCCTCTTGCTCCACTGTGCTGGTACGGACGTACACGAGTGGTATCGAACCTTAAGGTACGAGGTCCAAGAGGATGAGAACGTCTTCACAGCGGCCTTGCGAGCGATAACGGATGCGTGCACGCCCATGGAAGCTATTGAGTTTGAGCGCTTCACTCTCGGGGAGATGAAGCAGGAGGTGGGTGAGTCGTTTGATGACTTCCTATCTAAGCTCAGAACTCAAGCACAATTCTGCAAATACATATGCTCCGACTGCGGCTCCTCCATAGAAGACACCATCCTACGAGGCATCGTGATGCGCAATGCTTCTTCCCCAAAACTGAGACAGGTCGCGTTAGAGAGAGGATGCTCAACAATGGAGGCACTATGTCAATTGGCAAGGGCACTGGAGTCCTCTCAAGCACAAACCGAGGCCATGCAAAAGGGTAATGAGACATACGCCGTATCCGAATATAAGGGGGCCAAAGGCATTAAGCGTTGGTCGAAGCCAACCAGAAAAAACACCTTCAAGACGAAACAAGAAGACGCCCTGAAAAAGGAATGTGGCTACTGCGGGGAGCATCACGCCGGGTCCAGGCACCAATGCCCAGCGCGAGACAAGACATGTTCCAATTGTGGAAAGTTAAATCACTTCGCGAGGGTGTGTCGCAGCAGAAAAATGTCCCACATGATATCGACATTCCATACCACGATGGGGACAGAGAAGCGGGCATTTGCTCGAATGGAGGTTGACGGAAAGATGGTCAAACTTCTCCTAGACATGGGTTCAAACGTGAACATTATTCCGTCTTACCTGGTCAATAAACACCGACGCCTTTCTCCCACTGGCCCAATATTCGTTTTTGGAGGAGGAGAAATCAAGACAATGGGTTCTGTCCGGCTACCAGTTGTTTCGCATGGATCTCAGAGGAAATGGTGCAACTTTATCGTCACTGAGGTCGACCAACCTATCCTAGGCTTTGACGACTGCTTGGGATTTGGGCATGTCACGCTAAACGCTCAACCCAACGTCCTTCTCGTTTCATCCCCATCGCCTACCATGGAGATGCTCAAAGGGAGGTATGCGGAAATATTCTCCGACACTTCCGGATCTATAAAAGACGAGCAGGCGAAGGTCCACATCAAAGAAGGGTCACGCCCTAGATTTATGCGTAGTCGCCCTGTCCCTCTCGCACTAAGAGACGCCGTCAAAGCGGAACTTGAATCCATGATCAAGAGAGGCACCGTGGAACGAGTGGAAACCGCTGAATGGGCATCCCCCATTGTAACTGTATTGAAGCCTGACAACCATGTTCGTATATGTGCTGACTATACTCAAACAATATCCCCGGTCGTTGACAAGCAGCTGTACCCGCTTCCTCACCCAGATGAATTGTTTACGGGACTCGCAGGAGCACAGTTCTTCTCGAAGTTAGACTTCCGGAAATGCTACGAGCAATACGAACTGGACGACGAATCAAAAAAGCTTCTCACAATAAACACACCCATTGGCCTGCTACGGTACAACGTCCTGCCCTACGGACTATCATCTGCCCCAGCCATTGTCCAAGCCGCACAGGAAAAACTGTTCCATGGGATCCCGAATGTCAAAGTCTACATCGACGACCTCCTGATCTACTCAGAAACGAAGGAGGAGCATCTTCAAATCCTGGAACGGGTCTTTAAGCGTATCCGAGACGCTAATGCACGCTTGCAGGAAAGTAAATGTGTATTTTTAGCTGATTCCCTCACTTACCTCGGATACAAAATTTCCAAGCAGGGCAAATTCCCCGATCTGGAACTGACGAGACCAATCGTTGACTTCCCCCAGCCAACAGACGCATCGGAAGTTCGATCCTTCCTGGGGCTGGTGCAATTTTATGGTGGCTTCATCCAGAATCTCTCTACTCTTGCGGCACCCTTACACCGCTTATTGAAAAAAGACATTGAATTCATATGGTCGAACGAAACGGAGTCGAGCTTCGTGGCCATTAAGCATGCCCTCACCGAAGCGCCATGCCTTGCTCACTACAACCCTTCGCTGCCCCTCTTCCTAACCACGGATGCCTCACCTGTGGGCCTCGGGGCAGTACTCTCCCAAATGGGGAGTGATGGAGAACGCCCTATCGCTTTCGCCTCAAGAAAACTTTCTCCCGCGGAAACAAATTACTCCCAGATCGACAGGGAAGCAACCGCCATAATCTATGGAGTAAACAAGTTTGAGAGGCACCTATTGGGGCGTCAATTCGAAATAAAGACGGACCATAAGCCCTTGGAATACATTCTGTCAAGAAACAAGGCTCTTCCACCTGTCATATCCGCTCGCCTGTCCAGATACGCTGTCCGCCTCTCCACGTTTGACTACACCATGCGCCACATCCGTGGCCTAGACAACACCACGGCTGACTCTCTTTCAAGGGGTCCCATCGATGCCCCTACCATTGATAGGGACGAAACCAACCAATTCATTTCCTGCTGCGTGGTTGATAGGACCCATACCAACCAACTCGTTGAGGCCGTGGGGAGCGACTCGGAACTCCAAACCGTTATGGAAGCTGCACGGAGCGGGGATTGGTCAGCAGTCTCCAACAAATCCTACAAGTCCAAACGCCACGAACTGTCCATCAACAACGATCTTCTCTTTTGGGGAGCTAGGCTAATCGTTCCAATTCCTCTTCGGAAAAAGTTCTTGGACGAGCTGCATGTAGCTCACACGGGAATAGTGAAGATGAAGTCCGCGGCAAGGAGACGGATCTGGTGGCCGAACATAGATAGCGACATCGAAACTCTCGTCCATACATGTCGTCAATGTCAGGAGGTCGCTGCATCCCCACCAGCCAAGTTTGAACGGTTTGCACCCACTAAACAATGGGACAGAGTCCACCTCGACTACGCCAAAGTTCGAGGTCAAGAAGTGCTTATTCTAATAGACGCGGGATCCAAGTGGATCGAAGCCTGTCCTGTTAACTCCACGTCAACCGAAAAGACACTTCGTCAGCTCTTTTCGTGGTTTGCCCGTTTCGGATTCCCGCGTCACGTCCACACAGATAATGGTACCCAGTTTTCAAGTGAAGCGTTTAAAGATAAAATGAAGAACTGGGGTATCACATTGTCATTCTCGCCCCTTATCACCCTCAGTCAAACGGCCAGGCTGAACGCGCCGTTCGGATCGTCAAGGACCTCTGCGCAAAGAACCCGGGGACGTCCATCGAGGAACTACTCTTCGCCTACCGGGCTCTTCCTTTGGAGGGAGGAAAATCTCCATCAGAGCTCCTATTTGGATGGAACGCGCGTTCAAGGCTCGACGGCATGCTACCCAAGCAGTCCACGGACTTCAAATCATCGACCCCAACGAAGTTAGGACTCGAATCAAAGGTATGGGCACGTTCCTTCTCCTCCCGTGGTCCAAAGTGGATCAGAGGAACCATCACGGAATGTATGGGCTCATCAGTCCGTAAGGTTTCTGTTGAGGGTGGCTTTATAAAGAGGCATATCAACCAACTGCGTGAAGACTATTCTTGAATTAATTGATTAATTAAATTAGGGGGGTAATGTTATGTATTGACGCATGTAGGCCAAGGAGAATATAATAAGGTGAGTCAAAGAGGAAATCTTTGACTTATGCTCTGATCCAAAGGAAGAATTATATGACGTCACGAATGCTACAATGAAAAAATATTATTTTTTAGTGCTATGATATAGTAATTATTTCTCAACTTTATCTTTCAATGAAAATATTTCATACAATATTGTTATGTGCTAGTGTACAGAACCCATGTTGCATGAAAAATTTGTTAGTAAATGATTTATCATTAGTATTCATTATTTTAAGTAATTAGCAAATAATAATTTCAAAAAAAAAATAATTTTTTAATCACGATTTTCATTTATTTCAAGAATTTATAAATCACAATAATAGAATTCTACATATGTACATATAAAAAAGGGGAACATAAGAATATGAATAGAATTACGCTAATTAGTAACCTGGCCTATGTGTTTAAGTTTTCACTAGCATTTTGAGTTTAAATAGCTTATTAAGAAAATTGACTCGAATCCGTGTTCTTTTTTTATTACAAAAGCATAATAATTTCTTTTGACCAATTTGGATATAAATTTAAAGTGGCTAATTTTTTTTTAGAAAACTGGGGTCTTTAAAATGGAGCCTTTAGCCACCTGACTTTTGCCTGTAGGAGTTTTATTTATTTATTCAGGAAATAAATATAATTTGTCATTAAGTATGTTCAGTAATAATTAGAATTGTCATACAGAGAAATATTAGTAATGAAAAAAAATACAAAGTCTCATTTCTATTGTATTTTTGAACATATAGAAAAAATGGAAATTATTTTCTAAGAGGTGGCAGAATTTCAAAAATCGGGAGAAGGGGCGGTAGTAACTCAATCCAAGGACTTTGTGTTTCTTCAAATCCTTCATTGTTACTCGTCTGTTTCCCCAAATGTGGGTGGAGGTCTTTAAACTTCCTGAGTATCCAGCAATATAGGAGAGACCCTCGTTGGAACAGTTATAGGAATTTTCCTGTGTTTGCTGACTAGGCAGAGGACGGAGTTTCCGTGAGCGCAAGTACTCAAAGGCCCGGGTACATATGCTCCGTAGAATGAGGGCGGTAGTTACATCTTCTTTCGATTAGCCACGAATGAACTTTGTCAAAGGATTCATTAAGCTTTTTGTTTGAATCGCTGTGTAATTTTTTTTCCAATGAGGTTGTGATTAAGTTTCCTTAAAGTGTTATGAGCTAAGTTTGAGGCACTTAGCTTTGTAACAGGACAGCTTCATTTTCGTGACTGAGAGTTCCTTATTCCTTCTCACTAGTCAACTCACAATTTTTTTCGTTCACGGGATTCTTGACGAACCTGTCTGAAGGACTTGGACACACTGAGGAGGGTGATCCAGGGATGAAGAGTGAAGGAACAACTTGAGACTAAAGCTTCTTCCTATTCTTCCAGCCTGAATATTCCTTTGGAAGTCATGAGGAGTAAAATGACGATCGCAGATCTTCGCATTCTTTAGGCCAATCCTGTCGGATCTTCTGTATTGCGCAATCCACAGATGTTGGATATTGGGATCCCTCGTCGGAAGTGCAAAATATTATGCATCTCGAGGATTAGAGCAAGAGGGGACGGCACAAACACCATTACTTCCTCGAGAATATCGCATTTCGCTTTACAATACAAACTGAACTAGAATTCAAGCGTAGCACTTGTGATATCACAACAAAATAGTCAGCTGTCGCCCTACAATTGCCTACGTCGATCCCCATTGCCTCACCTTATTTATATTCACCTTGTGTAAGGCCCAGTCCTCTGCATGACGATATTCTATTTCCTTTATTGTTATATTAAAATACTACTCTGAAATATATAAGTAGTCTTCCACGTACACTAGCTGCGTTCGCATCTCACTCCTCCTCATCCATCACCCACAACGGTGACGAGTCTGGATTATATTCATCATATGTTCTTATACAGGTAACAAGACACATCACTTCCGATTCAGGCGGAAATAGTGGTAAGGACCACAATAGTGATCAAACTTCAATTGACAAAAAAACCTCAGACACTCAAGTACAAACAAGTATAATCCATAAAAAAACATCTACAGGCACTAATAAACAGGGAAAAATAGACAGGTTTTTCTGTGATGCAGCAGAGATCCTTCCCCAAGGACAACAAACAAGCCAAAAGATAAAACAAATAAAAATGATTAGTTGTTCTTATATAAATACACAACACAGCAAAGCAGCTAATTCAGAATTAAAGCTGAGAACATCACAAATAGCTTTAATAACAGAACCATATCTGAATAATGGTTCAATAAAAAGTCTAACACTAAAAGGATATACAATTCATAGTAAGTCTGAAACCAAACCAAGAGCGTGTATCAGAACTGCCAATCATTTGAATGCATGGTTTGTCCCAGAATTCTCTGACAAAGATGTTTGCACAGTATGCTTAAAAATAGACGAATCTATAACATATATATGTGCAATCTATCTCGATCAACTACAATCAGTAGAGAATAAAACAATGTTAAGTCTCCTTAAGCATTGTGAACATCAACAAAAGCCTCTTCTTATAGTATGGATTCTAATGCTCATAATCATCTTTGGGGTAGCAAATGTATTGACACCAGAGGAGAAATACTTGAGAATATAATTGATGAACATAATCTTATAGTATTGAATAAAGGGAACGAGCCTACCTTTGTCACACAACGTGCAAGTTCAGTCATTGACATTACAATAATGAACCAACATGCTTTTAAAAAGTTTGAGATCAAAGGATGGCACGTAGATCTACGACCATCCATGTCTGATCATCGATACATAATTTTAACTTTGGAAAATACAAACCAATCGCCAAAAAGTCAAGAAACTTAAAAAGAGTTAATTGGAATAACTTTAGACGCCACTTAGAAAATGCGTCTCTACCCGAAATACTTCCGGATTCCAACGTGATAGATCAATGTGCAGAATCATTATATGATATTATAATAAAGGCACTTGATAATACTTGTCCTTTAAGAAGGACAATACAAACAAAATCAGTACCTTGGTGGACAAAGCATCTAGCCAGTCTGAGAAATAAACTCAACAAGCTCGAACCTAAGCGTAATTATAGTGTACACAGGGAAGAGTACCTAAAAACAAAAATGAATATCGCACAGCACTCAGAAAAGAGAAAAAGACTCATGGAGAAATTTCTGCAGCAAAGCTGAGAGTGCTAAAGATATTGCAAAGTTGGTCAAAGTTCAAAAACCCACTGAAGACTCAATTGGTCTCCTAAAAACAGGTGATAGTTACGCACAGTCACCAGCTCAATCTCTAAGGATATTAATGGAAACTCATTTTCCTGACTGCAGAGTGAATAGTACTAATATAAATTATTGGAAGTAAATAATTTTGACATTGATTTTGTAGACAGTAACAAGGTCAGAGAGTCTTTCAACTCATTTGAACCATATAAAAGCTCAGGACCTGACGAGCTTAAGCCAATTGTACTACAACAACTCGGAGACCACCTAATCAATTACATCTCGGAACTTTACAAAATCATTCTAAGCACTGGTTATACACCCAAAATTTGGCAAGAAATGAAAGTTATATTCCTGCCAAAACCGGGCAAAGATGACTATAGCTCAGCAAAGTCATTTAGACCTATCACACTCTCGAACTACATCCTTAAAGGACTCGAAAGAATTGTACAATGGAAAGTAGAAGAAATTATCCCTAGACTTCATTCGCAACATGCTTACACAAAGGGCCTATCGACAGAAACAGCTTTGTCACAAGCAGTTGACTTAATCGAAAAATCAATATATCAAAAACAGTGCACACTTGCAGTCAGTTTTGATTGCACTGGTGCCTTTGATTACATACAATTTCACTCAGCAAATACAGCAATGACAAAACTTGGAATACCACAATGTATCGCATCTTGGTACATGGAACTTCTAAATACAAGAACAGTAACCGCTGAATTAAAAGGTGAAAAGTTCAGTGTTCAACCAACGCGTGGCAGTCCTCAAGGGGGAGTTTTGTCTCCAGTGGTATGGAACATGATCATGGATACCCTTTTGACTGAGTTCAAAGAGGATGCGGTTCAAGTTATAGGTTATGCAGATGATATCCTTTTACTAATTAGTGGTAAGCATCCAAGTACTCTTGTCAATAGAATGCAAGATGCAATTAATATAGTTTTAAAATGGGGAGCAACAAACGGCCTGACCTTTAATCCATCAAAGTCAAGAGCTATTGTCTTCTCAAAAGCATATAAATTAAGATCTAAATACTTTCCGCAGTTATATATCGCTGGAATGGGTATGGAGTATGAAGCACAAATGAAGTATCTGGGTGTTATTTTTGATCAAGGACTAACTTGGACCGAACACCTCAAAGCAAAAGCTGCAAAGTGTTCCCGCATATGGAATATGGCAAAGGCAGTAATAGGGCAAAAATGGGGACTAACCTCTGATAAAATCCTGTGGCTCTATGAAGCTATGATACGACCTATCATCACATATGGGTGTCTTATATGGGGGCACTCCATTACTGCGAAGAAAGATGGAATCAGGAAATTAAAAAGCATTCAGAGAAAAGTACTTCTGGGTATGACTCAAACTCTTCGCTCAACACCGACATCAGGATTAGAGGCAGTGCTAGGGATAACTCCTCTCGACCTCTACATAAAAGAACATGCAACAAAGTCAAGATGGAGAACAAAATTTACTCTCCGTGATACATGGGATGGAGTGGGCAATCTCCCAAGGCGACGAGGACATCGTTTTCTTAGTGATAAGATACTGGACAAACTAAAACTGAATCAAGTCAATGACTATATCACTGGTTGTCGCATATGGGTTGACAACTGCAACGTTGAACACCCAGATACAATCATATACATCGATGGATCTAAAGATGAGCAGGGATGCACAGGAGCATCACTCGTGGTGATGTGTCTATTCATCAATCCTCTGTATCATTGAATAACGAAGCATCAGTCTTCCAAGCGGAGGTCACTGCAATCACTCAGTCGGTGATAGCTCTACTAAACCAAGTTTACGTGTTGATTCCCAGTGGAGGTTCGCGGGAGACTGGTTCGCTACTATCTCGGACAAAACAGTGAAGATCTTAAAACACTCACGAACTATAGAGGTTTTATCAAAACTTTTTGTAATTAATTTACCATTTTATTGTCACTGTGATTTGTTTACCGTTTCAACCGCACAAAATTCGTTTTAACGATACATGTTGCTATTGAAATGCTTTTATAGTTTGCGATTTAATTAAATAGAATGTTTATTTATTATATCATTCGCTAAATAAAATAGGTCGAAAAAATAAACCAAGATAAACCATCAAAAAACGTGATAATTCGATCGGATTCTCAATCAGCAATTGCTGCTATTCTGAATCCTCTCACAAAGAGTGAAACCGTAAAAAGTGTAAAGAAACACTAAACATTGGTAAATGTGACATTAATATAAAACTTGATTGGTGTAGAGGTCATTCAAACATTACAGGAAATGAATATGCTGACTACCTAGCAAATAAAGGTATCGAAAGTGAGAGCCGTTTGAGTGTTGGAGCACCTCCTAGCTACATAAAGAAGGTGATACATGAATTCTTTTTTTATGAGTGGTGTAGTAGATACAAAGATGATCAACTAATGAAGCACACACATCGCATGTTAAAAAAACCAAAATCCAAGACTACTCAACTGTCACGCCAAAACATGAGTCTTCTTGTTCAAGCTTATACAGGCCACGGACCATTTTTGGCTCATCTAAGTAAATGGAAAAATATTGACGGAATCTGCAATATCTGTATGGAAGAGCCACAAAGCGCAGACCACTTAATCAACAGATGCCCATCACTCTCTTATGAGAGACATCAATTCATGCAAGAAGAGGATGAAGACCTACGTATCCTTAAATTTATGAAATGCTCAAAAATGGAAAAAATAGTTAGTGATAACTTTAATATTGTATAATACTTTATATCAACTCCTGCTGTAGTAACACATATACCCCTCTGTGTGGTCGTGTTCGTTTGCTTTATATATGTGTATTGTTTTATATCTTTGTTCTATATTGTAATGCATATGTGTATAATGTGAAACAGCAATAATTCTTTTCAACTAAAAAAAAATATATATATTATAAAGCATCAATATTAATAGTATAATAAATAGTAAATGTTGCAAAACATATAAATATAGTACAAGGTCAAATATACATATAAATATATGAGTATGCCCAAGTGACATGTGAATAGAAGCCGCTTATTGAATGTACGATGAATAATTAGTTGCGCAGTTGTTCAATCCATACCTTGAAAACAAGTTTCATATGCAACTGAAGAAAAAAATAACAAGGTCCTCATTTCATGACTGTGATACATTAAAATGGTCCCCCTGAGGGAAATAAATGACTCGTAAGTAGTTGAACTTCGTGATGCAGTTCTGGTGTCGGTTCTCCGGTCTCCTCCATTGCTATATAATTTACGAGTTACTAGGAAAATAAACTTTTGAACAAGTAGGACAAACAAGACGAAAAAAAAGTAATCTCATTCGGAGAAATGTTCGTTTATAGCGGTTGATTTCTGAGGCTCGCTGCCTTTGAAGCTTGATTTTGATGCAATCCTCAAATGGGAGATGAGGCTCTTTAATTCCCGGCTCCCGTTCGACTACTAGAAATATTGCTTGGTAATATGCCTTGACTTGGTCAAACCAGGAGGTACCATGATGGGATGTACATGGAGAAGAGCGATTACGGATCGCCTAACGGAACACAGATTATGAGCTCCAGGGTCTCTTCGTCTTGAAGGTAAATATTCTTATAGACCTGTAGACTTTGAGGTTCTTATTTCTCGCGTCCGATACATTTGATTCGAATATCATCGAATTTGAATCCTCTCTTGACCCATCTAACAATTATGTATATTGATGGATCGCGTCGTTGTTCCTCAAGAATATCGTTTTCGTTGAAATCGAGGGTCTTGAAGATATCTTGTTGATTGCCGGAGATGCTTGTTGACTCTGGATTAGAAAAATTCTCTGATGGCATAGTTTGTTCTTAGTTATATCTTCTTTTTCTTAAGGTTGGAAGGGATCCTTATTGGACTTGCTTGGTGGAGTTACTGCGTTGACTACGCATTTTTGTACTAGCTTTTGTAGGTTGTCTTTGTCTTCATCTGTGAGGACTACACAGTCGATCACCTCTTTCTGATGGTCAGGACGTTTGCACCCTTTCTTATAAACATGGTGGTGGTAATCTGTGATAGCTTGTTTTGCCATTGATGGATCATTCGTAAAATAACTTTTTTCACGAAACTTGTTAAAGGTTGACGATCCATTCGGAGAGCAAGCTGTCTATCGAGATGGAATAACTTGAAATATTTAACGAAGGTCACTATGGCTTAGAGTTCTTTCTTGTTAGCAAAGTAGTTGCGTTGACTGCTGTTGAGGGTAGTGCTGCCATCGGCAATAAGGCGTTCTTTTCCATCCTCTCCTACTTAGATGAGGACTCTTCCGACTGTGAAGTTAGATGCATCGGTCTCAAGAATAAATTTCTCGGTGAAATCAGATGAGTTGAGAAATGTTTTAGTTAACACTGCTTTGACCTCGTAGAAAGCTTACTGTTGTGCGTCACTTCACTTCAAAGTTTTTCCCCCTTCTTCATCCGTCTAGTAAGAGGCTCGACTATATTGCTGTGAGAACAGATAAACTTGCAGCAATTGGAAATTTTGCCAAGGAATGTCTGAAGCTCGTTAAGGGATGCAGGTTCCAGCCATTCGTTGATGGCTTTGGCGAGATAGTTCGAAGGGGAGAGAGGTCCTCTTTCTATTTCATAGCCCAGCCATACTGTTTGTCATTTGAATAATTCAGTCTTGGTTGTCAGAATCTTCAAATTGACTTTTTCTATGCGATGTAGAAACTCTATGAAACGGCTGAGAGCGTCAATGAATGCTCTTCCGATGATGAGGTTGTCATTTAAGAATGTAAACAGTCCTTGGCAATTCACTTGTGGTCCGTAAACCTGTCTCAAGATTTGTGCATTAGTACCACATTAATTCTTGCAATCTAAGAGCATCCTCAGAAATTTGTATGTTTCGAAAGGTGAAACAATAATAAATTGCTCTGGTCGTCTTCATTGGCAGATGCTACTAAGTATGCTCCTCTCACGTCTACAGCAATTAAGTATTTTGTTTCTTCCAATTGTGGATCCGTGAGTAGCTCCATTGAGTAGTCTATTGGATATATGTCTGTCATGCTGATTTTGTTGAGATCAAGGTAGTCGGCAGTGAATCTTCTTAAGCAGATGGGGGATTCTAAGATTGTAGGAGCTACGGTCACATCCTCTTCCTATTGTTGAAGTTGCTCCTTGAAGACTTCCTTGACAATGGAATTTATTGGGCGTACTTTGGCTTTGATGAGACTTTTGTCGAAGTATCTTCTTCGAATTCGAGAACGTCAGTTTTACCCACGTCGGACGAGTCATTTGAAAGGATGCTGTAGATCTGTAGAAGTAGATCTTTTGTGCTTATTCTTCTTCAGGTGGCTGTTTTTACGCACTTGGATTCCAAGCATAGAATCAATCGAATATAATATCATCTGTGAAGTCGAGTATATTTATAGCACTAACAGCTGCAACTAGGTCCAAGAATGTTATCATTTCCACTTCTTCAATGCTAAGACCCATCCGAGCTGTCACTTAGTTATTGAGGAAAGTGAGCCGAAGTTGTTTTGACCTGCTGCTGGGACCGTGATTGGTATCGACTCCAATAATTATTCTGGATTAGCGTGCCCCGATCCTGATTCCCCCTATGCGTAGAGTCTAGGGCGATCCACTAAACAACAATATAGATTAGCTGTACGTTCAGGAGGTCCTTGAGGACGGTTAGATCAACGTTCCATTCGTTGGGAGATGTACATATTTGGATCTGCAGACGGCGTATCCCCCACCATGATGTTGTTATTGACGTTTACAGAGGAGGGTTCTGCCCCCCCAGTTAGTTTTTGAAGGCTTCAAGGGGCATTTTGATTGATAGTGCCCCTTAGTATTACACTCATAGTATTTGACTTTGTGTTATTATGCAGTTTTTCTCTGAGTAGGAGTAAGTCTTACAGGTCTTACTTTACATACATACATTCACGGAGGGATGACTTGATCACTCGGCACTCTGCGGTGCTATGATTGCCCTTAGGGTGGAGAACACATTGGAATTTGTTGTGTCTCGGCTCCGGTTGAGGAAGCTTATTCTGATAGATGGCGTCCACGTCCAAAGGGTCTCTATTGTACTCCTTCTGTTCCTGGTGCTGCTCCTCTTGCATGGCGTGCAAAAGGTTTCTGGATCCAACTCCAATCTTCTTCCGATAAGCGAGATATTCGCCCAAGAATGAGTTTTCCGCTTTCACTGCCATGTGCATCACCTCATTGGCGGTCATATCTGGCTTCTTTTTCCAGTTCATAACGCGCGATTTGGGCGACACGCCGATCATTTAGGCCGTCTAGGAATGTTCTTCGTAGTACGTCCTCTGGCATATAAGATAAGCCTCCATATGCCACTTGCCAAAGGACTTGGCATGAAGAGAAGAACATTTTTACGGACTCATGTTCCTTCTGAGTAGCTCCCTTTAGTTCCATATGAGCCTTTTCCTTCATTCCCACCTTATTCAGGTGCTGATCCAGTCTATCGAAAAGCTGGTCGATATGGTGAATCTTCTCCTTCACCTGTCCCTTTACGATATGCTCGTAATCATCCGTCACCACTGCTTCTGATTTGAGTTTAGCATGAGTACGCAGGGAACTCATTACGAGCGATATCTGAGTCGGCAAGGTCACTTTTAGGGCGCCGAGGGTGATTTTAGTGATCAGCATCCAGGCCCTAAAGTCATCGGATTCGGTCAAACGTGGGATGGTCAGCAAGGAACTGCCTCCAAAATGCTGAGCTAAGTTATGTGTGGACTTTGGCTCCCCCATATTAGCGGTGAATGTCGTTACTGTTGGGATTATTGATGATGTAGTTGAAAGAGTTTCCTGTAGCTTTGTGTGCGGGACTAGGGCCGTGTCCGTCATTTTGCTATCAAACCTTGAGGAGAATAAAATAAAATATATTAATCATAATTAAAATCCTTTAAAAAAACTTAGCGAATACTAAGTTAAACTAAAAAAAATGTTTTTATGAAGCATATGCGCAAAGTGTTTACGTACTTATTTAATTAATTTTATCTACATAATAAATGAAGAAGATAAAGAATGCAATACACCTCCAATTCCCTCTTTTTCTTTAAGATACAAAAGCACTATTGAAATATATCTTCTTCCAACTTTATGCAGATCTCTAGTAGTTTATTTATTCTGCTGTAGACATTTAGTTTAAAAAAGCAAACTAGATCATATCGACTGCGCCATTTAGTAAAGTCCTTTTCATTGAATTTAAAAAAATCATGAGTCACTCTATGAATCATACACATTGTAGAAATGACATTCAGCTATGAATTATATAAAATCCGAGATTCTTGATCGAAGGAAGAGGAATGATCTTTCTCGAGGAAATGAATGCGAGTGAGGAGAAGTATGAGACGGTTAAACCACGATGGGCAGTATACTTACACTATGATGATAAATAAGAGTCGGGAGTAGGCTGTGTATTTATTTATTACTGTCTCTGAAGACTGTGTGGAATCGTATGATATGTACAAGCAAAATATGTTATACACGTTGTAAAAATATATATGAGTAAAAAAAGGTCATATGTATCAGATTATGCCTACGTGGAATGTGTATAGAACCTGTCTATGGGATGGGTTGAATAACTAACTGCGCAGTTTGTTATATTACTCGCTCCTAAAAAGAAGTTTTATTCACAAAGAGAAAAACACAAAAACAAGGTCAACTGGTGCCACCTCTGATAACTATGATACAATAATAATTTGACTTTTTTAAATAGCAAAAGTAGAATTGTTTGAAAGATAAATCGCTTGGGAAATACATGAATTATATCTAATTCTAATTTGATATGATGGATCTTAATACATTTATATCTAAAATAATAACAACATAAAAAGTTTAATATACGAATAGTAATTTCATATCGAAATAAATGCAATGTTTCATCAAGATTTTTTATGTTTTATCGTAGAGAAAAACCTTTTCATCCCATCATACATACCAAACTTCTATCACAATCAAAAGTAGTATCTTGCAAGAGTATTTTTTTCATATATAACATATAAGATGAAAAGCCCCCAAAAATAAAACAAACAACAGATATACTTGTACCCATTTTCCCTTCATTATATATTATGTCTAGACTATGTTTTCTGCATAACTTAATGAATAAGTATGATAATAATAAAGCAACATTTTAGCAAAAAATAAAAAATGCTTTTATAAATGAATGCCAGAAAACCTTTTAAGGTTCGATATAATAAGTTGTAATGAATCATTCAGTTTGTTTAAAATTTGGAAAGATAAAATTAATGGATTTTTATACCTTTCCAAGTATATTCTTCAAAAAAATAATGCTACATACAAGTCTACAAAAGACGTATTTGAAATAAAAAGTATGAAATACGTTAAGTACAATTATTAATTATATAAGCTTATTTTTTCTATTTCTCTGATAATATTTCGATTACAATTAATTTGGAGAGTTAAACGGTCAAATTATGTGATTTGCATTTTGAAGCATTTTTAAATATTATCCCTTTAGCAAATGATTAACGAAAAAACGAGTTGAAAAGGTAATTTTCTAATAATATTACTTTATCTGTTTTGTGTCGGTTTAATGAATGGTTTAAATTTATTATAAAACCATTTGTTCAGCCCTATTGACCAAATATTTGGTTTTTTGATTTCCTAAGCTGCTTTTCATAAAAAAGTAATTTTCGGATCGGTAAGGCCCGGCAAGTATAAAAATATTTAAAAAATAACTGTATACTAGTTTTAAAAGAATATTTTTATTATATTTAATTAAAAAACTTTCTAATATTTTTATAAAAATATAATTAAAAAACTAAAGTACAATATTATTTGGTTTAATCAATGATAGCCGTTACTCGACTGTATCGGCAATAAACTTTTGGATTCTCAATGCAGAGGTCCTCATTGCAATTAGGATTACAGCAAAATATTGAGGTTTGTACCCCATCGAATATGGGTCCTCAGATTCGGCCGATGACACCAATGATATATATTGGAGTAACCATCCACATATGTGCCATGGGGTTACGTCCATCACACTAATAACATATTGGGGCTACAAAACCATCGCCCATAGGCCTTCGGTTTCCGTCAATTACAACTATAGCATATGAGGATTTCAAACCTATGACCTATGAGCCATCAAGCCTAGCCAATCCAATCAATAGTATAATTAGGTTTCGAGTCCACCCTCAGATTCTGCCGATTACAATTAAAGTGTATTATTGGCATTTCCAACCCACCAACAACGGGCCACACCAAAGGGCATATTGGCTGTAGATTTCAACCCTCATTAAGTTATAATTGCAATAGGCTGAACCCGAGGGCCCATGGACGTAAGCTTTGAAACTCTAAAATCTTATAGTTATAATTTACGGAACCCTAAATAAATGTTTCCCATTCTTCAATTATCATGTATGGACGAGGTTGGAACACCAATGTTGGAAGGGCCTACAAACTATATCAAGCATGATGCATTTATATAGTTGCTAGAGTTCAATAATAAAAAAATGCCTCCAATAGTTTTTTATAACTTATCATTTATAGAATAAACAGCAAAAATCTACGTTCAAATACTCAATAGTAATTCATCTAAAATAAAATATTTTGTCTCAAACAAAAAAAAAATTATTTTCTAATAAATAAATAAAAACATTCTAAAATATTACAGTGCCTGAGATAAGTATTCTGTATTATTAAAAGAATAAAGAAAATTACAACATGTTATACTTCCTACTTGATGATGTGACGTCTTTAAAAATCTTCGACAAGCGAAAAGTCAACTTGACTCTTGACAAAAATGTTTTCAATTTACTTTGATGTTTTATTAAATCGAAATACGTAGCTTTGGTACTATTTTTCTTTGCTCTAACTGCTCTTCCCTTCTTTAGTTATAATATATTTTATTGCGTTAATTGCATAATGTCACGATAAGACCTAAGTCCAATCCTTACATTATTTATTCTATGTCATATAAGTTCATGCAAAGAAACAAGTTGACAACTTTTCATATTTTTTATTTAGGCGAAAATATTAATTTGGCTCCATTCACAATGATGATTTTTTCATCTTTGTAGATATAATTTAACACAAACAATAAACTAAATGCATTATTGTGTTTTAAAAAAGTATAATCAATTAGCATTTTGGTTGTGTTAATAAAAGTGTTACATTTTTGGAATAAATAAATTAGTATAATATCCTCACAGATTCTAAAGAAATATTTTTTCTCTTTTTCTTCTATTGTTAAATATATCTTCATCAATCCATGTGAGACACGCTTTTATGCAAGACATACACCCCTTTTTTAAAGGAGAAGCTCTGCTTTTGTCATTTCATTTTACTTTACATAGAGGATACATGCACCCCAAAAAACTCTTATTGAAAGTCAAAAGGATGATATTTTCCCGCCTGCCCAAAAAGCTCTTTGTCAAAGTGTTGTTGTTCCATCCATGTTAGACAAGGCATATGGATCATTGCACATATGAAAATATCCGATAAAATACTTTCTTTTTTCATCAATAAATATATATGTAAGTCTCACGTAAAACTTGTAAAATTTATAGTAAATTTTTACACTCCTATATGGTTTCAAACCAAGTTAAATTCTCTTTTCATTGTGTGCTCAAAGCATTACCAATTCGCCGTAACTTTATTACAAGAGATTGATGAAAATTTAGCCCCTACAATAGAAAAAGTACTCAAGAGAAACGCTTTTTTTGCCGACCCTAAAAATATATTGCTAGCAGGCCTAACCGATAAATAAATTGAAACAAGATTATTTGCCCTGGAAAAAGTTTTGTTTGCAAAAAAGAATATTAAAAAACAAATAATTTTCAACTACCCAACACTATCAACTTTAAATCTAAGAATTTTTTAAATCTTATCGACTGGTCAAATATAAATTTGTCTGTTCCTCCAATTGTGCCTGAGGAAGATCTTATAAAACCAAAAGAACATATTTTGAAAATTAAAAAGTATCCTTGCCATTCACAATCAGTAGAAAGAGCTGTAAAACTAGTAACGGAGGCATCTGCAAAAGTTTATGGATATAATAAACGTCATAGATTTATATTCTCAACCATGTGAGGGAGTTACTATATGAAAATAAAGATGTGAAAAGCAAACGTATTTAAAAAATAACTTAAAAACATCAACATGAGTACCCTCTTTTTCTTTTCTTCTTGAAACTAAAAAAGAACCCTAGTAGGAGCTGTTATTTAAAAAATGGTTGGTGCGTCAGCACTTATGTTCATTTATTGACACTAATATTGACGAAAATTTGCAAAAAATAACAAAGTCATAAATTGATCATAGCTAAATTTGATAAAAATACATCTTTGCAAAATAAGTAATAACAAAAAAGTTTTGCTTCATAACGAAACCTTTGAACGCAATTTGGGGGGGGGGTAAGGGGGGGGGGGTCAAACCAAAATCCATTTTTCTACGATAATTTAGTTTCTTATTACGCAACTTTTGCGGGAAGATAAATTTTGATATCTTAATATTAGGTTTCTATAATACCCCCTACTCCACAGCACTTACAGAATGATCTACAACTAAAGAAAAATACTTTATTTTAATACACTATTGTTAAGCTAGTTATGAATTTACCTTCAATCATACTATAATCTTCGTTGGATATTGATTCTAGTGCCACATTAAATGATTCAGAAGAACCATAAGATTGTCAACTTACACAGAAGTATCCACAACTAAAAAAAAGACTTGATTAGAATAATTTATTGCTATGTTCGTTATGAATTTACCTTCAATCAAACTATCATTACCTCCGCCGAAGGAGGTATTGTTTTCACTGGCGTTGGTTTGTTGGTTGTTTGTCAGCAGGATAACTCAAAAAGCACCGAACGGATTTGGATGAAACTTTGTGGAGTTGTTAGAAATGCCAAAAGTAACAAGTGATTAAATTTTGGCATCTCTGAGTGCAGAATTAAGACGCCAAATGAGCTAAATACTAATAAATATTTCAAGTTAGCCTACTCTGCCAATAGATGTCGCTGTGCTGTGAAATGGGGTGCCGGGAGCGTCTTCCTCTCGGAATTTCCGTCGAGGGGAACTCTCCCCCGTCCCTCTACGCCGCCCCAGTCGTGAAAAATCCGCCTCGGAAGGCTCATAAGGACCCCGTGACGGCGGAGGTTTGCACTCTCTGAGTGTATATATGCCTCTAGTTTTCTTTTGTTTTACTGTTGGTCTGATGTTCTTGACTGATCTACTCATCTACACTGACAATAGAATTGATTAAAAGCTGTTTCTTGGTTCCAGAAGATATTAGAGGAACAACATATTCATAAGGTATTCCTTCCCTTCCTTCGATAAACCGTGCTTTTCCAATAAGAAATCATCATTTATTGATGTAGGTACATCTGAATAACAAATGCCACGTTTCAGAAAGTTCATTTGTACACTTTCTGAGCTATCTGACCACTCCTTTAATGTCTCTATTCCAGGAAGTGCTGACTTCACAGAAAATACATGAAATTTCTTCATTCCTTTAATAGGACGGAGGTAGGGATGAAGGAAATTCTTCCAGTCATACCACTGAATTGGTGGGCATCCTTTCTTTTTCGAAGATATGACATTGAATTTGCAGATGCTTTAGCTATCATATCTTCAACACAATCGATTTTTTGATAATTATAATAAGATTTTGATATAACTCCAAAGCTGCCGTCTGGAGAAAACTTAGCGCAATTTTCAACGTGGAAATGAATAGATATCTCCTCAAATAGGTCACACTTCACCATAAATGCAGCGAATCCAATAATAGTTTTATTTTTATATTGGCCTCTGCAAAATAAAATTGATATTAACTAATAAAACTTAATAAATATGATCATTAGCATACCCAAAGTTATCACATTGAATTGAAGATGGGGAACCGGCTCGATACGATACTCATCCAAGAAGAAAAGAAAAGGTGGATAAACAAACTCTTTGACCACTAATTTGGAGTTTGATCTTTTTATCGCTTATATTAGTTACTGAAAAATATCCTAAGGCATATGCTTCAAGGCTCGATGGAGATATGAAAGACATTTAAAGCATTGTTCTTGTCAATAGACGACTTCTTCTCGATTGAACCAATTAAAACATGGCGTCTTTTGCCCATTTATATCCGAAGGACAAAGAACACAGAAGCAACGACTGAGTATAAATTGATTAATCTTTTGAAGCTCCTCCTCATCCAAATCTCGAAATACGATTTCAACATTATCCATTTTAATGGTTGAAAATCCACGAAAATAGAAATCACAAAAGCAGAAGGGAAAGGGAAAATGAACGCGCTAAATAAATAAATTTGTTACGCATATATCAAAACAGTATATTTTCAGTCAGTTTGTCCAAGAACAAAGCAAAATTAAAGTAATGTAAGTAAAAATATAGGAAATACAGGTAAATTCAGCCATTTAGCCATTTTTCGCACACTTGAGCTCTATTTGACATTTCCTCTCTTCCGACCAGCATGAATCTTGTCATTTGACTGTACAAAGTTCTTAGACATACAGTTGAAGAATTTCGCAGCAATGGACGGAACAAATGCCTGGAAACTGTGAGAACTGTCGCACACCTGACCAAAGATTGAGTCAGAAGCAGAGGTGTTCGAGATCTTCTTGGTCAGGATGTTGACAAAGACAGCTTGAGGGAAGCTACTTGCAAGGAACATCTCCTGGCTGTAGTCATCGTCAAAGAACTCAGCTTTAAGCTGTAACACATGCATGCAGGTGAGGTACACAAGGTCACTGGGAGTGACGAGGCCACCGCAATTGAGCAGCTGAAGAAACTCTTCTTTCTTGCTGCTTCCTTCTCGTCGTCTTCAAGCAGCTCAGGTTTTCCAACTTGACGAGCACCTGCAGCACGTTGTCATACCACTTCCAGATGACAAAGGAGTTGATTGCTGGCAGCGGCACCATGGCGACCACGTCTTCGTACTTGCAGCAGAGACTCTTCACAATGAAGCAGAGTAAAGTTTTTGTGACCTCCGCATTTTCCATGCCGTAAAAGTGCCCGTTTTCTATTTTGACGCAAAGGAGCCCACTCTGGTCCACGATCTCCTTAATGAACCGCCCATTGCGCCCAATGACCTTCCCACGAGACTCCGTGGGACCTGATTCGTGTCCTCTGCAAACTCGAGGAGCTTCCTCGCCTTTCGGAAGCACTCCTTGTGTCCCCCGTGACACGAAAGGTCGAGGTCTCTTCCTGGAGCTTCAGGTTGATGATGCCGCCCACGCTCCGGGCCTGCTGTATGATTGCCCCGTGGGCTCCGATGGCTAGGCCCATGAGCTCACTGAGCACGTGGAACTCCTCTGTGTAGCCGTAGGTGCTCTGAATCCGCGTGGCCTCCAGGTGCTGCTCGACTTCCTCCGTCTTGCTCAGAAGGTCCTTCTGTGTGAAGTTTTGAAAGTGCATGCCCTGGATCATGGCGGCTTTTCGCTGCGTGTCTTCGTCCGTGCTCTCGACCCGTAGAAACCGCTTGGCGGGCTCGTACTTGACGGAGCAGGCGTTGATGGACTTGACAAATACGACGTGGGAGTCCTCGTCCTCTGCGTAAATGTCCTCCATCTCCGAGGGCAGCGGGATCCAAAAGGATTAAAATTCCTTGTCCTGGATGTATGGCATGTTGGATCAGGGACAAAGGCGGTCCTGGTGGACCACTTGGTTGAAGCCCGGGAGCTCCCCGGCGGAGGCGGAGTTGCAGAGGATGGCCACGTTGCTTCGGAGCTCCTTGACGCGTGCGGGCTACCAGCCAAGCGCCTCAGAGTCCCGTGCGGTGTTGGGGACTTCCACTAACTCCCCGAACAATACTAAAGCTGTGCGTCCCCGGGTGGCTCGTGGTAGGAGGGATGGGGCCTCCGGACGGAGGGAGAAAGGGAAGCGTGAGAGGAGGAGCTCCCAAGGGTCGAAGCTAGCTCACGAGTACCTCGGAGGAAGAGGGATAGACTTCTTCCACATGGCTGCTGTAGTAAGCACCTCCACATGAGAGGAGCCGGACACGCTCGGAGACAAGGAAGAGAGTGAGGACATCTGGGGACACAACACTTCTTCCCCATGACGGACGAACAATCTTCATGGAACGTTTTCACAGCTGCTCTCCTCCCCGCCTTGGACCTACTCTGCTAGAGGTTTCGTTATTCTTTTGAGAGCCTTTACGTCCTTAGCTATGTTGTCCTAAAGCGTTAAAGTAAAGTAGCGCATGCATAACATAAAATTCTTCCTTTTTTCCCCAAAAAAATTGGACAAAATATTAGTTCTTTTTTAGTCCGTAAGGGGCGCTTTTATGCTAGAGCTCTTTGAAAATAACAACGAAGTCCGTTTATTATTTATACTCGCATATTAAAACGCCTACGGCGCCCATATGTTTGCCCTTCGGGTATGGGTAGGTTTTGAAGCTAGTTTGTGAGTGAAACAGACCTTAAAGAATATAAGAGAGGAGAAAGAAAATAATTTTCTGTTTTGTACAAACATTCCTCATAAAGAGTACAAAGAATATGTTTAAGTTACATGAGATGCTTTTTTATTTTTCTATTTGTCTAACTCCTCCTCCTCCTTTTCTTTTTTTTTTCCTCTCTTTACCTTAAAAGTAGGTAGTTCAAATCAGACAACGTCTGAATTTTTTTCTTCATTTCTGGTCCCATCACTTTGCAAATAGTTTTATTAGGTCTGTCTTGACCCAAGGATTCCATAGGTACTTTCAAAGTTCAAATCCGACCATAAATGTGGGAGGAGATAGCGTGCGGACATACAGACGGACAGAGATTGGCGAATTGGAGACGTTTTTATCTTGTAGTGATTTGATATATTTCAAATCATCAAACTTAATCCCTTTCAACCGGTTTTAAATAGGATTGTGACGTAATTTCATGAACTAACGACATCTAACGTTAAAGAAAAAACCTAAATTTTGGCCAATTTTTTGTTTGTTTACTTTTTCTGCATGCGCCACTTTACTTTAACGCTTTATGTTGTCCTAGCTTTAATAAAGTAGTAAATCTACTAAAAAAGAGGTTGTAAAAAGTGAGACTACTGCCTACTCCATTTAATATTTGAAAACGTACATTAACTATGAACAACGTAATAGATTGGTTAAAACCACAAGAGCGTGCAAGATGATGCCAACATTCCTGGCCAATTTTTCATTTGATTAGCTTCTTCATCGACAATTATTCCTTAAATATTGCATCAATTAGAGGGCTAATTGAAAAAAATATCAATACAAAATGGAGAAAAGTATATGAAGAATACTATTAAAGGTCAGTCTCATTTTCACCTTTAAAAATCCTGTATTCAAATATGTAGTGTTCTCACGTCACATATGTCAAACACTAATATTAACTAAAAGCAGTTCGTTTGATGAGTTCAGTGCTTTTTATTGTTCATTTATATCACTCAATTTTAATTTTCCTGTTTCTAGATTTTTTAAATAAAACTTTTATGTCCCTTGAATTTAAAACTTATTTAATTAAATCCTTACTTCAAAAGTTTCTGTCATAGTGTATTTCTTTTATCCATAATTGTGTTCCTATGATAAGTGAAATAGGTGTCCAATAATTTCATCGCGAGTAAATTTGTCACCGAGCTTTTTATAGCCGTTTTTTTGTCGCGGGTAAATACATCGCTTGCTCTTTTATAGTCAGTCAATTTGTAGTTCTTCTTTTTGTCGCAGGGTAAATTTGTCGCCAAGCTTTTTTGTAGTGAAGTATTTTGTCGTTCTTTTTTTTTCGTAGGTAATTTTGTCGCCAAGCTTTTTTGTAGTGAAGCATTTTCCGCGATGTTTATTTTTACTTTGTGGACCTATTCATGGGGACTCTGTCTGGGGTCCCATGGGGTTTGAATCTACCGCTGACATTTTTAGGGAGAAAAAGGACACGCGGCTTAAGGGTTGTGCACACCTAAGCCACGGGTGTTCCGGCGCGAGTTGAATTCTACACAGGGTCAACGGTGGATTTCAACGTTATAGAACCCCCGGCTGAGACTGGCGTACCCCCCCCCCCCCCCCCCCCCCGAGATTAGATTATACAAAACTCTTGGGCTAAATGCATTTTCCTCCTTCAAAGGGTCAGCCGTGTATTTCTACATAGTCTTCTCGGATGAGGCATGCATATCATACACTTCTTAGACAGAAATTTCTTAGACACGGACACTTCTTAGACAGCCATTTCTTAGACGGACACTTCTTAGACACGGACACTTCTTAGACAGGGACATTTCTTAGACACCATTAAAAATGTACCCACAATTAAAATGGGCCCTTGGGTTCTGCCGAACACAATCGGGGTGTTTTGGGGTTAAAAATCCCCGCCAATGGGATCTCGGGTTCCGCCGAACACAATCGGGGTGTTTTGGGGTTCAAAATCCCCGCCAATGGGCCCTTGTGTTCCACCAAACCTAATCGGGGTGTTTTGGGGTTACAAATCCCCCGCCAATGGGCCCTCAGGTTCCGCCGAACAAAATCAGGGAGTTTTGGGGTACAAATCCCCCGCCAATGGGCCCTTGGGTTCTGCCAAAACCCAATCGGGGTGTTTAGAGTTACAAATCCCTCGCCAATGGGCCCTTGGGTTCTGACAAACCCAATCGGGGTGTTTTGGGGTTACAAATCCCCCGCCAATGGGCCCTTGGGTTCTGCCAAACCCAATCGGGGTGTTTGGGGTTAAAAATCCATTGGAGGCAACAGAAGAACTATATATTAAAGACCACGCTAAAATTAATGGTATAAGTATTAAAAAGAGAACTATTGGGGACAAAGCTTAAAGCTAGAAATGAAAAAAAACTGTTCCGAAGGAGGTAGGTCAACAAGTACCTCTGAAGGGAGAGTCCAAGCAATAGATGGAAATAAAACCTAATTTATCTTTGTCAAGAAGAGGAAGGTTTGCAGAAAATAGGCTAATACAAAATGCCGATAGGAATCACACTGCAATTTCAAAAAATGTGTTTGAGAAAGGATAAAAACACGATTAAACAATTGAAACTTAACTTTAACAAATTAATAATATAAATATATAAAAAATGAAAAGATACCATTATTTTTCAATACAAAACCAGAGAAACACAAATGAAATCCACAAGTGTAACGAACTAATTTTTTTTCTTTAAAGAATTGATATAAAGCAATATAGAAAATATTAAGCAATATAGATATATTTTTATCCTTTCTCTGTAACATTGGTATAAAAAGAAAACCTAAAATAAATATATCTAACTATTATATCATCATTTTTTATTCCCAGTTGAATGACAAGTAAAAAGGAAAATGTCATTCTAATGGATGCATTGAGTCAGAAGAAGAGACATATCAAGAATACTTTTAAAATGTCATACATGAAAAATATTTGGGTATGGGTTTAACTTGCTAAAAAAGTTATATTACTTATATCTCGAACAAAGATATTTGAAGATCAGAAAATAAATGAGTAACCGTTTTTATAATTTAAAACGTATAGGGAGCGCGATAGCCGTGTGCATTAAGGCGTGTTCAACTCTCAATGTTGGGGCGCAGGTTCGAATACTCCCGAAAGGAGATAGTATGCATTGGTCTACCTCATAAATAAGATCCTAGGTTTGATAGACTCATTTTAATGCTATAATGCTTATATATATATAAATATAAATATATTTATATATATATACACACGCACACAAACACACGCACATATAATATATATATATATATATATATATATATATATATATATATATATATATATATATATATATATATATATATATATATAGATATATATATATATATATATATATATATATATATATATATATATATATATATATATATATATCCAGTCGGATGCAATTCTATCGAATGATAAAGGCAAAAAAGTATAAAGCTTAGAGGCTGTAAAAATAGTAGCTCTTAGAAAATAATCATTAAAAAAAAAATATATATATATATACCAAACATGAATTTCATAATTATTTACAAAATTTCTCATGCACATACTTCTACTTCCAAATAAATTGGAGGTTTTATTAGACCTATATTTACTATAGTCGTCTGTTCTTGTAAATGTATTTGCAAACGAATTTTTGTTATACCTTGATATAATATATTGTAATAATTCATGACATTGTGGTATATTTTCTAATGATGATCGAATTAGTTGAACTGCTATTTCTGTTATTGAAGATCCTATTTGTTTCAGTTTTACTAATTATTTTACATATAATTTAAATATTTCTACAGCTTTGGTAAACTCCTAAATAAATTTATCCTAGCAAAATATTAATTCACCAGATGAAGAATATTTCTTAATGAAATTTAACTTTTTTAAATAGATCTTTAAAGTTTATATCGTTTTTTTACTTCGAAAAAAATATCTCAAAAGAATGTTTATTTCAAACTCCCTTGAAAAATTATGAATGTTTTGAGTCTGACTTGTGAGTCAGCTGCTACATAGGCAGGTCTTACGACGTAACTCTACTTATAGGGCTCTGTTCTATGGAAAATAAAAAGAGAGAAATTCCTTGGGTTCCTAAGCAATTTGTACAATCCACAGCACTACAAGCAGAAATATGTGTGTTTGTAATAGAACTTTAAAGTTTATATTGTTTTTAAACTTTAAATAAATTATCTCAAAAACTGTTTATTTTTCCCTCGATAGATTTTGAATATTTTGAGCCAGACTTTTTTTAGTCAGCTGCTACACAGACATTTATTACGACGTAACTTTACTTATAAGGCTTGGTCTTATGGAAATTATATATATATATATATTATATTATATATATATATATATATATATATATATAAAATATATATATTAATTCACCAATCTCGTCCATCTGTATGTTCGCACGCTATCGCCTCCACATTTATGGTCGGATTTGAACTTTGAAGGTACCTATGGAATCCTTGGGTCAAGACGGACCTAATAAAACAAAGTGATGGGACCAGATATGAAAGGAAACAAATTAAGACTTGTCTGATAAGAAACTACCTACTGTTCAAGGTAAAGAGAGGAAAAAGTAAAAAGAAAAGGAGGAGGAGGAGGAGTTAGAGAAGTAGAAAAAGAAAAAAGCATCTCAAGGAATGTTTGTACAATGCTTGTACAAAACAAAAAATTATTTTCTCTCTTCCCTCTTATATTATTCAGGTCTGTTTCATTCACAAACTAGCTCCAAAACCTACCCATACCCAAAGGACGAACATATGGGCGCTGTAGGCGCCCAATATGCGAGTAATAATAATAATGGTGTCCAGTGAACCTCAGGTCAAGTTGGGAATGCAAAGTAGACGATTGGTCATTATAATATAGATATATATCTACTAGAGAAAATTCAAAGCTCCAAGGAGAAAGAAGTAATAACTCTCTTCAAAAACTGTTTCTTTATAATAAAAAAAGTAATATGACCTACGAAAACAATGGATACGGATGAAGAAAATGCTTCATGAAATACCAGTTGTGAATTATATTTGTATATTGTCGATCATGTCATAGCTTTAAACTAGTCTTATTCATTCTTATAATCTGTAAAATATTTTCCAATACTAAAATAGTTTACATTTTAATATATTTTATCGATAATTATTATTTACGTATTATATCTATTTAGAAACGGAGTAAACTTTAAGGAGAAGACTATTTTTTAAATATGCCAATGTTTCAACTTGTAGGTTTAATGCCAGTTTTTTATCAGAAGGAAAATAATCATAACTATTTTTCCAAATCGAAAAATAATGTTAATAATATTTAAGTAAATCCGTAGATATATGTACCTTTTCACCAAGGAACATCCGAAGAACTTCTAACTATGGAGACTTCTCTCTTGGGCTTCCACAAAAGAAGAAATATATCCCAAAAACGACTTCACAATCCACTCAGACTTGGAGGATTGGGAGTCTTGAACGTCCAAAATTTATGGAAATCTTTAAATTGCTTTTGGATTCGAAAGCTATGGGACAACAGCCACTATTGGTCTTGTTATATCAAGCAATATTTAAAAAATAATGGAATCGACTATAATGAATCCCCCTATCACGGGCTATCAAAAGTTTTACCCACTATCTCTATGTTGTCTGAAAGAATAAGAGAATTCTGTCATAGCTCAACAGAGTGCATCAAAACTTATGAAACGTCCTTAGCTTGGGAAATGCCTCTTTTAAATTGCCTAAATGTATCGATCCCAAAAACTTTGAATGCTCCCATGCAAGCGATGTTACATTCATCGAAATTTTAAACAGACTTGCACATAAGTGTTTTCGGGAAGCTTTCTAGAGTGAATCGTCCATTTTTACCCTTCTGGATCAAGATCTCCATTTTATCCACAAAGATTTTAGGCAATGCTTCCACAGTCTCAACAATAGTACCTTTTAAAGCCTACTTAAAGAGACGTGGGATACAAAGAAGTATAAGCGATTGTGTCGCCGCTGTGAATAATAGATTTCTTACGTCCTCAGAGAAATGGTTCAAATACCGACTTTTGACCGGTTCGCTGGAGGTTGCAGGCAAGTTTTTCAAAGACGATCGAAAGAACTGTTTCTTTTGTAAAACACACCCCGAGACCACGGATCATCTCCTTTGGAACTGCCCTGCATTAGCAGAGCCCTCCAAATCTCACTAGAAAACCTCTTCAAGACCAAAACTTCTGAAGGAAGACTTTCTGACATTCACAAAGAATGCCAAATGTGACGCCGTCATAACTAAAGTTCACTACATATTATATAAAATGCGAACAGTTAAAAACGACGACCTTTCTTGTATCATCCCAATCGCCTCTTTATATTCAAAATTTTATTAGAGATATAATTTTTTGTTGATATGTTTGTTTTCAAATTATTATAATGTTTTCTTATGTTTTCGTTTAAATGATTGTTATTTATTGATCGTTTTTCACTAAATATGTGCACAATCTTTTGTATATCGTTGGTTGATCTATCGAAATATATGCCCACTGGGCCAAGAAAAAAAACCGTAGATATATGTAGTATTTGCGCAACCATTAGTGGCAGAAAGTCCAAAATGTACATCTAATTTGTCCGTTTCTTCCAGCCAACCCCCTCCCCCTCCCCGCCACTCCCTATAGAAAATCCGCATTATCAAATGTGATAAGAAAGAAAATACAAACCAAGTTTTTTTCCTGCTTGAACAATTCAATCCTTTTTTTTCTTTCTTCTTTTTCCACTGCAGAGGTACATTTTATTTATGATGTCCTAATGGACCCCCCCCCCCCTTTTTGTGCTCTCTGCCATTATCTTTATGAGAGCAGGGATGGATTATTGGGTATTCTCCTCACGAACTGAACCTCCCCTTACTTTGAACTGATGCCATGTTCATATTATTCTTTAACATTTAAAATAAATAAACCTCTTCGTTATTCATGTCCTAACACAGAAAAAATAACGTTATAATAAAATAATAACTTTTGTTAAAGTTACTTTCATCGTTAGCAGAAAAAAAATCATCCCTTTTCTTTTGAAGCTGCTTTCAGGATAAAGTGGAGATGTATTATAGGCATATCAAAAGTTATTTAACACAAGAAAATAAAGAAACGAAATTAAGACAAATCCTTCAATTAACCATTTTATATTATTTTAGTTAATATTGTAATATATTGAACAATGACAACAAAGAATGTATAATTAGTGACTCAAAGAATACTTAATTACACCCTAAATATGAAAATAGTACAATTATGGTTTTCGCAAAGTAATTTTGCTTAATAAATGACATTGTTCTAAGATAGATTCATTACAGGTTGATTCCGCGTAAGGTTCCGATAAAATGAGTTCAGTCTAGAAACTATTAAAAAAATAACAGTGTCGCAAGGATAAAATTATAACATATTTTTAAACAAAATATGAGTTAGTTCAAATAGTCTGAATATCAAATTAACAGCTAATCAATGTATTGAACAATATTACTATTGTATTCGAGTTTTAAGTGACATAATATAAACTCATTCATTTTTTTTCAGTATAGATCTCTACTGAGATCTATACTTACGTATTTCTTCCTTGGACCTTGAGTCAAACAATGAGTAGTAACGCTTTTTATATATAAAAAATACAGCTTGTATATGTTTATAAATCTTTCGATATAAAATATATGCTCATATAAAGTTGTAATGCTGTAAGATTATTTTTTTCGGTTCTAAAAGATATTCCAAAGTAATTGCATTAAAACATAACATAAATAAACCTTCCATTCTAAAATTATTACTTCGAAGAAAATTACAATTATTATTAAAAATACGTAATTAAAACAAGTTCTCAATTATTTTTCAAAATACATCGTTTATAACTTTCATAATTTGACGTAAAAAATGTATATACGTGACAGAGAAATATTTGACCTCTTTTGTAGCATGGGTCAACGAATCATTTTTGTTTACGAAGGTTAAAAAGAATGAATGTCGTACAGCATGATTTGAATAAAAGGCCAATTTTATATCCATAATAATTAAATGTTTTTAAATTTCATCTTTGATTTATTTGGATTAAAAAATCATAAGAATCTTTTTTTAAATTTAAATATACATATATATATTTTAATTAAAAAAACATTGCAGCTTATGTTAGTGATTCTTATTGGTAATCATTTATTTAACATTAGCTGCAGGATAAAACCTATGGTGGCACTCAAAAAAGCAATGCATTGCATACTCAATATCTATAATCTATGACTTTAATCCAATAAGGAATATAATATCGCTATATTTTTATCCAATATTATATGATAGGACATAAAAGATTAAGTATAGTTTAACGATACAAAAAATATATGATAAAAATGAATGGTTTGTAAAAAAAACCTTTCATATTACTATATTTTATTTTCATTGAATGATTATATTTAGAGTATTATTCCAATTACATAAAAATGCTCATCACTCTTCCAAACAATGATAATTTCATGGCGTTAATGTGCCATATAGGCATACAGAAATCATTGCTTTTGTTTTGAATTCTGTTGTTTTCAGCGGAAACCAATTTATAAAGGTCGTTGATCCTAGGTTCGACTAATTTTAACGCTATAATGCTATATATCGAGCAATTCAATCGAGCCATATAGGCAAAAAAAAAAACTGAAAGCTCTGAAGAGGATTTTAAGACGTCATCGGGTTTTTTAAAGAATAAATAAACGCTGTTTCGTCCATGTATATAAGGTTATAATCTCTTGACAGTAAATATGTTCTACAATGTTCATTCATGTTATTTATTTTAACGCAACTGTAGAGAGTATTTTTTATTTATTTATTAGTTGTCTTTTATTTTAGTGTAGTTAATATTTTACACTGTCTTATAATATTTGATAGCCGAATAAAAAAAAATTATAACCGGAAAAAAATGGGTCATTAAATTATGGTATTTGATATACCCTCCCTCTTTCTTTTGGATGGATTTGTTGGTTCGGAGGGAGGGGATTTACTCTTCTTACCTTGCTTTTTGTTTTTTGCCGACGTCTATATGAGGTCATAGACATTTTATTTACATTAGAACAGAGCCTTATGAGTAGAATTACGTCGTAAGAACTGTCTGTGTAGCAGCTGACTAAAAAGTCAGGCTCATAACATTCAAAATTTATCGAGGGAAAAATAAACAAATTTTTGAGATAATTAGCTCGAAGTATAAAAACATTATAAACTTTAAAAATCTATTAAAGACACAAATATTCCTGCTTGTAGTGCTGTGGATTGTACAAATTGCTCAGAAGCCCAAGGATTTATCTCTTTTTATTTCCCATGGAACAATCCCCCTATAAATGAAAGGTTTTATAGACACATGCTTTGTCCTATATTCCGATTTATTTATCCTAACAATAACAAAGGAACAATATTCATTATTTTCATCTCATGCATTGTTTTGAGCATAAGGATAAATCTTTATGATTTTGAGCCGAAATACTTTTTTCACCAGGTGACGTTCCAATTTGTTGTCTTATTTCTTCTTATAGGGATCTGCATTAGACTAAAGCGTTAAAGTAAAGTAGCTCATGCAAGGAAAAAGTAAACAAAAAAATTGGCCAAAATTTTAGTTATTTTCTTTAACGTTAGATGTCGGTAGTCCACGAAATGAAGTCACAATCCTATTTAAAACCGGTTTGAAGGGATTAAATTTGATGATTTGAAATATATCAAATCACTACAACATTGTACGAGATTCCTTTCCTTACTTCTTTACATAAAATAAAAAAAATTTAAATATTAAAAGGACTTTGTTATTATTTTCAAAGAGCTCTAGCATCAAAGCGCCCCTTATGGACTAAAGAAGAACTAAAATTTTGGCCAATTCTTTTTGGTAAAAAAGGAAGAATGTTATGCATGCGCTACTTTACAACTTTAACGCTTTACATTAGACTTGGTATCAAGTCATTTTATGATTTTTTAGTAGTCATTTTAATCAAGGTTCCGTGATAACAACGTTTCTTTTAGTTCCGCAAAAAGTATGTAAGGAGTTTTATCTTAAATAGAAAATGTAAAGACGAGGCCAACAATGGATCTAAAATCATTGAAAAGGGCTGATTCCGATGGTTAAAGACCAAAAATGGTTCAAAAAGAGGGAGTGCATGCACCTATAACATTTCAAAATGAATCTAGAGTAGTAAATCTTATAAAACATAAATAATGTGGTTAAATTAAAAAGTTTGACGTATACGTTTATATAACGCGTTAATAAAACATTATTAACATACTTTTTTGCCATTTTCATATGATTTCTAAAATCCTTAAGTCTGCTCTTTTGGACTAAGAATATCATTAAAACATCGAGGTAAATTGATAAAAAGTACTTTTTTTTGGTCGAGAACAACCCTTTTCTTATGAGAAAAATCGTTTCTTAGAGTTTATTTATATAAGAACCAAAAAAATAATGCAGATATCATAATAATTGGAGAATCCTGGTTATTTACATATTTGGTCTGATGGAATTTGATCCGTGCGCATATGAATAAGAATTATAGCTTTAAAATTTCCCCAATGACCTAGGATGTTTGAACCAATTTTTAATAAATGAACTATTAATAAAGGATCCTTCAGGTCGTGAGTACCTGCAAAGTTAGGAAAAATACAATAAGACATCGTAGCTCGTAAAGATGCATAATTCAAAATCGATGTAAGTCACTAATCAATAATATATTTTTAAGAAAAGTATTGCACCCTTAACTATGAAATAACTGAAGGCTAATATTATATATATATATATATATATATATATATATATATATATATATATATATATATATATATATATTATATATATATGCTTGTGAATGGAACGCAAAATTGCACGGCGTTCAGCTGAATGCACGTTCAATGAACGGAACGCAACCTTTTTTTGAACGCTCAACGTTGAAAAAAAAGTTTTGTGTTCAGCGTTCAATTTTTCCAAACATTTCAATGTAGTTTTGATTAAGTATTTTTTTCTGGAATATAAACAAAGGGATGACATATTATGAGAAGAACTTATAAACTACTCTCCCAAGAACTCTCTATAGAATAGTAAAACACTTGTTTTTATTTTTAACCCAAGTGACAAAAAGTTACACACAATTGAATGACCTTTTTATTCATTCATTATTAATACAAAATAAACAACTTATTTTGTATGCAGAAAATGGTTGATTCGTGTTTATATAATATTAAATGGGTTTCATATTGTAAAGATGATTAAAATTATATATCTGTAAAATAAGATGCATTCATATAATGTTGTTTTATAATATTAATTTGTATTATATAGCTTTGATCTCGTATTTGTCTTGATTTATTAAATCTTAAATATGATTATAATTTAAAACGTAATGTATCCATTACGGAAAAAAGTAAGGATCCAGTTACTCATACTCAATTAGGTTTAAAATATCCTTAAAAACAAGAACCATCTTAATTAGACTCCATTTCGTTTAAAAGTATTCATAAGTTTTGCGACTGCAGAGTTTAAATGAATAAATTAAAGATAATAAGAATACTAAACCTTACTTTCAAGAATCCAATAATGGGGTCGATATATGCCTACATTGAGGACGTTGTTTGTAAAAAAACCAATATTTATTAGTGCTAGGGAACATTACTGCATAATGGTTTAACCATTTTTCGTAAAACAATAAAGGTTATGGGTGAACATGCAAATTTCCAGGGGTAAAATCTCCTAGGAAAGATCTAAATTACAATCCTTTTGAAGTTACAACTTATAATCAAGAACTCTATAAATGTCATGACTGTAAAACACCTCAAAAGTGCATCAAGTGTAGTGTAAAGAATGCTGACTTCGCTGATCACATTCAAGTCAAATCCCCCGAAGAAGTACCTCAATCCGTAAAGGATACCGAAGAGCATTTCTCAGAAGAAGAAATATAAAAGCTATTAGAAACTGTGGTAAACGAGGCAAAGCACCTGGTCCATCTGGATTTGGGTTTAGTGTACCACCATTTTGCTGAAGATGTTGCTCCAATTCTTAGAGACCTTTTGAATGGATCCTAATGGTGGGATGTTTTCCTCAGTATATTAGTGATGGTCTTCTGGTAACCATTCCCAAAAAAGGAAAAGATTCAAACTGTGTGAAAAACTTAAGGTCAATCACTCTTCAAAACACACTATTCAAAATATTTTCGCATGTAATAGCTGAAAGGCTTAAGAAGACCCTAGATTATATGGCTCAAAAAACTTTTTTAATGTTGAGCGGGATTGCAAGCAAGGTGACCCGGTAGCATCTAATCTTTTCATCATTTCCACTGATCCATTATTTCGTGCGGCAAGTGAGAATAAGCTATTAAGAAGAACAAGGGTCAATCTCTATATGCTTATGCCGACGACACCTCTGCCGTTATTGTCGGAGGATGAGTTCTCACGATTGCATCACTGCTTGAATTCGGAAAAATTATGGAATGGTTGGAGGGCATCTCTGGGCTAAAAATCAATGTAACTAGAGGACTCATAGAGTGCAAACCTCCGCCGATCCCCACAAAATGAATCACTTGGTCTTTTTGTCATTTGCCAATAGATGTTGCTGTGCTGTGCTCTCCTCTTTGAGAGCACAGCACAGCGACATCTATTGGCAGAGTAGGCTAACTAGAAATATTTATTAGTATTTAGCTCATTTTGCATCTTAAAGAAGCACTCAGAGATGCCAAAATTTAATTACTTGTTTCTTTTGGAATTTCCAACAACTCCACAAAGTTTCATCCGAATCTGTTCCGCACTTTTTGAGTTATCCTGCTGACAAACAAACCAACGCCGTTGAAAACAATACCTCCTTCAGCGGAGGTAATAATAAATCGGAACTTTTATCAACCAATAATTACATAAAGTCATATAAAGATTTTAACATAAAAATAATATCAAAATCCTCGGAGTCACAATTGGAGAAGATGCAATGGATTTAAACAAGAAATAAATAATAATTCGAATAAAGAAATGTATTTTTCATATCAAGAGACTTGGTTTCCACAGGTGGGAAAGAATTCAGCTGCTGAACTCACATGTGATAGCAAAAGTGACCCACCTTTTAAGAATATGTGAATTCGATGACAAAATAGCAGCACCCTTGGATGAGGTTTTGATGAATTTCTTGGACCTTAAATCCAAGAAGAACGTATCAATCAAAAGAGTCACTACTCCCAAAAACCTTGGAGGTCTAGGTGCCCTGTGTTTTAAAAGTTTCTGGAAATCCCTTTTAGCTGAGTGGGTTCTAAAATGTTTTAAAAGAGCAGACTACTGGAATTCAACAGTTTCTGAGGGATGTTTTACTGCACAATACTCGAACTATGGGTGCGATGCACCGTAGCCAAACTATCTAAGTTGAAGTTCCGGGATCTTTTAATGAAAAACGTTTCAAATACCTTTTATATGATCGAGATGGGATTTGGAAATTTTACACCTCTTAAGGGATCATCCATTGGGTTCCATCCTTCGCTACAACGGATAAACTCTTGTTTTTATATTATTGGCCTTCTAAACTCCGAAACAATCTACTCGCTTCGATGGCACATAAGTAAATTATTGCAACACAGAAGGAAAAGTGCAACTACCATTTTAACTTTAATTCATCGCGCTCTTTCAGAGAAAATCTGTCTTTAATTAGACTCCGTGAATAAGAAACATATGGAACACCTCATCACTTACTCTAATAAATGCTGTTTTAAAAAGAGGAAACTTGAAGACATTAGAGAAACAAGCAGTAAAAAGTTATCGAAATCACCTCATCACCCCTCAAGAAAAGTGGTCCATATATCTTAAGTAAATTGTTTAATTAGAAGAACTTTAAGTTATTGTGACATTTTATTTCATTTTAATCAGTTAGTAAATTGCCCATGGGAGGGATTGAGCCTTAGTAGCTTGAAATTATTTTAATAAGAAATCACAAGGAGTGATATAATTCAGTGCCTTAAGGCGTGTTCAACTCTTAATGTTGAGGGCGCTGGTTCAAATCCAGAGAGGGGAAGGTCATTTTTTGTCAACCTAATTGATAAGGTCCCAGGTTAATTTACCAATAAAATGCTTATTTTTATCCATACAGATGCGTAATTCTATCGAACCAATTAGGCAAATCACAACTTTTCAATTTGTGAAAAAAGTTGTCCTTAACAATAAAAAAATATTGATTGTTGTTATACTTTTTAATTTTCAATAAATGATCTCACTCTTAGTGTCTTTTAAGGAGATACATAAAAAGAGTGTTAAATTCCTGCAAAATTTAACAATAATATTTTGGCTGTGTTATTGGTTTGATGAATTATATTGAATTTTAATTATAAAAAATTGAAAAATATTTCAATTTTGTATGTAAAGTTATTATAAAATTTTGTATTGGTAGTGTAATTGTTTCATTTATATACATGATTGACATATATCTTTTTAATGGCATAAATAAATAAACTTTCATCTTATTTATAACCAGGCTTGTTGATCGGAGTTTTTTCTGATCGGCGATCAATAGCGATATAGCGATATTTGATCGCTGATCGCAGTATCGCAAAGGTCCTGATCTTTATATCTTTTGATCGTAAGAAAATCACTATAAAATAGCGATCCGATCAATTTGTATAAAATAACTATTAAAAAAAATGTTTGTAATAAGGATTTTTGAGACAAACCCTACATTTCTTAAAACTTAACTAGCTGTCACATTAACCAAAATACATACCAACAACTAATATTTGTTTAGAAAACACAAACTACAGACTAATACTAATAGAAAAAGCCAGTGTGTGTTATCCTGATATATTTTTGTCCTAAAATATACAGACAGGCGCCTATGGAGAAGTCATTGTTTTGGAGCTCATAGGCTATGGGAAACATTTATTCTGGCATCTCTTGTAAAATATGTAGACATACCGTCAATTGAGGAGCCAGAGTGTTGGAGCTCATAGGCTATGAGAAACAATCATTCTGATATTTTTGTCCTAAAATATACAGACAGGCGTCTATGGAGAAGTCGCTATTTTGGAGCTAATAAGCTATGGGAAACAATCATTTCATTGCCATATAAAGATGAATACTTAAGAAGGTTTGACTGTATATACATTAAAAAATTTACTTAGAATTAGTATTACATAGGTTATTTTTTTGTTGTTGATCGCAATTAAATTGATCGGATCGCTGATCGGAAAAATCCCTGATCGTTATATCGCTATATGCAAAGAATTTCTGATCGCTATTTTTGATCGGATCGCTATTTTTTTCCTGATCGCTCACAAGCCTGTTTATAACTAAATCCATATAACATGAACAACAAAATTATCTGAATAAATTGTTCAACATTAATATTATTTTAAAAGAAGTCAGGTTTACTTCTTGGTCTCTGAAATGTACATTTTTTGTTCATTTTAGTGCTAACTAAAGATTCTAAAATGACCGAAGAAAACAAGGCTTAGGAAGAAATGGGCATTGAGAAAATGGCATACAAAGAAATGACCCAGATAGAAAAGGAAAATGATGACGCATGAAAAAATGACCCAGATAGAAAAGGAAAATGATGACGCATGAAAAAATGACCCAAATAAATCTTTGCCTCGTCTAATAAAAACAGGTAGGAAATCATTTATCCACCATTACTAAAATATATTTTTTGGCCATTATTTACTCAAATTATAAAATAAATTTTATTTCTACAATGCTTAGTTGTATTTCACTCAAATACATGCCTACCTATGCATTTGGGGCATTTTTTTCATGAGGTTGTCATTACTCTGGGACAATTTAGTATTTATAATGAATATATTTGTGACAATGATGCATTTGGGACATTTTTACCATGAGTTGTATTTTTTCTTTTCTTCAACTGTTATAATTTTTTTATTCGGCTATCAAATATTATAAGACAGTGTAAAATATTAACTACACTTAAATAAAAGACAACTAATAAAAAAATAAAAAATACTCTCTACAATTGCGTTAAAATAAATAACATGAATGAACATTGTAGAACATATTTACTGTCAAGAGATTATAACCTTATATACATGGACGAAACAGCGTTTATTTATTCTTTAAAAATCCCGATGACGTCTTAAAATCCTCTTCAGAGCTTTCAGGTATACTCCTGAGCGAGATGGCACAAATTTTTCTTTTCTACCTTTGGTCATTTCTTCCAGGTCCATTTTTCTTGTCCCATTTCTTCCAAAGCCGTATTTTCCTTGGCCCTTTCTTCTAGACACATTCCAAAAGATTTAACATACACTGGCAGGGACTAAAACAGGGATACTCAACCCTGCGGCTCGTTTAAGACTAGCTGCGTCTCTTTTAAGTCCTACTGAAAATATATTACATTATTACATAATGTGGCTCTACATGGCTCTTGCAAAAATATTTTTTCGTCAATGTGGCTCCTGATTAGGACAAAGTTGAGACCCGCTGGACTAAAATATTTAGCTCCACTTCTGAACTCAGCCAGACCAAACAGTTTTATTATTTCTTATTGATAATATGCCTAATAGTGTTGTAATGATAGGTAATAATATATTGAACATGAGCGTAGCAATTTCATTAAAATAATTAAGAAGGAATGTTCTCATTATTTTGTTGTGAGTATGTAATAATTTATTTAGGAATGTGATCATGTCAATATTGTAATTTGCTTATAGTGGTATTCTGATTCATTAACTCTTAAAATAATGTATTTCCTTTCTTTGAAAGGAATTTTTATATAAAAAGTTATCTGAAGAATCTGGTATACTCTTTAAAAAGTATGTTTATGGAAACATTTTTTCTCATAATATAGCCTTTTCTTTATACGATCGTCGGTCATTACTCATTAAATGCTTCATTAAAAATAATTATTCACAACCCCTTCGTTTCAACCGCTATAGGCTAATTGTTTGGTATTGTCATCAACCATGGACTATTTATATTGTAATAATAGTAAATATGCAATACTTACAATAACATAAAAATGTTATATTTGTCATCAGTTCATTGAAAATGTTACTTTTCTATATAATGGATTTTTCATTTTCATAGTATTAAGAGATGTTGACAACATGAAGTGGGGTATGACGTAATAAGAAACACTTTTTCCTTTTTGAAGGACCAACAAAAAGCACTGGACCGGACTGGACTGGACTACAGTCCTCGGCCCTAGATAAGAACCGACACTGTATGTGGGAGATTTTATGTCCAATATTTTTGCAGACACAAGTTGTAATGCTATAAAGGTTATTTGAGTTCTACTTTGGAGTATGCTTGACCAAAGCACTGCCAATACGGGTATTTATGGATAAATATTATAAATAGTCGGATTTACGAACCATTTATGAATAACAACACTAGTATTTACATATGTTTTCATAATTCCTATGGTCTTTATTGAATTAAACTCTAGAAGACACTGTATAGTCTTCTGAAGTGTTCCAATATAATAGGCTTGTTTTGGATATACTAACGCATCTTCCAGCTTTTTAGGATTCTTATTTATTGATTAAAATTTCAAATTATGGAATCGTAAGAATATTATGTTCCAATGATTTCATTGGTGCCGTACTTTCCGTGTTTTACAAACAAAAATGAGTGTTTGAATTACCTCTTATTATATGTATTTTATACAAAATGGTTATCAATATATATTTAATGCAATATATATTTAATGAACATATTATTATGTTTAATGTATATTAGTAGTTTTGCTAATCTTTATCCTTTGCGATAATGGACTCGAGGAACTTTTCTTCGATTCTTACTGTATAACTTAAAGGGTCGAAATCAATGTAATATTTTTTTTACTTTCTTACATATAAACAATAAATATTTGATTAAATCAATTGTTTATTTTTTATTTTTTTGCATATAAATAATAAATTTTTGATTAAAGTAAGAAAGCTTTTGTTCGCTTAGAGTTTTAATATTATATAAAAAAGAATGAAGGAATATTTTCTTAAATAAAGAAGTGAATTATATATAATTTATTTTGACATTTTCCTATTAATTTTGAATATTCCCCCTACATTTCTCTCCCCTCACTTGCTTCATGAATTTATTTATTTTCTTTGAATGATTTTTATTCTTCTTTTCATCTCTGCCTGCACACTTGGGGAAGACGAATGTCTCCCATAAAAAATAAATAAACTTTATGCCCCCTGATTGGACACCCATAATGGAAAGCTATAAAAGGAGTTTTGGGGACGTGAAGGACGTCTTGAGGCAAAATGATATGAGTTAAAAGAATACACCTTGTTTACCTTTTTTCTTTTCCGATATGGCCCATGCAAATGTATCACTAAGGCATTATTTTTTATAGAAGTGCTTCCTTATAAATCAGTGTATATTTTTATCTATGCCATAAAATGAAAATGGTCTTCTCTCACTTCCTTGCATAGTCACATGGAAAGGAAAAATGATACTTTAGTTCCATAAACCTTTTTTTATTTTATCTCATTTTTTTAAGATGTGGCTGTATGACATTATTCTTTTTTTTTTGTAACTAGATATTTTTTGTTTTATTTTAATTTTGTTACTTTTAAACTTATTATTACCTACCTTATTTAATTTAGATCATAAAAATAGTTATTTAAGTATATTGAAAAATACAAACAGAAAAAAACTATTAAAACAAGGATGTTAGATGTGAATATCTATGTAGGTAATTTGGTTGGGTAGTGTGACAAAGTCTAAACAAATAAAACATACGAGAGCATCTCACTTTGGAGGAAGGGCTTACGATTGAAGTTATATAGTTTTGATATGATATTGTTGAATACAGACTGGATTGTCTCACACAATCCAGTTGTAGTGTACCCATAATTTGATCATGTGTATATAAAATTTATGCTCTCCTATGATCCGACCTCCGGGTCTCCATATGAACTTCAAATGGTACCTAAATCAAAAATATTTCATTTAAAAACTTGTTAAATACAACAAAAAAGCACAAAAACATCATTATATATTGTTAAGGTGTAAAGATGACTGATTTATTTATAGAAGACGTTTCTACATAAGAAGGTAAAATAATAAGAGCTCGTATATTTGGACGCCTACGGCGCCCATATGTTCGCCCTATATTCACAAAAAAAACTTAAATCTCATCATAAGGCAATAGAATATTCGCTGTTAAGCATAAAATCTTTAATAGCAAAGAAATTGACAAATCATTCGTATATAAAAATTGAAGACCTCAGAGCTATAATGATTGGGACAGCTGCTCGGTATTGCGCTATGACAATTAAAATTCCAAGCGACTCTGCATCTTCGTGGACATGTGCTGGTGACCTAAAAAGGTTCATTCCCTCCATTCCCTCCAATACCTCAATATATCAATCTACCATACGTAGACACCGCCGTTACAGATTGAATAGAGATTAAGTTTGTTTTGTTGTTTAGGTGCATATTATATATTTAGGTTTTTCTTTTCTTTAGACAGTAATTTTGAATTACAATGTTCATTTATGTTTCTGTTTTAACGTAACTGTCTTTAGATTTTTAGATTTATATTTGTTTACTATGTTATTGTGTATTTCACTATATTTTTTTTTAGAATAATAAATATATATTTTAACCCCCCCCCCCAAAAAAACTTAAAAATGAACATAAGGAACATTAAAGGAAACATAAATAATCACCAAACATTATAATTTATACACAGAAAATAAACATATAACAATATTTATGCTTTACGCACCCGACAAAATATAATATTCTGTGTATTTTTGATTGCTTTTTCTACAACCTTGATATGTATGATATAATGTTGTCTGGGACGTGAACTGATGAAGTATACACTAAATAAAATACATTCTACTACCTAAAGAGAGCTTCAGGCCTGTCATTGCCTTAAAAGGAAAGAGTTAGGCAAAGATGTAACCAAAAGGTATTAAAGGTCTAACACCTTTGGTTATCTAGTCTAAACTCCAATGTAACCAAAGGGTATTGAAGGTCTAACACCTTTGGTTATCTTGTCTAAACTGTTTTTTATTTCATTAGAGGTTTTCCTTTATACCTCTTTTACAAATATTAAATCTTATTTAACAAATTTTAATTAAATATAATAATGTACAAAGGAGCAGAGAGAAGGACTCTGCTTCAAAGGAATGATTTATTAAGATAATTCTTAATTTTATTGTTAACCAAAGAGGAACTTTTAATTTTAATGGTTTATTATTTCAAATTAGTCTATTCTTAATTTTGAAAATTAGTTTCGGTCATGGAAAAACTAATATAAATCCTATATTTTAGCGTGTTTCCTTCGGAACACTTCGATATTATTTACTTTAAAAAGAACATTTGAACTTGTATGAAAATCTTAACATGAATAAGTTTTGAATCGAAGACAATCAGTAAGTCTTGAGAATGAATCAAATCAAATTAAAGTTGCAACTTTTGAATAAGAGTTGAAACGGAATAATTTAATATCTTATGATCACTCATTCCTTTTTTGCATTTGATATACAAAAGTTGGCGTCTTTCTATGTGAAAATGTATAATGATATTGATGTCTTTTATGTTCGTTTATTGCATTAAATGAACGTATAAAATGCTTAAACAAAGAGAGCCTTTTTGCGACTATTCCGTCTCGTTTAAGCGGAAGAAATATTAAAAATGTACATAAAGCATTTCTTGTGTCTTCCTTTCTGTTCAAGATTACAAATAAAAGTGAAATAAATTTTGAAAATATTTTGATTATATTTAAAAAATTGTTTTATTAATAGATTACATGCTAGAAAAACATTTTATTAAATAATAATAAAATATTTCACATTCCGATAAGATATGTACTCAGATATGAGTAAATATTGGTCAAGGAATTATAGTCTAAATTATGTTTTATTGATATTATATCAAACATATATAAATAAGTAACTTTTATGGCGAGGAAATATTCATATTTTGAAGGATCAGAGTGAGTGCATGTGGATTTCTACCTAAAAAAGAAACTTAGCCAAGTATGGAATGAAAAATGACAATATCAAATAAGCTAGTAAAAGATCTGAGGATGTTCTAAAGCATTTGACCGTCTTTTTTAATTTTAGTACAACTAATCGCTCATTTTCATAGACTCTACTTGAAATGAATATAATAAGTAATAGTTTCATTGAGTCTTCTTAAATTGAGTATCGATTCCTTAATTAAGTTTATTTTTCATACAAACTAATTATTTTGATTTTTTTTCATATCTTAGGCACTTAGCAGGCATGCAGGCTGAATACTTTTTATAATTATCTAACTAATTATCATTAAAAAGTCTAGATTACATTAGATCAAAGTAAAAGAATTCTGGGCATCTTCCAGTGAATTATCTTCAAAAGGGATTTCTCTAATTAAAGATATTTATTGTTGTAATCTTCTATTACTACCATGAATTTTTATCATTGGCATGGATGCGTTTTAATTCATTGTCGAAATTACCGAAATATTTAATACCGATCACTCATACAAAATAAGTAAATGAATGACATACGTTTTTGATAGAAAACAATTTCAATAAATAAAAAAAATTTATAAAATAAAGGCTTTTTTATATATAGTGGAAATCCCAATAAAGTCAAAATATTAAAGCAGTTCAGTTTGATTTTTCATATGTCATCATAAAAAAGAATTCCGTTCGTTCGTTCGTTTCCCTGTATCTCCCGAACGGTTCATTAGATCTTGACGAAATTTTCAGTGAATAGTTTTGAGAACTCAGGGAGTGTTTTAGTGGGGTTGTCAACTCCCGGAAAATTCGTCATCGCCATGCTTATTTATTCGCTAAACGTTTTATGCCGATTTTTTAAAATTGCCTAGTTAGATTTGACCAAATTTTCTGTGAATGCGTCTGAGGTGGTAAGACGTTTTTGTTGTTTTTTGAGAGTTTTCCGGAAAAATCGTTTTCTACATGATTACTTGAAAATAAGTTATTCTGTTTCTGTCTTTCCCTCCAAATTAAGTTTTGTGGAAAATAACAACTTTTTTACAACGCAATATTGCCCTAATTAAATACTTAGAGATGGAGAGTAATGCCAATAACTCTCAATTTTTTTTTTGATAAAGGCATGAAGTTGCAGTCCACCTTAAGTTTTTTCTTTTGCTGTTTTTCTCCATCAACGGAGATCGAACTAATACTCTGATATTCATCACTACCATACATATCTTCAGCACTCAATGTTCTCTATGAAATGGCTTCAAAAATAATTCTCTTTATGAAGTTTAAATACCCAGCCTAAGGAATAGAAAACGGAAAAAGGCAATGACGTCTTTTTAAGGAACTACTTTTCATAAGAAAATAACAGAAGCACTCTATGAAATGACTTAAAAATAAGTTCTTTTACGATGTTTAAATTCCCAGCCTAAGGAACAAAAAAACGGAAAAATGGCAATGAAGACCCAATTACAACTTTTTAAGGAACTGATTTTAATAATAAAAGTCACATAAGATGACAACACAAAAATTATTCGTATGATCTTTTTTCTATTCCAAAGACTATTGTCAATTTGAAAAATCCGGGCAGCGCCGGGTAACATCCGATAGTATACTAATAACAAAAGAATTCCGTTCGTTCGTTCGTTTCCCTGTATCTCCCGAACGGTTCATTAGATCCTGACGAAATTTTCAGTGAATAGTTTTTAAGAGCTCAGGGAGTGTTTTAGTGGGGTTGTCAACTCCTGGAAAATTCGTCATCGACATGCTTATTTTATTCGCCAAAACGTTTTTGTTGATTTTTTTTAAATTGCCAAGATAGATTTTGATCAAATTTTCTGTGGATGAGACTGAGGTAGTCAGACGTGTTTTTGTTGTATGCGGTGTTTACCGGAAAATTTGTTTCCTACATGATTACTTAAAAATAAGTTTTTTATATCCCTGTCTTTCCCCCAAATTTAAATTTTGTGGGAAAAAACACTTTTTTAAATAACACAACATCACGCTAATCAAATTTTAATAATGCCTAGAGATGGAGATTGATGTCAACCACTCTCAACTTTTCTTGATAAATATTTGAAGTTGTACTCTCTTTTAAGTTTTTGCTGTTTTCCCCCATCAACGGAGATCAAACAAATACCCTGATATTCAGCGCTACCATACATTTATTCGGCACTCTATGTTCCTTGTGAAATGGCTTCAGAAATAATTTCTCTTTATGATGTTTAAATACCCATCCTTAAGGAATACAAAACGAAAAAATGTCAATGAAGGCCCAATGATAACTTTTTAAGAAACTGATTTTAAAATGAAAAGTCATATGCGATGATATCACTGAAATTGTTCGTGTGATTTCTTCTTTTTTCGATGTTTAAATACTCAGCCGTAAGGAATACAAAATGGAAAAATGGTAATGAAGAGCTATGCCAACTTTTAAGGAACTCGTTTTAATATGAAAAGTCACATGCGATGATTTCAATGAAATTATTCCTTTGATTTTTTTCTTTGTGCGTTGTTTAAATACCCAGCCGTAAGGAATACAAAACGGAAAAATGGCAATGAAGACCAATGACAACTGTTGAAGGAACTGATTTTAATATGAAAAGTCACATGCAATGACATCACTTAAATTATTCGTGTGATTTCTTCTTTTTACGATGTTTAAATACCCAGCCTTATGGAATACAAAACGAAAAAATGGCAATGATGACCCAATGACGACTTTTAAGAACTTATTTTAATATGAAAAATTACATGCAATGACATCACTAAAATCAAGTTGGAAAATCCCGGGCAGCGCCGGGTAACATCGCTAGTATATATATATCCCGGGCAGCGCCGGTAACATTCGCTAGTGTATATATATATATATTACATGTATATAGTGTATATATATATATATATAAATATATATACAAACATTCGCTAGTATATATATGTATATATATTCTTTTGTTAACCCACGAGTATATACTATGAGCAACCTCTTTTAAGGTCACAGAAACTGAAACTTAATCCAGCAACCCTTAATGTATACACCCCAAAGGCGAGCTATATCTCAATCAGTAGTATATAAATTCCATATAAGTACCATGGACATCATAAAACAAAACAAACACTGATCACAATAAAAAAATCAAAATACTTATAATACAACTTTAAGATATATATATATATATATTTTATCTTCTGAATATTTCTTAATTAATGTTTAATTGCCTTTAAAATTTAGTTTCATGATCATTATAAAAAATATTTGTTTATAACTATTCTTCGAGAAGTTGTTTGCATATAAATATACAACATTTCAAACAGTTTTTAGTTGGTATGATGGTAACTTTTTATTTCTAAGTTTGTGATTTGATATCTTATAAGTAAAAAATATAATCTTTGAAGAGGCCAAGGTCTCATATCGGAGGAGGGCTATCGCTGCTTTATAAAATAATTCCTAAAATATTTCAGAAAGTGGTAGTGGATTTATCTGTTAATCCGAACCAGGAATGGCGAGCTGTGTTTTCTTCTAGTTCAGCATACTTTTTAATTATGTTTGGGAAAGACGCTACGATCGAAAAATTAATGGAATTTTCTTCTATAATAGCAACCATTCAAAGAATAATTTGGAAAGGCACGCCGCTTTTCTCATCCTCATTTACCATTGACATAGTTCGACAAAATATTAACAAGCCATTTTATTTCAAAAACCTCCCTGGGCCAAAAGATTTAGAATGGAAGGCTTTTTCAGAAGAAATTTTGTCTGTTCATGATTTAGACAGGGAGACTCTGTTTAAATGTGGAAAAAATTTATTTCCAATAAATAGAGCAGCAGGGAATCATCTTTCACCGATACCTTGGCACTTAAGGATGTCTTTTCACAAAATACTAAAAAGGAAGCCGAGAAAGTTTGTGATATCCATATAAAAGAGCTAGGCCTCCAAGCGTTTTGGAAGAAACGAATTATCTGCTCTATTTCCAAAACTATTGATGAAAAAAGATTTACCTCCCAGCTTCAGATTTCTGCTAAATGTCTGTTTTTTAATAGACCATGTAAAGACTGTGGGCAATTGTTTATTTCAGTTGTCCATGCATTTGCCAACTGTCCTGCTCTCCTCTTCATATGGGAATTTGTCAGGGTCAACATTAAAGGAGCGGAAAAAGAATTGTCACGGCCATCATTCTTTTTGGACTAAGTTCAAATCCCTAAAGGCACCAGCGAAAACACAAGCTATGGAGCTAATTTTATCGAGCATTCGCAGCTACCTGGCGGAGAAATTAACTCATGACAGAAAAATAATTATTGAAGACATTCGGGCCATCATAATTTCGACGGCAGCGCGATACCTGGCCTTTACTGTTAAGATCCCTACGATCAATACCATTCCATGGAAATATGTGGGGGATCTGGCACGATTTTATCCGTCTTTCTCCGCTGGACATCTCCAATTCTGCAACAGATTGTGGAACAGAACAAAAAATTTGCCCAAAGACAAACAAAATAAATATTTTCAATCTTTTTAATTTTTAATTTTTATATTATAAAGTATGTCTGTATTTATGATTACAATTTTGTTTCTTCAAAGTTTTTAGAATTAATTGTTGTTGATATTGCTGCTAGATTTTAGATTAGAGATTTAATTTTAAAATTTAATGGTTATTAATATATATTTTATATGTAATATCTCTATATCAATAAAGTCTTAGAAAAAAAATGATGAACAATCTAATTTCATATATTTAAATTATATATATTTTAACTTGGTTCCTACTATAGCGAATGGAGGAGGAACGAAGTGAAAGGATAAGTATAAGCGAGGGCGTGGCTTGATATCAACTAATTTACTTCAATAATATAAACGATGATTTATAGCTGCAAGAAGGTATTCTTGCAGTGCATTAAATTATATTATCTAAGAATGAAGATCTCTGCAGGAAGATGGATTTGAATCCTTCTAACCAGCAGGAAGAAGATATTTACTTAGTGATGGTGATTGATCCATCACATCACCTTCTAAAGTCAAAGTTCAATTATTTTTACAGCTTTAAAGCCTTCATAATTCATTAAAAGAAAATTGCAAATCCTCTGTATTTAATTTATTAACCTTGTTTTCGTGAGAAAAAGGACCAAATTATATTTTTGATAACAATCTTTTAAGTTCATTCCTTAAAAGAACAACCCAAAGTGGTGTTTTCCGCTCTTTGCTATTTGTTCAATTTTCCGTTCGGCTAAAATTACTTTTTTTGAGAACCTCAAATTGAATCACATATACCCGATAATCTTATTTTTTAATACTTTGTACAGTTAAGTATAAATTATTCATGAAGGGTAAACAATATATATAATCCATATATTTCTTTCATTTCTTCAATATGCGTATGATAACCACCCTGCCCTCATGTGGGGAAAGAAACCCTGTAAAAGAGTACACCTGCCCCTCTGCAGTAGAGCAGTGTGTGGCAACACAGATACCAGAAAAGGAGTGTAGTATGTGGCACGGACACATCCGTGCAGCCCGGGTGGAACTATAGAGGGAAAGAGAGGAGGAGCAAAACGGTAATTAAAGGCTTGGCTCAAGCAAGGAAACTCCTCCACGGGAAACGGGGCGCCCCGAGAGGAATATTCAGACCCCAAAACAAGCCAAAAAAGTACCAGGAACCCTGGAAAAATGGGAAAACCTGCGACTACAGTCCGAGATTGCACTGTTTCGGTCGAAGCAGCAGCAAAAACCAACAAGATGACCACGCCCTCCGTAACTTAAGCAGATATCGCGGCGCCTGCTGCAACCTCCCGTGTCTGTAGACCAAAACGTTGCTGTCCTTCTTGGAAAAATCGCCAGGCAAATGACGGACCTGGCAACAAGTCTCCAAGACTAAAGATCTGCAGGGCTCAACGGCACCAAAGAGCTCCACTTCTCCTGCCTGCTCAACAGACAGGACATTGACGTTGCCGTAATCACTGAGACCGAAATGGATCCCTCGGTTGGCACCTTTAAAACCAAACAAGAGGCCCAAACAAGGTACGTCTCGTTTGGGCCTCTTGGGATTGGAAAGAGGGAAAGTCACTCTCGTGAAAACTGACCTGGCAATGCACTCCAACGCCAAGCTATGACCCGACCTCATGTCCTCGGATGTTCAGTCGGTGTGGATTGAGCTGACCCTCCCCACTTATAGTCCTTGTTGGCGGCGTTTACAGGGAATGGAACTCTTCCGAGCCCGGATCTGTGCTCACCGAGAGAGATTGCCTCGATGTCATCCTAGACCAAGCTAAATCCGCGACTGGAACGTCAAAACGTGTCCTCAATCTCAGTGACCTCAATCTCGACACACTGAGGCAAAACGACAGGAGCTACTTGCGGAGGAGCTTCCTGCAGATCCTTAGCAAATGAATGAAGGACGCAATTCTCGACTACGCGACCACGAAGGCCACCTGGAAGTCTTATGGTAAGTTTGAAGGTGAGCATCTTGCCTCGACCACGTCCACTCCTCCGGATTAGACTGCAGCGTCAAGGTTTTAGAGGACGCCACTTTCGATCACCGCCCCGTTCTCGCCAATATTTTGGTCCCAAGTGAGAGGAGCGGGACCAGTCCCATCAAACGACGAAATTTTAAAGCAATCCGGCAAAGTGAACTAGAGACTGCCCTCCAAAACTGGCTGTGGACGTCTATCGATAGCATTGAGGATGTCGAAAAAGTTCACCAATTCCTCCTCGATGGCATCACGGGTGCCCTCGACGAGTTTGCCCCTATCAAGACCATCAAAGTTAAGACGGGTAAAAAATCTCTATCTAGCGCCGGACACGCTCAAACTCATGAGAGAGAGACAAAGCCACAGGTAGTGAATAATGGCGAATTTGCAACCAAGTCTCATCTATGATAAAACGCGACAGGGTGCGCACGAGCATCAATAAGTTACACAAGAGCCACAACGATCCCAAGGTCCTCTGGCGCCTCGCAAATGAGGCTATCGGCAAGTCAAGTTCTCCCCTCCCAGCTTCTGTCGAGGTGGGCGGAATTCCCACGGTAAACATTGCAGAGACGGTAACTGCGATGAACGAGTTTTTCATTGGGACAGTAAAAAAACTCCGGGAAGGCCTTCCCCCCTCGCAGCCCCCTTCGTTCGTCGTGGCCAAAGTTGTCAGCGCCGTTCTCCTTCTCCTTGCAAGGGTCATCAAAGGGATGAAGACAACTGAGGCCCTGGGTGTCGAAGGGATACCTGTCTCTGTTTTCACGAAAGGCATTGAAGTGCTTGCCGGGCCAATCGCTCATCTTGTGAATAGATTGCTGGCGTCAGGAGCCGTTCCGATCGCACTTAAGATGTCCAATGTGCTACTCGTTTTCAACAGCAAGGGAAGTCTACGACTGACCCCGCATCGTACAGGCCAATTTGCATCCTCCCGGCTCTGTCCAAGGTCCTGGAGACCATCGTAAAATCCGACCTCGAGGAAAAATTAGCCAAGACGGAGGCTCTTCCAAATACCCAGTTTTGGATTCAGGAAAGGCCGCTCGATCACAGCTGCACCAGCCACCGCACATCCAAAGTGGCTGGAGGCCGAGCAGAGGGGAAAGGTTGTTGTGGTCCTCGGATTTGACCTCTATGCTGCCTTCGACACCATCAACCAACTGCAGCTGGGGAAGCTTGGGATTGCTGGTACACAACTTAAGTGGTTCCATTCATACTTCACTGGCGGGTACCAGCGTGTAGTGTGGAACGGCACCGAATCTGTCTTCTTAACCCTTCTATTGTGTTAGGTCAAAATTAACCCGTTTTCTAGTTTGAATGTGTAAAAAATTACCATTTGCTTTTTGCTCTGGAATGAGGCTTCATCTAATCCTCAGACACACCCGATTGAATGCAGAAATATCATTTTTCACCATTTTAGTAAATTATAAAGGTCTCCCAAAAAAAAAAGTTACATCTTTGGTGTTACGGGTCAAAAATGACCCGGCAGAGAATACTGGCTGTTTTATGCATCACCTAAAAGCTATGGGTGGTCTGAGAATCATTTGTGGCCCAATATGCCCAGTTATGGCCCACACACACACACAAACAGGCTTCTTTCACATGCACAGACAGACACATATAGAAAGCGCATTCAGGCACACACACACATTTTACACGAGTGGTACATTTTAAAACACTGTGTCTGTGGAGCCAACTAAAGAAATTTCCCACACTGGTTCCATTTATATGAATGTATACTAAGCCAACCATGACTTGAAAAACATATTGGAAGAAAACTGGTGATTTAAGCATTTAAAGCATTTTCAAATCACGGGTCAAAATTGACCCGCGAACACCACAGGTGTAAACAGTTTTCTAACACAATATAAGGGTTAACCGTCGAGTACGGAGTGAGACAAAGCTCCATTCTTGGACCCATTCTCTACCTCGTCCTGGCGCGGACGTCACCTCCCGTTGGTTGTGTCGGCAATGAAAATAATAGTGGCTACGCAGATGACTTTTTCCTGTGGGCCGTTGTTAACTTCCTTGAGGGAAACGGGTCCCTTTTGGAGTCAAGGGTGAATGCCTTCTTCGCAGGGGGGGAGGGGCGGCCTCGTTCTTAACGCCACAAAGACTCAGCTCATGATCGGGGCAACGCCAAAAAAGGATGTTGCGGTCTTCACCGTCAACGTCGGGGGCGTCAAGGTGCACCTATCTGACAAAATTGAGTTCTTGGGGTCAAATTTTTGACACCGGCTTCACAACAGCACCACCACAACATCAACGTCGCAAAGGCAGTAGCAAACGGGCCGCACTCATATCGAGGTTGGCCGTGCACTTATCAAGAGGAAAATACCTACGCAGCTGGCCAAGGGATGATGATTGGCAAGATCCTCTTATGCCGCCGCGGCTGTGACAATTCCTAGATTCGATAATGAGTACGAAGGGGCCAAATACCGCGCACAGGGCTCCGCAGGTCGCCATAAATGACGCCACCAGGAGCATCGTTGGATGTAAAAGATACGGGATCACATTCACATCGGGACCTTCTGAGAGAGCAGGCCTTCCTCCCTCAACGAGGTGGCCGCCAAGGCGGTGGCCATGGAACTTGGAAATGCTTCTACTCCAACGACCGGGGCGGCGTGTGCCAGAAACCTGGTTGGTGATTTCGTCTTCCCCATCCTGAGGAGGCCATGAGGTCCAGGACTCCAGTGGCGTAGCCACTTGGAGGGAGACAGCTACTTTTGCATGCCACGCAATATCAGTGTGCAACTTTTTTAAGGCCTTGAGGTCGGCCACTACCCTCCACACTGCCAGGACCGTATAATCCATCTGCATGGGCATTTTTTTTAATGATTTTAGAATTTTATTGTTTTTTATATATTTAATTTTAGACTAGTTACAAATGTAACTATTGTGCCCCATGGCAAATATACTCGATTACACGTTAGTACCACGTATTAATAGTTCAAATCAACTTTGTTTCTTTGCACAAAAACTGCGTGTTTTCACTTCTGTGAGAACAACCCTTTTTATTTGGTAGTTGTTGTTTTTGCCAAGTTTTATCGTTGAGTTTCATCAGCATGAATTTTGAATTAAAATATTTAAATGGATCAATACAATCGCTGGGGGATCCTCGTAATCAATGGCCATCATGGACATATACATATTATCTTCACCATCTGTGGATTTTTTTCAATATTAATGTAACCTGCAGTTTTTCATCATGTCGGTCCATGACTTACTTTGGGATCGTGAATCAGTAAATGAGTTTCAAAGTAACATACACTGAATGCCATCTTGATTAATTATAGGAATGCATATTTGACATATTACAATTATTATTTTTATATTATAACTATACTGTTATATTACTGTCATACATAATTTTATTACATTTTCAACTCCTCTTATAACAATGACTTGTCATAAGTAAAGCTTTAAAGGAAATGCGTATCTAAAACTTTTTGTGTCTTATTTATTAGCTTTGTTTAGTTGCATTTATCCACTAGAGGCGTTGATGATGATGCAACTAAGATTGTAGGAATTGGAGATATATCCCAACCAGATGTTAAGACATATTGGGAACTTTTTGGATTCTTGAGAGAAGTTTACCCGATATAAAGAAATCTCTATGATCAACTTACGATGACGTAGTACAAATTACTTTGTTTATATTGGACACAAAATACAGCTGAACGATGTTTCACTGCTATTGAAGGTAATGCCTAATGAGCTCTCCATATCTTTATATCTCTATGGATATATCAAGTACCCTAGTGACGTAAGCTTAAACAATTATTTTAATAAATTTGAGGTGTTTAATATCTTTATTCCTCCGCAGAACTCTGCTCGAAACTCCAGGAGTCTGCAGAGGATTTGAGAGCAATATACAAGAAACAGACCGAAGGGACAGTTAGAAGTTTGACCTTTCTCAATTCATTTCGTCCAAACTTCGAGTCATTTTAACCTCATCATCAGTAATTATTACAACTTTGGATGATCACATGAAACCTCACCTACTAGATTCTCTATAGAACATTGAATAAACTCGAATGTGCTCTGATGACATTGCCTTAAACATTGAAAATTAGGTTGTTCCATAAATAATGAGGTAGGTTTGCTATCTCGAAAAGTTCACGCGCTATCTCAAAAATTTCAACGGAGCGTTCTTATCGCATATTTTTGCATGGGAACAGACTGTATGGCGCCAATCAGGTTAGTATATAAGGTGAGTATCGCGTCATTTCTATCATTCATTCTACTCGCCGCTGAAAATGGAGACACCCGACTTTCGCTCCTACTTCTTGATCCGGATCAAGTTCGCCAGGACAGTCAACGAGATCCACGGGGACCTACTCTCTACCTATCCTGACTCCTGCCCTGGCCTCTCCGCCCTCCAGAGATGGCACACTGAGGTCTTTTTGTGCCCTGGAGAAGAAGACCCGCCCTGGACGTCTCCGAAGACGAGGACAGAGGAGAATGTGGCCCGTGTGAAGTGCCTGGTCGAGGATAACCCCCGGATGACCACTCGACAAGTTGCTGCAGAGGTATCTCTACCATCTACAACTGTTTTCCAGGCTTCTGACGGAGGATCTAGGGCTCCAAAACCTCCTCAGCGTGCTCGTCCCTCACCAGCTCTCTGAAGCCAACAAGACGCAGCGAGTGAAGTGCTGTCAGGACCTCCTGAAGCTGTTCCAGGACCACGTGGAGGAACTTCTGGGGCCTCATCTGTTAGTCCAGGATGAGTCCTGGTTCTACTGGGATTCGGCAGAGCAGAGCAAGTCTGGGCGGATCCCACGGGACCCGGTTCTCGACCCCTCGTGTTAAACAAACAGCGAGGTAAACGATGATTCTGATGGGGTTCACCTACAAGCCGAGGCGGGTATCGATCATTGCCTACCTGCCAGGACCACAGCCGACCGGAACACCATGATAGATTACCTGAGGACGACTGGAAGCGTTTTCTCAGCCTGAAAAAGGACAAGATCCGGCTGAAAGATTGTCTCCTCATATGAGTCAATGCACGCCCCCACACTGCCACCGATACCAGGAGTTCCTGACCTGGAGGGACGTGGAACCGGGAAACAGTCACCCTACTCAACCGACCTGAACCTGTTTGACAGTTCCTGCTCTGGAAGTTGAAGCACACTGCTCCGGAGGACGAGTTTGGGGGCCACGAGGAGGCTACACTCGCCGTTCAGCGGCCGATGAGGAGGGTCAGTGAAGACGAGCTCTACGACCAACTCAGGAAGCTCCGGGGACACTGCCACGACGTCATTGCATCGGAAGGGATTATGTTACTGATTGAGAAGTTTTTTTTGACCTGATGAAAATTCGAGTTTTAATTGGTCGACCTCATTATTTATGGAACAGCCTAATATTAATTATAGCTGTTAAAATAAGTTCAAAATGTAATAACCCCGTTGCGTGGTCGTGCTCATTTCTTTAGTTTGTATGTGTGTTATATATATTCATATGTATATATACGTATATCTATTGTGATGCAGTAATAAACTTCTAACTAACTAAAGTTCAAAATGTATAGTAGTAGTGGATATATTTATTTAAATGATTGTGATGAATGAATCAAGAACAAACCTGGTATGACGTCATATTTTTTTATCCCAAAGCTACATCTTCTGTGCAAAATAAATAATCGACTCATTGAAATATATCCAAGCAACCTGTCTGGATGAACTATTTTCCTTTAAAGTTTATCATGGGTAATAAAATGAGGTAACGATCAAAAAATATTTTAAGAGTTTCTTATTTTTCTTATTTTTATAATGCATGATACTATAAAAAGAAGAAAATCAAGAAACGCGTTATATTGTATCAACTCTAAAAAAAACATTCATGTGACCTCGTGTTTTGTTTATAAAAATAAAATAAAAACGACCTGCTTGGTATCTACGTTGATGAAGAATCTAGAGTCTTTATGACTTGGACCTTATTTCGTATCCCTGCTCTAATATATTTCGCCAACTCTGCACGTCTAGAAGATATCTAGCCCCAGAAGATATATATGGAAGGCATTCTCATATCTAGTTGAGGTAGAAACTATGTATTTAGTTTTCACAAACTTTTACTATTTATTTAATATTTTTCTTCGGTTTTATTATTCGTTTATACTGTAAAAACTCTACATTTAAAAAAATGACTTTCTCCTTAACTTAGTGAGTATCATCCCTTTAATTCTCAATTTTTTGTTCATATTTCTTTCTTCTCCGCAATATCCCATAGCCAACATATTACTAAAACAAAGCCTCATTATGTCTAAAGAAATATTATGTTCTATTGTATTACTCCCTTCAAAAGATATGAACTTCTTTTTTTTGTGAGTGTTAAACCAGCTCAAAAAGTTTTTTTGTTGTTGCTCATTCCAGCCTTACAAAAGAGAAGAAAGCATTTTGAAAAAGAAGATCAAATATTATGCAGCTCAGATGTCATATTCTTAATTATAAGTGCAATAAAAGATTCCAATTAAGACCATGAATATATATATATATATATAATATATATATATCAGGAAACGACCGGGTACCCGGCTGTTTTTTTGAGTGTCCCGGCCCGGGTCGGAACTTTTTTAGGAAATTATTTTTTTTAAAAAACGTCGTCACTTTTTTTTCCAGAATTTTTTTTTTGTAGGAATTTTTTTTTTAGAAAAAAAACGTCGTTACTTTTTTTGGAAATTCTTTTTTTTAAAAACGTCACGAAAATATATTGAAGTCCCGGCCCGGTTTGGACCAGCCCGGCTTGAAAAAATTAAGTCCGGCCCGAGTCCCGGCGAAAAGTGTTTCCGGTCGTTTTCTGATATATATATATAGGTATGTATATATATATATTGCAAGGATTTTTAGTGAGATCAGAAGGTAGAAATGGTTTCATTTTCCCCACAGCTCGTTAGAAAAACTAGTTTAAATTTTAATGAAGCTAGTTCTATTTTTTTCTCAATTAATTGTTTTGTAATATTTGATGCTTTCAATAATATATATCATAATAACAACTTTATGGTAAGGTAAGTTTGTTTTCACCATCAGTTCAATTAATAATGCATTCTAGTTGAGAGACCACATATTTTCTTAGGCGCCCTCACACATTAGTGGAAAAATATTTCTTTGGAAAGTTTTATTTGAGAGTTATATGCTTTGACCCCTCTTGTACAAATAATCTTATGAAAAATGAGTGTTTATAAGGTCTTGATAAGTTTGAAGTTATTTACACAAAGATTTATGAGCTCAGCTTTCATGATGCTAATAATTGGAAACCACGTTTTATACATGAAAAATAAAAAAACTTTATTTCTGGAACCTGTCTGGTAACACATAATATTTTGATTATTATTATACCTCTATATAACTATGATCAAATACTAATATAAAAGAAAATTTTATCATTTAGCTTAGGGAAAAGAGTTAAGTAAATATCACTTTACTTTTTGAGGGATTCATATTCTTTCCATTTTTTAGGAGTTTAAATATTTTTACATATTTGCAATTAAAGTGTTAGATAAAAAATTATAATTATTTATTATTTTTGCGAATTTGAAGATGTTAAAAACACCACTTGGGACACTACCTTATAATAACCAACAAAGTTTGTATATTTGTTTAGCTTAAAATATGTATGCTTATTAATATTTACTTTATTAGAAAAAATTATTTATTTTAATTGATTTTTATAATATGTTTTTTAAAAGTGTTTTTTAACTATTTTAGAATGGATACTGTTCTACCTACAGTGGTTTTTTAAATAATGGGGCGTAGTTCCCAAAACACATCCAAGTTTGTAAATATCAGATTCAAATTCTTAAATTGATTGATGTAAGGGATTTGGTTTATTATTATTCTAGTTCTGCGTATACATAGCTATTTCATAATTGCCTCAACTAACAGTTTATAATATAGGTATTGAAAGGATGTGTATGGTCTTATTGTTTTTATCATTAACACAATATATTATATATATATATATATATATATATATATATTATTATGTATATATATATATATATATATTATATATATATATATATATATATATATATATATATATATATATATATATATATATTTATATATACATATATATATATTATAGTTTGTTTAGCTCCTAGATTGGACCCACTTCACCGGAACTTAATCCGGTATCAGCCGGTAGTGAAACTATTTAGGAGCTATCTTTATTCTAAAAATTAGTTTATTAATATGTAAGCATTTAAATGACTTAAAAATATTTTTTTCATAAATGCATGTCGCTAACCCATATCTCCCTTAAACATTACGTTCGGTCTCCAAACCCTATTAAAGTACATGGATGAAGTTTCTGTGATGATAATAGATTTTTCCAAAGCTTTTGATACCCTATCACATAATTTATCATTCATACACTTAAAAAAAAAGGATTTGGCTTTTTTATCATTAGAATGTTTTGTGCTATCTTAGCCAGATCTAAAACTTTTATTCACTATGGGAGTCAAATGGACTTCTTTGAGAACAAACGAGGCGTTAGACAAGGTGACCCAAGTGTAATACTTCTCTCTGTACTTTGCTTGGATCCGCTAATAATAAAATAAAACACTGACAGCACGATCAATGGCTTTTCGCCAACTCTAAATAAAAATGTATCAGTTATGCTGATGACATGACTTTGATATTTGGAGGCAGTCCACTAGAAACGATTAGATTTATACAAAACACAATGAAAATACTGATAAGTGTTCGATTGAGGCAGGTCTCAGGGTTACGAGGAGAAAACGGATATCTCGAGTAGTTACAGATAAATGATTGAGGAAACATGGCCTATATTCAAAACAAAACATGTATCTACCTACTGGCTCCTGGATAGGAGATAAGTGTACGGAGAAAAATCTTCATGAGATTAAAGTACGGATTAAAAGGACTTTATTTTATTTTTTTCGTTTATAAACCTCAAAATGTGGGATAAAATCCAGGCATGGAATGGGTATATAATTCCAAAGGTTACACATCTCCCTGAGTGGCCCCATGCGATGACAGCCTATGCCAAGACATTTTAAATATGGAAAAAGCGTTTTTCAATTTAAATAAGAAAATAAATATATCATTCGAAAGACTTCAAAATCCCTCTTCTTATGGAGGTCTCTCCATCTTATCCTTCATAGACCTACAGAAATCATTAAATCTTTATTGGATCCAAAAACTCTGGGCAATGGATAAATTCTGGAGTATACACGTAGTCAAATCTATACACATAAACTATCGTAGTGATCCTTATGCAGGTTTGAAAAAGGTGTTCCATCAGCTTTCTCAATACTTTTCGCATATACAAAAACTTTGTAACAGCCTGGAATTAAGTGTTAAGAACTTTGAAATATCTCTTAAATGGGCAATGCACAGTGTTTTAATGACTATAATACATATTCCATGAGCTTGAACTTTGCAGCTGCAACAGCTTATAAATAACTTTCAAACTAGCTTTTCAAAGATATACACACTTTTTCGGTAAACATGTACCGCTAATAAGCCCTAATTCCCATTCTGTTTAAAATTGTTAAACACACCATCCTCCAAATTTCTCAGTCTTTCCCAAACACCTACCTTAACCCTCCATGAACTACCTAAAAAGAAGACAACTTGATTTAACAGTGAGCATGAGTACTAAAGTGATTAAAATCCGCTCCTCTCATCTTCTTAAAGATGGTTTAAATATAGAGTGCTCACTGGGACACTTGAAATTCGGGAGTTCTTCCATGGCCCACAGAGCCTCTGTAGATTTTGCCAGGATAATATGGAAACGACGGATCACTTTTATTTGATTGCTCCAAGCTACAGGAAGTTTTTGCCGAAACTGGAGAAATTCTTCACCTTCAATACAACTTTTATAAATTATTTAAACTGGTAAAATGGAGGCCGTCATCAACAAAATCATCATCAAAACCCAGCTATTTTTATTTGCCAAAAGAAGCTCCAATGACCACGACAACTCTGGCAATTCCAATATTGTAAACTTACATCTTTGTGTTTTACAAAAAAGTTTTTATTCAATTGGAAAATGTTTTTTATTTATTTTCTAATATATATTTATGTTTTTTGTAATTTGATTCCTGTTTAATATGTCTAGTAGAATGTTCTTTCTGTCATGTCTATATACATCTTTATAGAAATTTATAAAGTCAAAAACAACATATCTCCCTCAAGGCCACCACTTTTTTTCAAAAACATATGGTACGAGGTTTCTTCTTCCTCCTCGCAAAGTCGGCTCATTTTACTTATGGCCTTTTCCATCTTGTAGCGATGCTTTTTGAGGCCAATAAGTCCATTGACCATTCCAAAGATGTCGCAGATTTGGGCTCGTTTGTATTTTAAATCTTACTTCCGATAAAGAGATTTGGATTGAAAAGTTTAGACCAGCGGCAAGTGCTCATCGCACGCCATGCAGTCTTCCATTCCTTCAATGTTACTTGTCTGCGAGCATATTTTGTCTGACGCATGGATATAGTAATAGGTGTTCCCCTCCAAGCAACGTCTTTAGCCAAATCGTCTGCATATTTGTTTCCGGTATTGTTGTCATGTCCCTTCATCCATCTGACCGTGATTTTGCATGTAACACGTTCTCAATGTTTATTTGGATACATTTTACGGATCCACATTCGAGTCAACTGGATGGGGTTGTCGTTATGCCATTTTTTAAGGAGCGTTATCATTCGTATGTCGGTAGAAGAAGATGAATGAATCGTTTATCGGAATTATGGGATAGTAAGGCTTCAAGTGATTTAGAAGCACATTCTTGCGTCCGTTTCTTGCATAGTAGTCCTCAGTTCTCCGTTTGCTCTTCAAACGTTCATTCCTTGTCCTTCGACTCTTATTTTTCTCCCTCTTCCTGCCGGGCTGCCTCCTCTGCAATTATCCTCTCATTAGCACCCGATATCTTCGTGGGAAGTCCAAGCCCAAGTTCTGGTTAACGTCAGAATAGGTGACTTTTTGAAAATATGTACATTTAACTTTTATATGTCTAAACCTGAGGCATTTATAACATTGTATAATATACAAAATTCAACCTTCCTGCCTCCAACAGGTACAACCATTGGTAATATTCTCCGGGGATTAATGCAGAATTTGATTTTTCCTCACATAATATACTAAATACTTGGGAAAAAGGGACATCAGGCGGTTTCTCAGGCGAGAGTGCTGACATACACCTTTAATAAGTAAGCAAAGACTTACCACAGGAATAACGGACAGTATTTTGTCTAGAGTTTGAGGTGCAGTGAGAAATAGTATTTGTATTGTATACAATAGGAACTACGACGTTTTATTAACGTCAAAAGACATGGAGGAACCCAACTCCCACTCGAAAAAACCCGAAATTATGTCTCTGCTGGGTATCCTGGGGGTCCGTTGGTTATCCCACGAAGATATTCGGAACAATATATATTCCTAGATATCCTCAACTCCACCAAAAAGTCACGGTAAGACGATTTAATTTAAAAAAAGGTAGAAATAAATAAACGTTTTGTCTATAGATATACTTAAGTCCTCTCTCTCTCTCTCTCTCTCTTTATATATATATATATATATTGTTGAAAGGATATACAATAAAATGAGATGACATAAATTTACTTTGTAGTATTAAAGTTCAAGAATAGTGAACCGTAAAGAGTATACTCATAAGCATAGTTTAAACTTTGTATAAGGGAATGTATAACTCTGTACATATATTAAAGACAGACGAAAAAACTTTTATTTGTTTATCCTTTTGATAATTTTCCTTTCTATTTATACATTTATTTTGAGGGATCAATTGAAAGATCAAAGAAATACTTTATTTTTGTGATGTCTTTTTTCCCTCTTCCCTCTTGATATATGGATCAAATATTTTATTGTCTTCTATTGGCAAAATGAATGAACATATAAAATGGTGTTCGAGGACGTGAATTATAATTTAAAAATTTAAGTGGTTGTGGCGTAATTTAGGAAATCGACATTTAAATAAGCAATGTGCATATGTCTCTTTCAGACATCAAAACTACTGATAATTAATCCTTTTAAATATAACGGGAGTTACACGAATACAAAGCAAATTAATAAGTTACAAGAATATTATTTATAAAGGAAAAATAAATACATAGAAGAATATTTTTTTGTTATGAGATATTATGACAAGATTTCTGAAAAGTTCGATGATTAGTTAATATAAGTTATTTGTAATGTTCTTTGTTTTACATTGTATGTCATAGTTTTATTTTTTGTATTTGATGATCAAATCTAAAGCTATCTTTTTGTACTATATATATATAGATAGAGAGAGAGAGAAATCTTCTCTATGTATTGATATATTTTGTTTTTTGTTTGTTTTAGAGTAGGATACAAGAGTAATAATTGAGGTCAAAGCTTTTATTTAAGACTAAATCGACGAATGAACGATCTTATCCCCTCTGCAATAACATACAAACTATGTTGTTTACTCATTCCACTCAGGAAGGCAAACAGATGTAGACTATTACAATTACAAAGAATTGCAACAATGCCATTTATGAATACATATTGTCAATTCTCCAATTTCACAAATCAAGGTCCCAAAGACATTAACAAATGGCAAAAAAAATATATGTCAGTGATACATTAATTTAGTTAATATTGACTATATTTTAAGCCTTAATTTTTGTCGATCTATAACTACCCCTTCACTTTAGAATGGCAAGTTCAATTATTTTCCTCACATTTACATAAATAAGTAGGATATCATTAAATTTGAAATACTGAGCTATTCACCTTCTTGCTTTTGTAGCACGATTCGTTAATCAGTTTATATGTTAGTGTACACTAAATGCATTGATTTTTGGTTAATTTGAGCAACTACAGTTGTCACAAGGCCTTTCGCGAGAGTTGAATCTCTTTCAAGTTATAAGCATATGCTCATGAGGCGATGATAGAGCAATCAAATAGCTCCTTGCAATCAATAGCTGGGTGTATCTATGCATGTAAAAATTCTTTAATTATTTATATACTTTTCGCTCAATACATTCCTTATATTTTTTTCTTTCTATTTTGCTATTATTTCTTAATTGATCACCCATGAGGAGAAATATTATGTATTTGATGCAGGGATATAAATCTGATATATGAAAGAAATGGGTCTATGGATATTCTTATTGAACCATAGAAATATAGAAATAACAAATCCTATATATCAATTATATATGAGTAAATTAGATTACCATTCCAAAAAATCCTTTCATCATAAGAACGATTTCTTTATTTTCCTCACAAATATTTTAATATCTTGAATGATTTTGTTAATACATAATTGTTGGAAAATTTTATGGTTTTTATATTCGCAGATTTTTTTTATATACGATAAGAGGAAGTTGTTACCAATATGTTTATCAAATTAACACAGGGAGTGTTTTAGTGGGTTGTCAACTCCGGAAAATTCCTCCATCGACATGCTTAGTTTATTCGCCAAAACGTTTTTTTGTGCCGATTTTGTAAAATTTACAATTATATTTTGCCCAAATTTTCTGTGGATAAGACTGAGGACTAGACTTGTTTTTAATTATTGAGTGTTTCCTGGAAAATTCGTTTTCTACATGATTACTTAAAAATATTTTTATTTCTGTTCCTGTATGTCCCCCAAATTTAGTTTTTTGGAAATAACAACACTTTTTTATATTGCAACATCGTGCTATCAATTTCAATAATGCCTAGAGATGGAGAGGGATGCCAATACCCAGCCTTAAGGAATACAACACGGAAAAAATGGCAATGCGATGCAATGAACGACTTTTTAAGGAACTACTTCTCATAAGAAAATACATAGGCACTCTATGCAACGACTTAAAAATAACTTCTTTTTACGATATTTAAATTTCCCAGCCTTAAGGCACAAAAAAACGGAAAAATTGGCAATCAAGACCCAAGGACAACTTTTTAAGGACTGATTTGAATATGAAAAATCACATGTGATGACATCACTAAAATTATTCATCTTCTTTTTACCGATTGTTTAAATACCCAGCCTTAAGGAATCATAACGGAAAAAATGGCAATGAATGGCTATGACAACTTTTTAAGGAACTGGTTTGCAATATAGAAAAGTCACATGCGATGATGTCACTGAAATTATTTGTGTGATTCCTTCTTTGTGTGATATTTAAATACCCAACCGTAAGGAATACAAAACGAAAAAATGGCAAGGAAGATCCAATGACAACTGTTGAAGGAACTGGTTTTTATATGAAAAGAAAAGTGA
>CP045893.1:16486283-16501655 GCA_013387185.1 Caligus rogercresseyi | reverse complement strand
AGTAGGATACAAGAGTAATAATTGAGGTCAAAGCTTTTATTTAGACTAATCGCGATGAACGATCTTATCCCCTCTGCAATAACATACAAACTATGTTGTTACTCATTCATTCTACTCAGGAAGGCAACAGATGTAGACTATTACAATTACAAGATTGCAACAATGCCATTACTATAATATATATTGTCAATTCTCCAATTTCACAATCAAGGTCCCAAAGACATTAACAAATGGCAAAAAAATATATGTCAGTGATACATTAATTTAGTTAATATTGACTATATATTTGAGCCTTAATTTTTGTCGATCTATAACTACCCCTTCACTTTAGAATGGCAAGTTCATTATTTTCCTCACCTTTAATAATAAGTAGGATATCATTTAATTTTGAAATACTGAGCTATTCACCTTCTTGCTTTGTAGCGCGATTCGTTAATCAGTTTATATGTTAGTGTACACTAAATGCATTGATTTTTGGTTAATTTGAGCAACTACAGTTGTCACAAGGCCTTTCGCGGAGAGTGAATCTCTTTCAAGTTATCATATGCTCATGAGGCGATGATAGAGCAATCAAATAGCTCCTTGCAATCGAATAGCTGGGTGTATCTATGCATGTAAAATTCTTTAATTTATTATATACTTTCGCTCAATACATTCCTTATATTTTTTTTCTTATTTTGCTATTATTTCTTAAATTGATCACCCATGAGGAGAAAATATTATGTATTTGATGCAGGGATATAAATCTGATATATAAAAGAAATGGTCTATGGATATTCTTATTGAACCATAGAAATATAAATAAATACAATCCTATATATCAATATATATATGAGGGTAAATTAGATTACCATTCCAAAAAAATCCTTCTTCATTGAAGAACGATTTCTTTATTTTCCCTCACAAATATATTTAATATCTTGAATATTTTGTTAATACATAAATCGTTGGAAAATTCATGGTTTTTATATTCACAGATTTTTTATGTTATACGATAAGAGGAAGTTGTTACAATATGTTATCAACTTAACTAAAGAAAACAAATTACTCTCCTAAAATGAAAGTAAATCTTTGTAATTTATGTTCGACTTGATAATCCAGTAAATAACATTTTTTTATTGATACTTCAATGAATGGAGCGAGGAGGGAATGTTTTTCTTTATTTGTTCAGGATCAAATAATAATTTGAATAACTCAGACGAGGTAAAAATAGCTGAATGTGTGTAGATAGAAGTAGGTTTTTGTTTGTGGTGAGTTGATATCCTACCTATAGTTTTATAGATTACACACATAAACGTGAGCATATATAAACGTGAAGCCAGGTTATTTAGTAAACTGTTTATAAATAAATCACTATAGAATTGACCTTAGATTGTAGGGATAAAATATAAAGGCTATTTTCGGTATTTTGCTTAAGGATTTCGATAATGCAAAAGTTTGGATTCACATATGACGTCTTCCAAATTATGTATAGCCCTACTATAAAGGTTATGACAGCCTGGTAATTAAGGGGAATTGTAATAACTTAGGCAGGGTTTATAATTAACAACTAAAAGAACCATTTTTATGCAAATACATTAATAAACCCAAGGTAGTTAAAAGTAAGGTAGAGCCATTTTAACCAATGAAAGTAAAAACATTCACCGCCACGCAACCTACTCATGAGCATGACGTCACGTATGGCAAAAGAGGGTATATTGGATAAGTAAAATATGTTAAATATAATCGAATTTAGCCTTTAATTAGATCATAGAAGAATTAATTATCACAATTCTATTAGAAAATGGAAAAATATTAAATTTTGTGAGTAATCATAAAGTTTTGATGATTTAAAGTTGCTGAAATTATCCAAAATATTTCATGAAAAAGCAAACTCTTCATCATTATATGTTAAAGCACATCAAACAACAAAATAAATTATACAAACTATATTATTACAAAGAATATTTAAAAAAGTATATAATTTATGAATTAATACAAAACAAAATATGGTTATATCATATATATATAATATTATTAGAAATATATATTAAGAAAAAAATATATAATTTATAAATTATTACAAAACAAAATACTGTTTATAATCATATATTATATAATATATATTAGAAATACATATTTAGGAAAAGTAAATAATTTATTGCTTATTTACAATAACATTTGCTGATATTTCTAAACCTTGATCCAAAATATGATTTCTAATATTTTTTATCAAATGGCGCGGATCAGAAAAGACAAAAACTTTGTGTGTCTGAATCTTCAGGAAAATTAAAATAAGGTTTTTCTTCATTGATACCTAACTCACTCCATAATCCTTGATTAGTTGGACTTTGATCAGAGGATATAGCAACATTATCACACCAACCTCGACAATGATTCAGAATAGAAAATAACTTTTTTTTTGTTCATTGGTGTATCAAATTCCCTGTAACATATTTGCTTCCAAGGGTGAATAAGGCCCCTTACAAGTCCAAGTTGAAGCTGTTTAAAAGGTCCAAGTACTTGATCATGTCGGTTATCATATTCAATTGTTCAGAAATATTCATCTCATCAAAAGAAAATATTCCAAGGTGATAGTTCATTGTTGGAGTGATTTTGAATACATCGTTTCAGAACTGAAAAATAATATTTTTTAGTTATTCTCACATATAAAAAACATCAAATAACTTTAAAATATATGATAAACATATGCAACATATATCCAGGCCCGTCGAGACAAGGCCCCTTTCTACTCGGAGCTTGTGCCCCTACTATAATTTGTTGCTTACAGCCATGGTCGTAGGTGGATTGGGCTATGCAAGAGGCACACTTTTTCAAGAAATTGAGGTCTGGCGACGAGTCTGCATATATTGAAGTATTATTAAGGATATTCAGCCTGAATAGTTTGATCTCTAAATACATATATGTATGTAATATTTATTTACCTTCTAATGAACTCCTTAGGATCCCTTGTCTACAATCGAATCCCTTTATCCAACGTCGTAGGGTGCTAAGGCCTGGTAGTGGCATCAGTTCCTTATATCTGATGTATTTATATGCTTTGATTGATATAGTTCTAAGAATCAAAGCCTTCACTATTTCTTCTTCCGTCCAATGACCAGGGCACTTCTTTTTGCCTGAAAACGAAAACAATATTTTAATAATACTTTACTTATAATTTTATCTTCTTTTAATAAAAATACCTAATATAAAGTTGACTTTGGCTTTGCTATGGATTTTCAATAGTTCATTCCTTAAAAAACTTCCTTTCTACTGGTGAATTTACATTTACATTGTTTTTTATATTTGCATTGTCTTTTTTCAGATCCATAATTGTTCCTTCCAATATTTTGATTTTTGTTTCCAATTCCTCCACTTTGGTCTTCATGTCAGGCATTTCTTGCAAGTATCATTATTAAATACATACTCATAGAATCATCCCTATGATTTTCCACCTCTTCGTCATGACAATTATCTTCTGATGAACTTGGAAGTAATACTTGTGGACTTGGAGGTTGCTTTGAAGGAAGAGGTAACGATGAATTAGAAGATTCATATTTATCTAAGCATTCTTGAGTAATCTGACGATAATTTCGTTTTAATATTCTATCATTCCTTTTGGAAGATGGTTCCATGGACGTATATTCCGACAAGTTTTTTCAATTTTTTCATTTAAATTAAGTGTCGGAACTACTCCTTTCTTGAGTTTCTTTCTAATAGGAAGGTTAAGAAGCTCATGCATTAGATCTCTCTCATAGTCTTCTTCAGTGAAGTGCAGACTACACATAAAGGATGATGCAGGCTGAAATGTCGAATCTCCTCTTTTGCATGCGATGGTCCAATCTTTTCTCTGTTTGATGTTGGTTGGAAAAGAGTGGTACAATACATTGTGAGCATTGGGATCCAATGAAGGACAAACAGCAACTGCACACTGTCTTTTTTTCTTTTTTATTATTAATTGAAGCCATTTTTTGTAAGAGTACGATGCACTAATGATATTTGAGTAGAGATGTTAAATATAGTAAAAGTTATTTGTTTATGTTTTCTGCCAGACGTGACGTCACACGAAAATATTTCGGAACCTAAGTTTATACATTATGAAATGGCGGGGGGTTGAATAAACCAATCTATTTTGATAATAATATATAATACCTTCAACTTGAATTTGGGGTAAGAAAATATATAACATAAAAGGAATTGTAATAACTTAGGCAGGGTTTTTAATAATAACTAAAAGAACCTATTTTTTATGTATAATCCTTAAAAACCAACTTATTATGTAAATATTATTTATAACCTTCAACTTGAAATAAGGTTAAGAAAATATATAGAGTCCATCATGAGCATGGCTGCTGTAAGCTAAACTCACTTGCTTTTTTTTCTAAGATATATACCATTACGTTTACGTTTGATAGGATTAAACTAAATATTATTTACTTTTTTAGCCACTTAAATAAAATTATTTCGCTATTATATATATATATATATATATATATATATATATATATATATATATATATATATCTATATATATATATACAGGGTGAGGAAGCAAAAATGTCCGGTCAGGAAATAAACAACTATAATTGGGTTTAACTTTTTTATTCATTGAAATTTTGAACTGATTTCTTCAAGAACACAAATTGAAAGCTTTTGAAACATGCTTACGCAATATGTCCTCCATCAGCCATGATGCAGGCCTCGATGCGGCCCTGAAAGAGGCACAGGCCCTTCTGATATCCTCCTTTGGGTAGACCTCCCATTCCCTGGATATTGCAGACTTAAGTGATTCCACATTTACATGAGGGGTGGCATTGGTCCTCGACTCAATGACACTCCACCAGAAAAAATCCAGGGGGTTTAGATCAGGTGAGCTCGGGGGCCAAAAGTCTTTGGGCCAGAAATTCGCCATATTCTCCTCACAAAACTTTTGGACCTTGTTTGATGTGTGGGAAGGAGCCCCATCTTGCTGCCACACATAGTTGTTGTCAGGATAGGTGGCCTTCAACCAGGGCAAAACGGTGTACCTCAGAATTTTGTAGTACACATCAGCTCCAATTTTGTGTTTTGGCTTGAAGAAGTAGGGGGGCATCTTATTGCCATCTGAGCCCAAGACTCCCAGGACCATCACCTGGGCTGGATGTTTGGTTCTGAAAACCCCCTTGACCTCCTCTGTTGTTTCTGCAATCCAGCGATCATTCCTCCTATTATGCACTTGTTCTACAGTAAATATTTTCTCATCACTAAAAATCTTCACAGTGCTGCCATTGTGCTTAAGGAAAGAGAGGATCTTTTGGCACCTTTCAAGTCTCGTTTGCTTCATGTGGTCAGTCAGAAGATGCCTTGGAGCTCTGACAAAGGATTTGAGGCCCAAGTCCTTGTGCACAGCGGTCCTTATAGTCTTGGGGTCGACCTTTAGGATTTTAGAATGCTTCCTCATGCTGACAGTGGGGTCCTCCTTGATTCTCTTCTTGAGGACATTCAGGAAGGTATTGTCTCTCTTCTTGTTGTGGCCTCCACTGCCTGGAGATCTCTTGGTGCCCAAACCGGATTGTCTGGCATGCTGGATGCGGCGAACGGTTCTCTCACTGATGCTAACAATCTTGGCAATGTTCTTCTGAGGGACTTGGGCATCCAGTAGATCGCGAACTCTGTTGCGTTTTGCTTCTTGTTTGCTCATCTCACAATCCACCAAGGTCTGATAAATAATAAAAGGGTTGTTTACAGGTAAGGAACTTTGATTTTAAGTATTGTTTTGATTACCATCACCGTTTGGGCAGGACATTCAAATTTGTCAATGGACATTTTTGCTTCCTCACCCTGTATATATATATATATATGGGAAGAGTCAACCGCCCTTTGCCTTTTCTTCTCTTGCTCGGACATTTTTGGTTATACAAAAACACAACAGATACCAGTTTGTAGGATTTTGTTTACTCTTTCGAATGGCGCCCAGCTCAAGATCATACAAAAATAACAATGGAGCTAGGGCTTTAAAAGTCCATTCTAATTTTGCTGTACCACTCTGTATATATATATATATATATATATATCCTTGTTACTTGTTTGTTTTCTAAATAAATAGAAAATATATTCTCTTGTGTTTTTTTTATTCAAAAAAATTCCGTGTTTTTTAAATTATTGTCTTAAAAACAAAAGATACATTGATATTCTAGTCAAAAATAACATTTTTAGACGAACAGTAATGCTAAAAGCAAGCAAACATAAATACAAAACGATTAAAATGCATAGCGTGTACATAGTTTACAAAAGTTTGTTGAATGACTAATATGCATACATTTATGTTTTTCAAATCTTAATGTATATTTATATTGAAATAGAACAAAATTTATTTTTTTATTTTTTGCCTAATTGGTTCGATAGAATTGCATCCGACAGGATTTAAATAAGCATTATAGCATTAAAATTAGTCTATCGAACCTAGGATCTTATCAATGAGGTAGACCAAAAATGACCATCCCCTCTCGGGATTCGAACCTGCGCCCCCAACAATGAGAGTTGAACACGCCTTAACACCCACGGCTATCGAGCTCCCTACAATTTTTTTCCATAGATCATAATAATATATTTATATGTACAATAAAAGTTATATTAATTATTATATACTACATGGATGTAATTATATAAAACCCTAATAGGCAAAAATTAAAAAGATTTATACAATAAAGCAATGATAGTATCCTCAATACGCAGTGTTGAACCTCAAATTACTCTCTCTTTCGACGGACTCCAGGACTTCAATGTCGAAAGAAATAAAATACTTCCACTCTCTTGCCTTCATCCACCAGAAGTTAACCATTTAATAGAATTTTAAGATTTTAAATAATTTTTTTTAATTTGATAATTCAATTTTATATTAAGTGTTAAATCTTAAGACCTTCGTGATAAAATGTTGGTACCGTTTAGCTCCTAAGAAAGAAAAAAATACAACATTTACAAAGTTTTATTATTTGTATCCTTCAATATACTTAAATAAACTGTTGAACAAAATAAAAAGTTCAATATAGTTTTTTAAGGTATAATGTTTTTTTGACAGCAGATATAAATTGGATTTTTACTACCTTATTTTTTCTCATACCTTATTCTTAATATTCATTTGACATTAATAATGCGTAGCGCTTCAAGGCTAAAGTAATTATAAATACCTCCTATAAATAAATAACGGTTGGTAAACATATATATGAAGAACATTTAACCATTGCAACAGTGTTAAGAGGTTGAAATTAGCATAATACTTAATCTAAAGTTGCACTTTTTTCATTTGAATGTCTTGAATTACATGCATACCTGCCATTTAAAGTTGAAATAATTGCGACGAAGGAGGTGAGCTAACAATATACATACATATACACAACATAAATAAATAACGAAATAAACGAGCTTTTCTTCCTTTACCTTAATTGTATTAGGGAGTTTATTTAAGTTGCAAATGCATACTTTTATTCTAAGATATATGAGGCTGTAAATATATATTTTTGTGTAAGCTACTCACGTAAGGAAAACACTTCCACATACTTTTTGAGAAAGTAAGAGCACCCCCTTGGATAAACTGGCTGACAAATAAAATATACACACCACTCTATACTTTCCTTTATATCTATCCTCCAAGGGTTGGTATACAAATATATATTTTTGTATACTTAGTTTATAGAAAATGCAAACTTTATTACATAATATATATTAAGCTTTTTTCAAGGCGATTTTTTAGTGCTATAATATATAATAACATATTTGTAATTAAATGTCGGCAAAACAAGCTTTTTTCTTGATGTTCTAATCGAATGTAACATGTGTAGCCATCCATTAACGATTATGAAAGTTACAAGGCTAAAGGCGAAAACTTAAGCTTAATCCAAAAAATACATTTATATCTTGATACATATAAAATATAACAAACTGGTCACTTTATATCATGTGCAAAGATTCTCATTTTTATGGGTTTAAATACCACTTTGAAGAAGAATGATTTGTGTCAATTTAATAATGTAGGTACACTGCAAATTATTTTTTCAAACAAGTTTTTTATTTAATTAAATAAAAATGAGATATTTACATAAACCCAAAACCAATATGTTATAAAAACATAAATAAATATTATAGTATAAATTTTTTTATTCTGGGAGGAACACAAACATTAAATATATATATATATATATATATATATATACCGAGTGTACCAGCAAAACTTAGAATTTAGTTTAATTGTCTCTGGCTACCCTTGGGCGAGCTTCAGTGATTTTTTACATTAAAACTTCCTGTTGTACCAGCCATGTAGAACGCTTGTTAGTAAACATTGTTTTCACTCACTCTTCTCATGACTCATGAGAAGAAGAATCGTGAGAGGATCGCTGACCTCCTTAAGGCCCAAGTGGACAAAAAAGAGATCGTAGAGATTGTTAGCTGCTCTCTGGCTACAGTTTACGATGTTTCAAAGGCTCTAAAAGATGGAAAAGGTACTGGCAAGACTCCAAGCAGTGGAGGAGCAAATAAGAAGAGGACTGAGGACTTTATGGGAAAGGTCAAGTAAGCATAGAAGGAGGATACCACAAAGTCAATTCGGAGATTGGCTCAGACCATTGATGTCGGTACTTCTACCATGTCAAGGGCTTTAAAAGATGACCTGAACCTGAAATCTTATGTCAGGAGGCCCAGGCATCTTTTAGCCGAAGTAATGAAGGTCAAGAGGCTCGAAAGGTGCACCAAAATTCGTTCAACCTTTCACAAGAAGAAGTCCACTGTGACAATTTTCTCAGACAAGAAGATGTTTACAGTGGACCAGGTCTACAATCGGAGAAACGATCGGTACCTTGCGGAGTCAGTAGATGAGGTCAAGGAGTCTACAGAACCAAACACCCAGCTCATGTGATGTTTCTAGGAGTCGTGGCATTTGACGGGAAGGCCACCGTACTATTTTCGGGCCGGAGAGAATTTGACCGCCATGTCTACGTGAAAGTCCTGAGATACCATTTTTGTCCTGGTTGAAGGCAAATTACCCTAGTGGCCACTATGTATGGATTCAGGATGGAGCTCCCTCCACACATCAAAGTTGGCCCAGAACTTCTGCTCAAGGAATTTGCCGATTCTGGCCAGCAAACTACTGGCCACCGTCAAGCCCAGATCTCAATCCCCTGGACTTTGCTGTGTGGGGCTTTTTGGAGAGGGAGACCAACAGCACTCCCCATCCCAATGTGGATTCTCTCAAGGCCTCCATAACTGTTGATTGGGCCAACATGTCTACCGACTTCATCAAAAAGAGCTCTGCTGCTTTCCGCCACCGTGTTGATGCAGTCATTGAAGCTAAAGGAGGCTACATTGAATAAAAAAGATTGCCAAGATCTTTCTTTTAAAACTTTTGCTTCAGATGTTCTTTATAAAAGATCAAATAAAGTTTCTAGAAGTACAGCAAAAATTTCAATTACGATTTTCTAAATTTTGCTGGTACACTCTGTATATATATATATATATATATATATATATATATGTATATATATATATATATATAGTATATAACTAATGTCATATATTTAGCAAACAAGCCTAAATTTTACTGCATCTGAAAATAAGGAATCTACAACTCCGGAATTGATATTAATGAAATGCATAATAAGTAATTTATATTATATAAATAATAATTCTTATCATTAAGAATATAATGCTCTATTAAGTTCTGGGAAAGAGAAAAAATAATAATTAAGGAATAAGAACGAATGTTTCTTAATAAAATGAAGTCCATCTTATCATATTTTAAGAGTATTCAGCTATTACTATTACTCAATAAATAAAATAGTTGAACAAAGGATGAAATCCTCCAATATTAAAAGCGCAATGAAATTGTAGTCTATTGAAAAACTTGCAACGTAAGCAAAATGAAATAATATAACTCATTTTATATACAATATATCTTCCATCTATAAAACCCCGTTTACTCATTGAGATACTCATATACATTTTTTATAGGCAATATAAACGTTCATAAATTATATTCCGTAATAAATTATAAGAAAGAGTTTTTACAACATACAATAAAAGGAAATAAATATTATCTAAAGACAAGTAGTTAATAAACGATAATCAAGTTCATGTTATATTTGATAAAATATTAAGAATGACTATTTGTTTTCTATAGCAGGGGTTCCCAAAGTAGGGGTCGCGACCCCCGAGGGGTCGCGAGACGCCACAATGCTTGTGACCTATGTACAAGTTTGTTAGGTCTCCGCCACCTCAGAAGATAGTGGGGGTCACCAGTCTCAGGAATCGTTTTTTTTTTTGGGGGGGGTGGGGGGGTCGCGGATTGAAAAGTTTGGGAACCCATGGTCTATAGGTTTGAAGGCCACAATTATTATAAGAAACATGTTTCACTAATGCCATCCACATTCCAATTATACAGAATCATTCAAATGAAATATACTAAAAAGAAAGGAAAAATAATAATTATAATCCGATTAAAACTTAATAAAAATTGTCCATTAATTAACCACTTTGTTATAAAGTATGTTCATAAAGCTAAGTAGTGAAAAAGGAGTTTTTTTTAATATGATCGAAGGATTTAAATGAATAACGTCACGTTTAATTTACTTATTCTCCGCACGACGAAAAACAATATAATCCAAACTAGACTCTGTGAGCTAAAATATATTGCAAAGTAAATCCATTTATGTAATATCATTCTTTATGCATTACTTTGATTTAATATTTATTAGAGCAATTATATATATATAATAATATAATCATAATATGAACACGATGGTTATCATAAATTATAAATAGGATCCTGGGATTGAGGTCATTGAAAAAGTTTTAAGTATGGTAGATGAAAAGAGAAGACATCAATAAATGATACAATACAATCTTCGAGCACAAAGCAGATTCAAGGGTTTTTCTTTTCTACTGCAAAATCAACCACTTGCAAGACCATCCACTCCATCAAGCGAAGGAAGATGGTGTGGTGAAAGAGTTTAATTCATTTGTAAACATTCACCTCAGGTGAAATGATTTCGTATAAAATTGACATGGACCCTTGGAATAACAATCCAGAGTTTGAAGTCGATTCTTTTGGATATGAAACTGTAATAATTTACTCTAATAAAATAAAGCATTATCAACTTGTGTCACCATGTATCTTGGAAAAAGTGCAAGCTATCAGCTAATGGAGCATCAAAAGTCTCCTGTCAGCTTTCATTAGATTGTATGTAGCATTGAATTTTGAGGAAATGAGAGGCGAATAAATGGCTAAAAAAAACTATATGACTTTATGGTCCGTTGTGGAGACACTTACGTTATTCGATTTCGTTCACACGTTCACAGGATGATCTAAAAGCACTATGGTGAAATAAGAATCTATTATGTCGCATAGGAGGTTGCCTATCATCAATAATAGTTTTACTCTAAACATATTAATTTCAAATAAACTTTCCAGTAGCAATTATGGTTTTGATCCTAGAGGTTGAATGATTCTTACAAGAGGATCGTTAAAGTTTCTTTAAAAAAGTAAAGACATTAAATAAAAGAAAGTGACTCGTCTTACTGCTAGAAAAACTTTCTATTGTAGTTTGAAAGACTTTCCTAAAGTATGTTTATACGTTCCTTTAAAAATAAATGGATTTTAGACTAAAGACCATCTATTACAACATGTAATACTTCTAGCTTCAATGTTAATTATATTTTATTCATGTTTTGATTGACTCTCAAAGATATTGTCTATATTGTTATTCAAAATTGTAAAAATAATTATTTATGTTTACTATAAATGTTATCGTTGCTTTTTTAGATAAATTAATTCAGAATGTCTTAGGCCAATGTATAAAACATTCTTTTGATCTTAAATTTATTTGAAAAAACTTATAAAATGAAGAAGAAATAATCATTTTGAATTTTGGAATACAAAAAGATTATTTGTGGCAAAATATTTTTTGCATAGTTGGTAAAGCATGTCTTTATTTAACCATAAAAAGTATTTCTACAATACCATATTTCAGTTAATTTTATGTACTTGACCTAAAAATCTAAGATTTTATTTTTTGATTTACTCTTGCCTTTTCATTTTTACTAATAAGTTGAATGCAAGTTCTATGTTTACATAAATAATTTATTTTCAAAATAAGCTAATTTGGAAAATCCAAAATTAAATTATGGGATCTTTACATTTTGCATTTTTGATTTTTTTTGCGAAATTTGATACTCATTTCCCTGACAATTAATTGAAATATTTCCAAGGAAAAGTTCAATTTTCATTCTTTTTCTATACAGGTTCATTTTTCTCAATGAAGATGATTTGATATAGAAATCCATATTTTTACGAGTGTTTTTATAGGTAGATGAGCTGTATGTACCTTTACCATTATAATTAAATGTTCAAGCTATTAATCATTTTACATTATGAAAGAGTTACTTTATAAATGACTCATAATTCACGAAATATCTTTAATTGTGTCGTTCCACTTAAATATGAGAAAAAATGCTTTAATAAAATCATATCGTTACAGAACTGGGACTACCGATTGATATTCGGTAGATTGGTACTACATTTAGTAAATATTGAAATACCACTACCGATTGCATGATTTCAGTCAATAGGTAGCGGTCGATTCAAAAGCGAAAAAACAGATATGTTTTACTAAAATAAGTTGATATTAGGTCCACTTAAACATTACAAAAACATAGACTTCAGCTATTACCTTGTCATTCAGTGATTATTTGGCACTTTTGAAATATCCACCGCCCTAAGAGATTTTCCCTGACGTCCAGCAATTTCAAATAGTGGGCATGTTGAAGGAAAACAGTGGCCAATTTAAGACCTTCTCAAAGTTGACTTCCAGGAGAGCTCGTTACAGACCGGGAGGCTCACTTTTTGTAATAAAAAATTTATTTTGTTCATAACACAGAATAAAATATCTTATTGTCTAGTTCAAGGGCAGGTAATTATTTTTATACAAGTGGCCACATGAGAACCAAGTCATGTCAGAGGGCCAATTCATATATAATGGTTTTTTTTTGATCGGGGGTGGGGAGACACAATGAAGTGACAAAAGAGGAGGGAAACGGGGACCTAGGTCCTGTTAGCCAGAACACAAAGGCCACAAGTGATCCACGGCTCGTAGAATATTTTTTTGTTTAAATCAAACCTTTCTTAATATTTTGTTCATCTCTGGAGGTATAAAATACGAAAATACTGTTGATGATTATTTGTGTTCTTCAGTTGACTTAAGTAAGATTAATAACTTTCATTCTTTGTTTTACTTTTTCAATTTCTGATATCCCTTCAATCAATAGACTTATTATAAATCTACTGATACACCGATTGGACACAACTTTATATCGACTACAGACACCGGCAGTAGATTTTTTCTTCCGAATCCTAGCTCTATATTGATAGATGATCTGGTGAGGCTTATAAATGCATATGATCAAATTATTAATAGTTAATTGTGCTGTGAGTAATATTTGTCCCTTCATTCCAGATGTACAGCAATAACCTTGACGACCTTAAGACGATATATATGCCTAATCAAAAAAGATATTATTTATTTGACAAGTTACGGAGTAGCTTTACAAGTGCTTAAAATATTTCTAGGTATATAAATATGTTATTTTTTTTTCATTCGATTCAAAATTTCACTTACTGCATTAACATATTTCCAAAAAATATTTTTTATTAAAATATTTTGCAAACATCTTCAATTATAAACTCCACTGATCCCCATCTAAATGTATTATATATTGTTGAAACCAAAAATAATATTTAGATTCAGTATCGAGTCCCGTCACATTTTTAAAAACTTAATAATATTTCAATATCCTTATATAATGTATAATTGAAAACCCAAATTCTTTAAAGGATATATCCAACATTTGTAGAGCATGAACAATACTTTGGCATAGGGTTGAATAAAAAAGTATGTGATTCATTCAAGATTTGGTTGACTAAACTCAACATCTGCCATTTTTTAGGTTTATCAAATGAATTCAAATCCTTCCTTGTTGACATAAAACCCTTCATCATATAACTATTTTTATTATAACCTTAATTATCTAAGAAAAAGCCTCCTTATATTTTTCCTATGGCTCTGTTTGTAGACTACACAGGAAAAATCGTATCGCTTTTCATAAGTAAATCATGAATATTGATACAGCATCTGAGATACATCCTTTTTAAAAATGAAAGAAAGTCTTGACTTAGAGAAAGGAAAGAGGTGAAACTCGCTGTCTTCACTCTTTTTATTACCATATTTGAATATTTCCTCCCTTTTCCTAGAGTGTCCATTTTAATGAGCCTCTAAAATATAGAAATACATAAATATATTTAGTACTTATATATATAACAGGGACTATGAGGATAAAAGGGTCAAGGGGAAATTGAGGTGACCGCATTTCATCATCAAGGGATTATAAGCTTTTATATGTGATCCGTCAACTAAAATCACAGTTTAAAGCTAACGCCCTTTTTTACTATCTTTAGCAACAAAAAAAATGAAATGTGAACATAAAATACTAAATTTTTATCATATTAAAAAAATGGGCCATAATCAAAGATAAAAATACATAACAATCTTCAAGGAAGCTATGAAAGACATCCATGTGGCGAGGATATTGAGTATTCAGACAAGGGAATAACTAATAGTTCACCTCTTATTGATTTGTTGGAATGTTAAAAAAAAACTCCAATCATTCAAACTATATGAAGAAAAATACAAATTACAATTAATTATAAATGAACTTGGTATCCCTGTTCGCATAGCAGATAGGAAAAATATCCGTTTGAACACAACAGATTCATATTGTTTGTTTGTTTAGACCTGATAAATTTTGAAATGTGTATGACAAATAATCTTCTTTGGACAGTCTTCGTCTCCCGAATTCTCGCTCCTTGTAAGTGGGCAGTCACGGATGAGGTGGCAGGGTGTTTTTCTCATGGATGTTGTAAAGCAGATTTAGAGCACCCTTACGACAATAATTGATATTTGGTGGTTCTTGAATATTTTGTTTGACAACTTGAAAAGTTTTGTAGGTGATAGGTCTTCATGCATTCCATGTCGTTCATCATTTGTGCGTTTAGTTCAAGGGTTTATTGCAGACGCAAGTTGAATCAACAAAACAATAGTTTCATTGGACTCATGCTTGCCCTATGTTGTGTTCCCTTATACTACGCCATTGATGTATTGAGACACGCCAGTGATGATAGTTAGACTACCAGTTTATTTCTGCCCCCTGATACAGGGAGGCTTCTTCTTATATACACATATAGATATGGCTACATACAGGACACTAAGAGCAGAGGTCAATGATTGAGGTGAGATGCAGGGGAGGTGAGGTGAGGTGCGGGGGAGGTGCAGGTGAGACTCAGGTGTCTCCCTAATAATAGAATTTGGTATTGGA
>CP045893.1:16458690-16486183 GCA_013387185.1 Caligus rogercresseyi | reverse complement strand
GTCCCAGCTGTTTTTTGAGCGACCCGCCCGTGTCCCGGTGTTTTTAGATCACCAGGCCAGGACTTAAAATTTTCTTCGTTTGCTATTCATAAAGTGACTACATTTTTGAAAGGAATTGTCCAAATATTATTCCCTTAGAAAAAACGTCATCTTTCTTCTGATATTTTTTGAAATTCTTTATAAAAAACGTCTCTTTTTTTCGGAAATTATTTTCTAAAAAAACGTCATCACGTTTTTAGATTTTTTTGGAAATCTTTTCTACAAAATGTCGTCCCTCGGAATGTCGAAGGAACGGAATATTTAGTAAGTCCCGGCTTAATTTCCTCCTTCCATTTACCTATATTTCCTTTTGAGTCATTCATAAGAGAACACAGTGTCGATAATAATATATGTTGGATATTATAGTATAAGTGGATAAGAAAGATATGTTCAAAATACAACATTGAAAATACATCAGTTTAATTTTTTAATAACAGCAAAATTATAATTACCACCACCTACAGGTATCAAATAATTAATGATATTAGAATACATCCTTCTAGAAGCAAGGTGAGCGGCAACCAGGCTTACAAATGACTGAAGACATCTCTATTTCCTTATAAATTAAGTTTATGTTTTTTTCAATTATATATCTTTTATGTATCTGATATATTTATATTTATTTATATTAATTTTCATGCTGTTTTTTTTCATCTATATTATCTGATATTTTAGTATATTAATTTATGTTTTTTTTTTTTTCATTTATTTATCTTTTTATTTATCTGATATATTTATATTGATTTAAATTAATTTTAGGAGCTCTTAAGATATTGTCATATCGACACCAAATATATATCTCATTACACAAAAACATATTTTTGTTCCTACCGAATTATTGCTATATATCTACATAATTGTGATCATTAATGATTTCTTTTTGAGTACTCAATGCCGTCTAATATCACTGAGCATTATAAAATACTCCTCCCATAACCAAAATTATGACATCTTAATAATATTTATTCTTATCCTTTTAATACATTTTGATAAATTCATTTCCTTGAATATTTTTTCCATACCATTTACTCGCAGATAACAATTTTCTGATTACGGGATTTATATTATTCATTATTGCTGAAGTATAGACATTTGTTAACAAATTTTGGTGTTACATAATTAACATTATATCGATACTTATAAAAAAAGAATTCCGTTCGTTCGTTCGTTTGTTCGTTCGTTGTTCGTTCGTTTCCCTGTATCTCCCGAACGGGTCATTAGATCTTGACGAAATTTCAGTGAATAGTTTTGAGAGCTCAGGGAGTGTTTTAGTGGGGTTGTCAACTTCCGGAAAATTCGTCATCGACATGCTTATTTTATTCGCCAAAACGTTTTTGTTGATTTTTTAAAATTTGCAAGTTAGATTTTGCCCAAATTTTCTGTGGATAAGACTGAGGTACTAAGACGTGCTTTTGTTTTATTGAGATTTCCCGGAAAATTCGTTTTCTACATGATTACTTAAAAATATTTTTCTTTCTGTCCCTGTATGTCCCCCCAAATTTAAGTTTTGTGGAAAATAAACAAAACTTTTTATATTGCAACATCGTGCTAATCAAATTTCAATAATGCCTAAGATGGAGAGGGATGTCAATACCCAGCCTTAAGGAATACAAAACGGAAAAAATGGCAATGATGATGCAATGACGACTTTTTAAGAAACCCTTTCTCATAAGAAAATACATAGGCACTCTATGAAACGACTTTAAATAACTTCTATTTACGATGTGTTAAATTCCCAGCCTTAGGGAACAAAAAAACGGAAAAAAAAATGGCAATGAGGACCTAAGGACAACTTTTTAGGGAACTGATTTGAATATGAAAATCACATGTATAACATCACTAGAATTATTCATCTTCTTTTTACGATGTTTAAATACCCAGCCAAGGAATACAAACGGAAAAAATGGCAATGAAGAGCTATGACAACTTTTTAAGGAACTGGTTTGAATATGAAAAGTCACATGCGATGATTGCACTGTAATTATTCGTGTGATTCCTTCTTTGTGTGATATTTAAATACCCAACCGTAAGAAATACAAAACGAAAAAATGGCAAGGAAGACCCAATGACAACTGTTGAAGGAACTGATTTGAATATGAAAAGAAAAGCGATGACATCACTGAAATATTCGTGTGATTTCTTCTTCTTAAGATGTTGAATACCCAGCCTTAAGGAATACAAAACGGAAAAAATGGCAATGAAAACCCAATGATAACTTTTTAAGAAACTGATTTTAAAATGAAAGTCACATGCGATGACATCACTGAAATTATTCGTGTCATTTTTTTTATTTTTACGATAATTAAATACTCAGCCGTAAGGTATAACAAACGGAAAAAATGGCAATGAATACCCAATGTTAACTTTTTAAGGAACTGATTTTAATATGAAAAGTCACATGCAATGATTTCACTGAAATTATTAGTGTGATTTCTTCTTTGTGTGATGTTTATATACCCAGCCGTAGGGAATACAAAACAGAAAAAATGGCAATGAAGACCCAATGACAACTGTTGAAGGAATGATTTTAATATGAAATGTCAATGCGATGACACCACTGAAATTATTCGTGTGATTTTCTTCTTTTTATGATATTTAAATACCCAGCCTTAAGGAATACAAAACGGTAAAAATGGCAATGAAGAACCTATGACGACTTTTTATAGAATTTATTTTAATATGAAAAATCACACGCGATGACATCACTAAAATTATTGGTGTGATTTTTTTTGTCGATTTTAAAGCATTAAAACAAGGTTTATATTTTACAAATTAAATATATTTAGAGTGTATATCAAAAGCTACTATAAATACAAATTATACTCCATCGTTTAGTCAAAGATTCAATTAATTTTTTAGTCAATTTTCATTATTTGCTGCAAAACTAGAGCGGGTTTTTAACTTTAACTTTTTTCAGCCGACATGAGTACCAATTATATAAAAGTAAAAAAAAACTTTAAGTTAAATTTTATATTTGTGGGTGGCAGTGGTTTGGTTAAAACAAGGAACATGGAATGTTTTAAACTAGTTAGTTTGTGGGTAACTATACATTTTGTTTAAGTTTTTGTTCGTTATCGGAGAAGTGTTTTTTAAATATAGCTTTTATATATCTCCCATCGCAATACAAAGAAAGGGGATTTGTAATGGTGATATTATCAAGACTATATAATAACTATGCTATTAATGCTTATATTTATTTTTAATTTGCATAGATTGCCGCCTTCTAGGGGCATCCCTTTAATTGAATGAACTTATCTGCCCGGCTTTTAACAAAAGATGATGACTTTGTAAAGAGAAGTACCTTACTGATCACAACACTACAATAAATACTTTATAATAGGGCATATTTATCTCCTAGGATACAATTTTAAATCATTAACACACGTAGGAATGCTTTGTACAAAATACTGAGGACAATTAGAAAAAATATGCAATAAAATTGAGTTTGAGCCTATTGTTTTCATAGGAAACGTAGTATATTGATAACTTTGATCTATTCCTTCATACTCAATCATTTATATTTTGAAGATAGAATGCCGTGTAAGATATAAATTAATTTTTCATGATAGAGATATATATTTATTTCATAATTCATTTAAACCAGTGGTTCCCAACCTGTGGTATAAATTTGCAAAATGCAGAGGTTGTGATTAATTTGATATTGTTCATATTTATTATTGTTTTATCGATAACCACATAAAAAGCATAGTAAGGTATGTGTATATCAAATATTTAATTTATATACAGTTAAAACTTGGGGTGTAAATATTTTAATCTACCTTATAAATACCAACGACTAACCCATTATATCCTAGTGTTGCCCTCATGCAACGCTAATGTGAAAATACACTTTTATTCATAAATCCCATTATTGATGACAGACAGGTCGCAACTGGTTCAGACGTGCTCATATGACGCTAATGCAAGTTATTACGTCATATTTTCATTTGTGGTGCAGTGTTGTGGGTGTAGGGACACGTTTATCAGTTTCTCTGTACAGCATAATGGAGGCTCGGCAGAAGTAAGTCTTAATATCTAAATAAAATTATTTTTGACAAGAATGTTATCAAATATTATATTACTGGGAATATTTTGAAACTATGTATACCTTTTATAACGATTTTGAACGTGCTTGTAAAAAAATTATTGATGTTTCTTTTGTGTTACGTGAGCGCAACGCTAGGATAATATGTTATGTTTTTACAGAGGGCTATGCTTGAATGAAATTGTGGATTTGATCGAAGATTTGGAAGATAATCAGGACTATGATGTATTTACTGAACCTCCTGATACTCATATAGTAACTGATGAGGATTCCAATGATGAAAACGATCGAAACGCCAATTCTTTAACCAATTTATCGGGCCCCTAACTAAGAGCTCCGGCTCACACTGGCAAGGGTCATAGAGTATTAGGCACAGACTCCGACTGTGAATATGAGAATAAGTCTACACCCGTAAAAACATGTTCATTTAGAGTGGCGAAAATCCACAAACCAAGGTATCACAGAGGATTTGTTTCCTGAAGACAACTACTCACAATTTGCAAATCTAACTCCTGAGCAGTTATTCGAACTATTCTTTGATGATCAATTGATATCTTTATTAGTAGAACAGACAAATATATATGCCCACGAAAAGAACGCAATGTCATTCACAGTTTCTAAGGAAGAAATGAAAGTTTTTCTGGCGATTCTGATCTGTTCCGGATACAATCCACTACCAAGTAAACGACATTACTGGGCAAATGGCGATGACTTGAAGAACCACGCCATCTATAATTCAATGAGAAGGAACACGTTTGAAGATATCATGCGTTATATCCACTTCATCTCCAACGATCACATAGATCCCAAAGACAAGTATTGGAAGGTACGCCCCTTAGTAAAACATCTGCAGAAGAAATTCATGGATAATTTTGTACCAACACGTGCCATCTCGCATGATGAATCCATGATTCAATACTTCGGGAAGCATGGGTGCAAGCAGGCTATCAGGAATAAACCTATACCCTTCGGATATAAAGTGTGGTCGCAATGTTCGAAATCAGGATACCTCGTAGCTTGTGATTTGTACCAAGGCAAATCAATTGGTGGAGTGGAAGAGGAGGAAAAAAAGTTTGGAAAATGTTCTGCAACTGTATTGAACCTTTTGAACAAATACGATGAACAGAGGAGAAATCTTCCCTACACCTTGTATTTCGATAATTTATTCACGTCTGTACCACTTTTAGTTGAACTCTAAACTAAATATAGTGTATGTATATAGAATAAGTGTACAATATATGTATGTTCTAAATAAATAAGAAATAATACATTTTTGTCGCTTATTGTCCTAGCGTTGCGTGTACGCAACAGCTAATAAATGCTAAACTATTGATTTGTGAAATCTCAAATTTTGCAAATCAATTTTTATATCTCAAAGTAATCATTTTGCCAAGTTTCATGAAAATCAAAGAAATTTTTTTTTGTTAAATTAATCCAGGACATAATGGGTTAACATCAAAGGATGACATTATTTCAATATTCGTTATTTAACATAAAACAATCTTTCTAGCACAGAACGTTTAGCAAAATCTCTTTAGTTTTAAATTGAGGCTCCTACGACCCAGATTTCTCAAGAATTCAACTTTCTATATAAAGATATTGCTACACAAGGATGATTAGAAAACTTTTATTTGAAGGAGATTAAATATTTTGATGCTTAATTCCATGCAAGTGATTTGTATAAAATAACGAAGTAGTGTCTTATGCAACTTCTTTGGCGAAATAAGTTTCAATAATATTACGTTTTGTTGTATTAATTTCATAATTTTTAGTTAATTTATTACATAAGATGTAAAAAAAATGTTTGGGCTCAAATGTTAAGCCTATTTTTAAGGGAGTACAAGGAGGATGGCAGGTTTGATTATCTATGCGATGTGTGTTTTGTGTCTAATGTGTTATTCAATGTTCATGGTTTTTCATGCATATCATCAAATAATGCGATGCATTTCGACCTCAATATTACGAAGAAATTTAGAACCCCTTTTCAGTTGTTGTCGTGCATTTTTATTTATCCTTTTTACAAAAACAACAATAAAAATTAGTGTAAATTTAACAATACTCAAATATTTATTTTCTGAAAAATAGGTTTTGGTTACACTATCGGGTCACTATGAATACTCTATGATTATGGGTGCATATCTAAATTAAGTAACCATGTGGAAGTACTGGCCTCCAGCTGTTTCCAGTGAAAAATATTATTATTTGTTCGATTTTAAGCATTTATAAGGATAAATTATTGTACACGAATGATTTGAAACATTTGCTTAAGTAAATAAAAACAACAAGTGCGGAGCCTTCATCATGACAATTTTTTTGATAGACCCATCCTTATTACATTATGAATACATGTGGGCTTGTACTTTGGTTGTACGAAGGCAATGCATCAAGGAAAGTGTACTTACTAAATTGGTATTTGGTTTTTCGTTGAAGGAGCTACAAGAAGAGGCATTTATTAATTCCGTATTTATGAGGATAAAGGTGGGGTTTGAGATGGGTGCCCCGACAAAATGGACCAGGACAACAGGGCCTAGTAAAAAATGGCACAAGAAAAAATGACCCAGGAAAGAATGACCAAAGGTAGAAAATGTTGTCTTATGGAAAAATGGCCAAATAAATGGGTTAAAAGAACTTATTTCTTTGCGATTGTTGTTATTAGACGGAGAAAATATTTATATAGGCCATTTTTACGTTTTCTACCTTGGACCTTTTTTCAGGTTCATTTTTGTTGGGCCGTATTTTCTTGGCCATGTCATTCGAATTTCGTTGGGATGATATATTCCATATATATAAGTAATTAATGAACATGTTCTAATTACTTAATGCAATGGCCTTTAATTGATTTGTGTCTTATAAAACCATTGATTGCTTGTATAAATCATAACATTAATCATATAATCTTTTACGGTTCAAAGGGTCCCTATGCATCAAGAACGGACGGAACTGGACTCCCTGTGGGTCTCCATGGCCTCGTCGGAAGACATATATAAACTCTTCGTTCGGTCTCCAGTGCGTCAAACCACAACATTGGGGAGTACAAATGTAAACAAACTATTTTCCCTTCGTGTGGACTAAGAAGATCAAGTTGCCACTATTTTATCAACCAGATCTTTTAAGTTCCCTTTTATTACTAATATTACTCTTAATTTCTTGCCTTATGGGCGTATTCCTTTATTGCTTTTATTAGGTGTTTGAGCGTACAAAATTGATATAATATACGTTTGCAACGTACGGAATGTAAGATACCCTAGAAGAATTAAATAAATAAAATTATATTTAAAAAAAAATAATCTCGATATTTCTTTGTGGATGGAGTTTGGTTATTAATAATAACAATAATAATAATACCAATAAAGGAAAATGACCTTTTTTAACAAAAATAAATAAATAAAGAATGAGTAAAGTGGGTCCCAACCCCTGGAATTATAGACCCGTATCGGGGGTAATGCAATTAAAATATATACATTTGTTTTTCATTGCAAAAGAGAATATTGTAATTAATATTATACATATATTTTTTAGTGTATTTAGAAATGAAATAACTTCAAAAAGGAAACCATTTTTATGCAGGCATATGGATATTATCATCACATTAATTTATCGAGGAGGTCGTTAGCTCAGTGTGTAAGTGGGTTCAACTCTCTATTTGGATTAAACTTGTGTAGTTTTAATGATTGTATGCTTGTTCATAGCCTCAAAATTAAGTCTCATCTTGCGGTATAAGCAAAAAAAGGAATTAAATATTTGATACATACAAATAAATCATATATTAATGTTGTAGTGAATAATGACGTGTTATATGTGTTTTCCTCAATTCTACTATCTCTCTGTCTATCACGATAACTGTCAACTCCAACGTAGAAAGAAGAGTGAACTCTACTTCTTACTCTATGTCAAAAAAACCTCACCGTTGCTACTGGGTCTCTCGCAGGTTTATAGGAGTTCGCAACCTTAGCGCTTGTCTGTTCGCTCGTTCGATTAAAAAAATCCGTTCAGGCGTTCGTCCGTTCAATTTTTTAGTGTTCGTCGAAAAAATATCAATTTTTAAATTTGTTCCTATTTCAATGAATATTAAGATTAAGTATGAAAATTAAGATGTGAAAAAGTAAACTTATTTAAAAGATAACTTAAAAACATCAACATGAGTACCCTCTTATCCTTTTACCTTCTTGAAACTATAAAAGAACCCCAGTAGGAGCTGTTATTAAAAAATGGTTGGTGCGTCAGTACTTATGTTCATTTATTGGCACTGAATATTATTTGATGAAAATTTGCAAAAAAATACTAGTCATAAATTGATCATAGCTAAATAATAAACCTAAATGTTTTCCAAATAAGTAATAACTAAAAAAAAAAATATGATTATGTACTTACAAACTTATGGTTGTAAAACTTATATTTCGCGGATACCTATAATTATTTTGTTCAATAAACAAAAATATTTTTCTGATTTCTTTTAGTATATAAACTTTACATTTTTATATTGTCTTGACATATATCAGACTTAATTTAAGCCACTGTTCACGTTTAGAGGTGACTTTGCCTAATTCAGACTAGGCTTGGCATGACAACATTTTTAAATTACTTCTCATGCATGTGAATAAAATATACGGAAGTCAATCCTTGAAAGCAATAACCTAAGCATTTGAACGTTTATTCAATTAATGGCAGAAGTAATAAATAAAACAAAATAACTGCTTTTCATGAACCTCCGTTTTTTATCCATGTCATCATGGGATAGATACACGCACTAAGTTCGCGATTTGGTAATAAAATATATTACAAATCAATAATTAATTACAGAAACGTTCCCAAACGATGATAATTACTATAAAAGCAATATATAAACTGATCAAAGTTATTGAAGTGGTGTTGGTGAGAGGGTTCGTGTTAGCACAAAGGCAAAGCCCAAAAATATTGATAAATACTAAATAAATCAATTTTGGAATGTTTCAGACAAAAAAACGATAATGATTAGTCGAATATGCTTTGATCAGATGTCCAAGTATGTCAAAAATTACTATTCAACATAAATTAAGCATCAAGTGTCTCTGTTGTATGTTTTTGTTTTAATTTTGAAAGATTACGGTTTTACACCATAGAGATATAAAAAAACATAGAGAGCGTATTAGATTCTTCAGAGAAATACGTCATTGTGCCCAATATAAACAAATCTTCTATCTCTATTATCAACTTACGATGACGTAGTACAAATTAATTTGTTATATTGGGCACAGGCGACAGCTGAACGATGTATCTCAGATATTGAAGGGAATAAGCTCTCTAGATCTGCATATCTCTATGGCCTACACCCAGTTCAATTTTTGGTTGTTGCATATTGTTATTTTACTTGAGTGTTTTTAACCTTAATAAGACTGGATTTTTGAATTACTAAGTGATGATTTTTAGTGATGGATTTTCGTTATATTGAAACTGAATACAAAATAATTGATTACTACTAATTATTTCCTTTGATGTTTGACATAAGGGCTCCATTAATTTTATAATGAATAGGTAGATATGTCATTATTTATATGAACGTTGAACTTTTTAAGCGATAGGAAGTACTAAATATACATAAATGATCATAAAATATTTTAAAAACTGCTAAAGATTATATGTAGTTATTCAAGTAAATTTCATTTCAATTTGATATATATATATATATATATATAATTGTTTTATTATTTTAAACTATCATTTATTACACTATTCCACTCATGTCTTTGTGCAATTCATTTCATGATGCATTTTATATGAATGTGGTCTTTAAAAGCTTATTTAAGGACAAAATAATACATGGTCCTTCAGTTAATTTATTGAGCATCACGAATATTTACACATTATGATTCTCGAAACGATTGTTATTTTGTATAGAAAATGAGAAAAATGAATTTATTAACCTTATTTATAGCACCAGTGATTTATGATTTGAATTTTACAATGACCACCAAAAAAATCATATATAAACTATTAAGATTAAAATATAAAACTATCTAATATTCGTTATTTTAATACAAAACAATGTTTTTAGCACAGTGCATTTAGCGAAGTATCTTTAAATTTTCAGTTGAGGCTTCTACGACCCGGATTCGTCTAGAATTAAACTTTCTAATTAAAGATATTTGCTTACACAAGAATGATTAGAAAACTTTTATTGGGAGGAGACTTAAATAGTTTGATGCTTAATTCCATGCCAATGATTTGCATAAGATATCGAAGTAGTCTGTTATACAGCTTCTGTGGTGAAATAGGTTTCAAATATATTAGATTTCGTTATTCATTTCATATTTTTAGTGTGTCATACACATAAGATGTAAAAAGGTGTAGGCCTATTTTTTAGGGAGTACAAGGAGGATTGACAGGTTTTATTTATCTCTGCAATTAGTGTTTTGTGCCTAAGTTTATTCACTGCACCTTCTTCTTATTTGATTTTGAGTTAGCAAAATATTATTGTCTCATATGCTGTTATGAATGTATAACCATGAATACATTATATGATATTGTTAGTCGGCCAAAACTTATTTTTCAAAGTTAATTAATGTAAGCACTTTTCAAGAATAAATGTTTTACTATATGTTTTTTTTCTAATGATAGAATGCATTTGTATTATAGTAAATATCGAACCTAGGATCTTATGAATAGGTAGATCCCTCTCGGGATTCCCTCATTGTTTAAATTTATACGCACGGCTATCGAGCTCCCACATTTATTTGTGTATTTTTACGTATCTATACTTTGTATATGTATTTAAATGTAATACGATTTTATAAAACCATGTTTTACTTCAATGTTTAATAATGAGCAAATATTACAAAAAACATCGTATTTTTTTTGTTTTAAGCTATAGAATGCATAGATAATAAAATAGTTTTGTGGGTGTTGTAATCTTAATTGTCAAGGAATAAAACTTTTAGCTCATTTATCACATAGACATACTTTTTCATTTTGTGTTTCTTTTGTATACAAGTCTTGTGTACTCAAATTAATGTAACTATGCTTTGAGTGATTTTTTTAAATAAAATATGATTTGAACTATTTAACTTTGACATATGACTCGAATAAATATAATATCAACCGAAGTACATAATTTCTTTATGAAATTCCTGAACAGCACACTATCCCATAGTAAGATTTATTATATTTCTATAACTCAGAAAACATATTTTGATAGTAAAAAACCTTCTTAAAAAATGAAAAAATAAGACATGGTTATAATAAATTATAATTAATTACTTGTACTTGACTCTCAAAAACTTATATCATATAATCTGAAATATTTTTATTTATTACCCAATAGAAATAATTTCAGGACCTTCAACAACAATGTCACAATCAAAGCAGTGGCCTTGGAGCCCATAAAGATGCTTCCAATCCAAACGACGGGGGCGATAGTGCCAAGCTCCAAAGAGACCGATGAGATCCACATCTTCAGTGGCAAATCCACTCAATAGATTTAAAGGCCTGATATCTGCCAGACATTACATGCTGCAAGAACCGCAGCTAAGATCATTGGATGCATCGGGACGACTAAGTCAAAACTCTCCGAGCTGCATTTACGGCGTATTCTTAAAGTTTTTTTAATTTTATTTTTATTTAGTGCTTTTTATTATTATATTATATATGTATATATATATATATATATAGCTAAAAATTTAATATCATTTTTTCAGATTAAATTATGTTATCATTATTGATATATTTGTATTCCGTAAATCTTTTTTATATCGATCTTATGTTAAATTAAAATTGAAATGCATGGCTTACCTTTAACTCTGATACGAATCCTTGATTGTTCATTTCAAATATATCACTCAGTGTTTATCAGGGAGTAATTTGTGGACAACTTCGTGTATAATTTGGGATTGTTTCATCATTATTTTCTTTCATAGCGAAAAAATCTTACGCGTAAACCATCTTTTACAACCAGTACCACCACCTTTAATCCTGTGGTATTATGTTGTAATTAGCCGTCCTAACGGAAGGAGTCCCATACTCATCACCTTTTGTGTTGCTGGTAGGCCTACTACTACCTGCATCATAGACTACTACACTCCGCACGATGTGTTTGAGTGTGTTCTCTTTCTACATAGCTCAAGGATAGCCCACGTAATTCTTTTTAATATATGAGTAAAGGAGTACAAGTCCTCTACAGAGGATATTATGAATTCAAGTCCAAGGATACAAAATTCTCTATAATATAGTTCTGGAGAATATGTAATTTTAACGTTTAGGAGTCGGATTTTTTCCACGATCGATTGCAATACGTGATTTTTTAACCGTTGATTGCAATATTACAGATCGGCCGGATAGTTTTAAACGCAATATTGAAAAAAATCTCTTAAAATTGCTGTCTGACTTAGTCAATAGAACTCAAATGAACAAATTACTCTCCAAACCAAATCCCATCATGATTATATTTTGCATTCTATTCCAAAATGAAGTAATCGAATTTTTCTTCGACTTTTCATTGACTCATTTTTGGTGTTGTATGTTGTTATTGTACTTCAATGCACAAAGAATAACTACATTTTATATATTTTTGTATTTATTTGCAAATATAATTGATGAGATAGATGTCGCTGAGCGCTTTGTTCCTATGCTTGTTAACTCATTAACCGTATTTTTAAAAAATGTCGGTAATTGTTTATATAGAAATGTAAGCGTATTGCTATAAATACATGATTAAGAAATAGATATTATGTGTAAAAGCGGTGGATCTTTAACCTGTATATTAAACGTTTTTAACAGGAAACGACCGGGTATCCGGCCCGGTCCAGTGTCTTAAAATCACCAGGCCGTGACTTTTTTAGGAAATTATTTCCTAAAAACGTCGTCACTTTTTTTTTGGATTTTTTTAATCTAAAAACAAACGTCGTCACTTTTTTGGAATTTTTTCTAAAAAAATGTTGTCACTTTCAGAATGACGAAGGAACGAAAATATACTGAAGTCCCAGCCCGGCTTGAAAAATTAAGTCCCGGCGAAAAATAGTGTCCCGATCGTTTCCTGGTGTTTAATCATAATTCTTTCGACAAGTTCAAAAAAATCCGCCAATAAAAATAAATGACATATATTTTTGGGATTACAAAGGAGCCTACAAACTTTTTTATAAAAGAAGCCTTGCCGTTTAAAAAAAGAACTTCCTTAAGGGATATAACTACCCTCAACTGATTTTATCATGTCCCAAATTGTTTAGTTGTTATTTTATGAAGCAGAAAGCCCCTCAAATATAATTGTTCATTATTTTGACATGCATGTAATTCATGTTAATGTTAATATTTACATATTTGTATTCAGTAAATCTTTTTTATAAAAACTATATGAAATAAAAAATTACAATTCATGGCTACATAAGCGGAAATAGTGAATTAATTCAATGATGTAACACGTTGGTTCAATAAATAAAAATCCATTGACAATATATTCAAGTTTTACAAACTCTTAGAGTGTCAAGATCTAAAACTTATACTACTTTTGATTCGATTATTTTGATGAATAAATATGTACAATTTTATAAATTAAATTTTGAATCAAGAGAATAATAGTCAACATTGGATTTCAAAAAGTATGTTAGAAAATATATTAAAATAATATGGTGTGCTTAAAAAAGTTAACAGTCTAATAAAAAAATGATTATTTGGTTAAATTATAATCAACTTATTATAACATAATAATGACATTGTTATTGTTTATGTTTTTTCTTGGACCTCTTTGAAGGATCCATACTATAGTTATTGTTAATGTTTTTCATTAGACCTCAGATGAAATAAGTCTAGGTAATTCATTTATTTCACCATCAGGACTATGACATGCACATGATTGTGATTACACAGTAAGTGTACGTGTGCTGAAGACATTCTACCAATCATCCTGAGTAACGGGTAATATATATATATATATATATATATATATATATATATATATATATATATATATATATATATATATATATATATATATAATATATATATATATATATATATATTGATATAGTATATATATATATATATATATATATAATATATATATATAATATATATATAATATATATATATATATATATACCTATATACTATATAATATATATGTATATAAATATGAAAAGTAATTTTGAACTCATTGAATTCTTTGGAAGTCTCTATATCAATAGTTTATAGCTTCAGATACTTACAACTTCATTTAAAGCCCTTGGATTAAAATTGCACCCAGATTCTTGAATATGTGCACTGCATTTCTGATATACATAACACAGCTCATATTCATGGGTTTAATAGATATTTACAACTTTTCTTATTTGTGAAGGTGTCGAATGCACCAAATTCTTCGGTTGGACATGCATGACTTTAGAAATATTCCAAATAAAAAGTATTGTGTTACATATTTTTCATCAATGCACATCCATTGGTATGTTGAACGGTTTGAATATGCATAATAATTTTTAATTTTTTAAATGCGTGAGGAACAAACTTGCCTCAAGTATTTTTTTTTTGGGATTTGATTTTCAAGATATGGTTATTAATGTTTCAAAAGAAATATGAACATAAAACTTGAATATATAAGTGATGGATAAACCAAATTACATATACATAAAAGCATATTTCACCCGTGAAAATATATTTTCTCAAAGCATTAGTGACTTAAATATTTTATTCATACATGAGACCTCACTTTTTATTCGATATATTATTTTATCTTTACATAAATCGGCAACCAAAAGAACGTTTGCTGCATATTAAAATAAAATTTAATGTCCATGTTTAAGGTACTTTAAAAATATTAATACTACTTTATTTTGCATCTAAGTTCACTATATTCCTATATCTAAAAATCCATCCCATTTGAAAAACCCTTCAGATAATGTGTTGAGGCTATTATCTAACAGCCAAAAAATTCTGCCGGAGGAGATTAATCCATGGATTTTTTTGGCCATGGCTCAAAATTTGATGCAATCTTTTTCTGAAGCAATTATATATTTTGCTTCGACTTAAGTTGTTTATCGAGCATGCAGTTAATCTAATCTCCTCATAAACACAAAGTTCAAATATGAATAGCTAAAAACCTATTTACCCTATAAATAGATTTGTTATGTTATCATATTAAGGCTATAATTCTGCAAAGGTAATGATGATTTAGAGCAAAACATCATTCATGGCTGAATCATAATTATCTGTAAAAATATTAAGCAAATGTTTAATGTTCAATGGTTGTTTTTATGGATAAAGATGGCTCCGACAGCCATATTGTTTCATCATTAATGAATACTACTTATTATACCTTTATCATTTTGATATTCTGGAAATGATAGTTAAGGCTAAGCATTATTCTCTAGATAGTAACTTCATGTTAGACACGATACCTCAACAAAAGGAATCAAAGAGCATTGTGGGATTATGTTTTACGTAACTATTGGCACTTTTAGCGACAGAAATTAATCCCAATATATAGTCATGTTTATCGGAGGAACCGGACAGCCTTTGCGCGGTGAGTTTGGTCCCTCTACAACATATTGCGTTTAACGAACCCCAAAATTCCTTTGGATCCCAATGGTACAAAGTTCGCCCTGGAATCATACTTCGGAAGTCATCAAATATGTATTTTCTACTTCTCTCCTGCTCACCAAATCCCTAGAAATAATCTTCAGATAATTCAAGAATTTCCAGAACAACCAATGATATTTTTATCCACATACTATATTATTCTCTGTTTTTAATGTGTTTTTAGATATTTTATCACATGAATTTATGTAAAAAATTAGATGATATTTCAGCTTGTATTTTTTTAGATATAATATCGTAAGAATCTTATGTAAAAAATTTAGTTGATATATACATACGTTTGTGTTTAAGGATTCTATAAGAAATATAATTTTAAACTATAATGTTCATTTACGTTTTGTATAAACACAATTTCCTTTAGTAAATTTCCGAGAGTAAATTCCTAATAACTAACTCCTGGACTCATTGGTGGTGAGTTTAAGCCTCTAAATAATATTTTTGGTTTGAATGGAATCAAAAGGCTCCTTGGCAATGATTTGAAACACAAATATGTCATATTTGCGACCGATAGAACATACTATTTGAAACTTTGATCGTATACTATGACATTTATTCGGGCCCTTTGATAATGAACTTTTAGTCTCTATATACACTTATTTTCAAAATAATTTATGAATCCATATATACTTAAAGTTATAATAAAATTATAAGACCTTTATACACAAAAAGACAAATGAATATAACTAAACTTAATAAAAATATTGGTTCTTTATGTCAACTGTATAATATCAAAATGTATTTATCAATCTAGAGTCTATATTATATCTTCATGAATGTATCTTCCACTCATGAGGAAAGGATGACGTTGCAATTCATAAACATATCAGAGACACCCCACTTATATATATATATATATATATATATATATAGAGTAAATCAATGCCTATAAGGTATGTATTCATTCTAAATAAAACTATTTACAATGAATGCGGATTGAAGGTTAATCTGACTTTTATTTTGTTACTGATTGCCCAGGTATGTCGATCCATTCATGGAAATTATGTATATTTAAAATGTATGAATGGTTTTGTTCATATGGCCTTAATACATAAATATCGCAGTAACATTTATTTTTCTATCCATATTAGAGTTTTCATTGATTTTTTTTCTTAACCAATATTAGGTTGTTCCATTAATAATGAGGTCGACCAATTAAAACTCAAAATTTTCATCAGATCAACAAAAAAAACTTCTCAATGAGTACACATAATCCCCTCCGACTGAAATGACGTCGTGGCAGTGTCCCCGGAGCTTCCTGAGTTGGTCGTAGAGCTCGTTTTCACTGACCCTCCTCATCGCCCGCTGAACGGCGAGTGTAGCCTCCTCGTGGCCCCCAAACTCGTCCTCCGGAGTAGGTGCTTCAACTTCCGGAACAAGAGCCTGTCACACAGGTTCAGGTCGGGTGAGTAGGGTGACTGTTTCACCGGTTCCACGTCCCTCCGGGTCAGGAACTCGCTGGTGGCAGTGTGGACACGTGCATTGTCCCACATGAGGAGACAATCTTTCAGCCGGATCTTGTCCTTTTTCAAGCTGAGAAAGCGCTTCCCAGTCGTCCTCAGGTACTCTATCATAGTGTCCCGGTCGGCTGTGGTCCCGGCAGGTAGTACAGTGATCGATACCCGCCTCGGCTTGCAGGTAAACCCCATCAGAATCATCGTCTTCCTCACTGTCTGTTTCACACGGGGGATCGAGAACCGGGCCCCCGTGGGCTCCGCCCAGACTTGCCTCCGCTCCGCCGAATCCCAGTAGAACCAGCACTTGTCCTGGACTAACAGATGAGACCCCAGAAAGTCCTCCCCGTGGTCCTGGAACAGCTTCAGGAGGTCCTGACAGCACTTCACTCGCTGCGTCTTGTTGGCTTCAGAGAGTTGGTGAGGGACGAGCACGCTGAGGAGGTTTCGGAGCCCTAAATCCTCCGTCAGAAGCCTGAAAACAGTTGTAAATGGTAGGGACACCTCTGCAGCAACTTGTCGAGTGGTCATCCGGGGGTTATCCTCGACCAGGCGCTTCACACGGACCACATTCTTCTCTGTCCTCGTCTCCTGGGGACGTCAAGGACGGGTCTTCTTCTCCAGGGCAAAAACACTCTTATTGAACTCAATGAGCCATCTCTGGAGAGTGGAGAGGCCAGGGCAGGAGTCAGGAAAGGTAGAGAGCAGGTCCCCGTGGATGTCGTTGACTGTCCTGGCGAGCTTGATCCGGATCAAGAAGTAGGAGCGAAAGTCAGGTGTCTCCATTTTCATCGGCGAGTAGAATGAATGATAGAAATGACGCGATTACTCACCTGATATTCTAACTTGAGTGGCGCCATACAGTCTGTTCCCATGCAAAAATATGGATAAGAACGCTCCCGTTGAAATTTTTGAGATAGCGTGAGAACTTTTCGAGATAGCTAACTACCTCATTATATATGGAACAACCTAATAGATCCTCTTAATAATATTCACAAACAATAACAAAATTGGGACTGAATGAATAAAGAAATTAAATGTTAATGTGAAACTTAAATGGGGTAAAACCGATTTAGAAAAGAAAGTATCCTAAATATTATTTTTTTATAATTAAATCCTTCTAATAGTTTGAAACACTTGGATCTTAGAAAATAGTATACCAATGTACAAAGTACGAAACGCATTCTTATTTACCAAGACATGTTATTTTTTACATATAAAAGATCAAATATGTTGTATTTAAGAAATGATTTTATTCTTTTCCCGTACAATATTTTGCCTCTCCCATTTCTCTACATTGCAGAATTGTGGCATCAACAGCTTCCATCATAATCCCTCGGAGGCCTCTTTGTTCCAAAGTATAAATGCCTGCAATGGTTGAGCCACCAGGAGAGCAAACAGAGTCTTTTAAAGCACCTGGATGAGTTCCAGTCTGAAGAACCATTTTTCCTGATCCAACCATAGTCTGTGCGGCTAGCTTATAGGCAAGCTCCCGGTTAAGTCCCTGCTTGACACCTGCATCCGCCATTGCCTCTAAATGAAATAAAATATTATTTTAGAAAATAATTTTATCATATTTCACTTCATGGTAGCATTATAAACGTTATTGAGATATTGATTATTTATTACGTCATCTTGGCACACAACAGTTATGTCTGAGACTTTATATCCATGATACATAGAGTAATTTGAATTGTCTACATTTATACTAAAATACATATTTTCAATTTGGTCTCATTGTTAACTATCTCAATTAATTTATTTTCGATCTTTTCAAGACCACACTATTTTTTGGGATACATTGAATTTATTTTTAATATAATTTATTCCAAGTTATTTAGAAGATATTTTTTTTATTTTTAAGACTCCTCTTTATTTTTAATTTCTATCGGCGTAATTTAAATTTGGTATAAGAAATACGGAAACAATATTATTATTTGAAACCAAAATATACCTTTTGTTTGTGTAAAATCTTCCTCATAAAAATCGAGGCCGAGAGCCAGATAAACAGTAAATAAATGTATTTCTATAAAACTCATATGGTATTGATACAGCCGACTAGTTAGTCTCTTTAAGATCCCCTATTGTGTATCTGTCTTTTTAGTTGTCTTCGTCAGGCTGGTGTAAATAAATGGAAAAAATCTTCATAATTATTAAATTTTAACACAGCCTGAAGACACCTTATCACCTTTTTTGAGTCACAGAATATAGAAAAATTAAATACCTAGAGGAGTCTTACCTATAATCATGTACATGTAGCCGGGTCCAGATCCACTAATCCCGGTAATTGCATCAATATCTTCCTCCTTCACTTCATAAACATGCCCACAGAGGAAAAAAGATCCTGAATGTGACCTGATCATGTGACGTACAATGTTTGTTGAAGCAATAGACGCTGAGACCTTCTTTACTAGGCTTGGCGTGTTTGGCATGACGCGGGCTATTTTGAACTGTCTTCCTAGATTATTCTCTATGGAAAGAAGCGGTATCCCAGCGGCAATAGACACAATGAGCTGGCTTTGGCTAAAAACACTCCGAAGCTCTTTTAGGATAGTAGGATATACTTGAGGCTTAGTGGACAGAATAACAATGTCTGCATTACGGACCACGAATTCGTTAGAGCTATATGCGTCAAAACCCTGGGAGCGGAAGGCTTGAAGGCCAACGACGTCGGATGCTGGCGAAGACGTGAGGATGCTCAATGAGTTGGACTTTTCCGCAAAGCCTCGAGCTAGGGCAAGAGCCATTTTCCCTGCGCCTATGAATCCTACCCGCATTCTTATATAAATATTAAAAACCTTAAAATTATTTTTAGGTATGATTTATATTATAGGGTTTACTCGTCGTATGTGTTTACAAATATATGACTGCAATTACGCATGCGTTAAAGATACATAAAAAATATTAGATTGAAGGGAACTCATTTTTTTGTTATGTAAGTTGTTAAGTATTTTTGTTTTCATATACATGAAAATAGTTATTATTTATCAAAACAGATTCATTCTACAAGAATATTGTGTTAGATTAAAAAATTGTTTCCCTACGAAATGCGTCCTCGACATAATTTTGTTAGCTCCCAAGGGGCTATTGCTTTTTATTTATAGTATCAAACTTTATAAATGGAATAACTAGTCAATTAACCTATTTATATATGTTTAAATATATGATGAGCTACGTTGAAATATGACTATAAAATAAATAATAGAAACATGCGACAAATGGCCTTAAAATGTCTCTCTTTCTTGATTGGCCTTGAACACAAGGTGTTTTTTAGTGGAAGGATTGTATATCATCTTTTCAGAGCTGGAAATTTGAAGCTTCTGTCTGAAAACAATATAACTTTGCTTTATTGGTGAAGAAGAGCACATTTTTATTTATTTATATTTCTTTATTTCGATTACTAATAACATTTTACATATTTTACAAATGAATTTGAACAATAATATAGAGTAATAATAAAAACTTATAAAAACAATTTTTAATCTGAATAAGATTAAAATATGTATATAACGTATACGTAGAGACGTGGATATGTATTTAAAATTCTGATATTGTACAAACATGCTAAAATATGCTAATATCTGTAGTTCACGGAACCAACAACGTTCAAGTCACAAACCTTTCATTTTTATTTTCCCCTTAACATAAATTAATTAATTCAGTTGCATTTCCTCATCCACTTTTTAATTTCTTTTTTCCCTCCTTTATTGCTTAGATGATATATAAATTATATAAAAAATATAATATATCTCTTAAAAATGAACATTATAGCTGATAATAAACAAGAGGTAAAACATTTAAAAAAATCAAGTGGGTATCTATAGCCATTTTTAAATGTCATTTTAGTTGATAAATCGAAGCCCAATTAATCTTATATTCGATATTAACCGGAATGGAATTATTTTTCCAACACTTTTCATAGAACTCTTAAATATTTTCCTTATGTTTATGTATTTATTATATAGCAAGGAAGTTGTGTTTATAATATTACAATAGCTGTAAATGCATTTTAAACTAACCCCATATAATATTTTATAAACTACTGAAAGGTTTATTAGGTGATAAATAAAATAAAAATTAAATTTATCAATTTCATATTAAAATATCAGTAATTGGGTTTCAAACATAGATGAATCATGAATCATTTGAATTTAAAAAAAGAGTAACTCCGATTTTGTAAACATTTTTAAATATGAATTTTGCTTCATTGTTCTTAGAATATGAATATCAAATAGATTTTAAAAAACACAGTTTGAATAAAACAGGTTATATAAACAATGCTTTGTTTACTATTGGGTGTGTTTGTTTAATATTAAGCTAAAATTATGGTCATGTTGATACAATATGATTACATATATATGGTTATATCTAAACAGGAAAAGTATAACTTATACAAGAATAAATAAAAATCAATGATTAAATTTAAAAAACATTTATTAATATCCAATATAAACAATTTAAGGAATAAAAAAAAGTCCCAAATAAATTTTTATCTTTCTAGAATGAAAAGATCCTTTCAAGATATTTTTATTAACGTATATATTTGTTATTATAAAGATATCAAACAAATAAAGTTGTTTTGGTTTTATATCCGTGTGAGGAATCAGAGAGTTGATTTACATGAAAGCAGTTAATAATATACAACAAAATACTGTTCGTTAAACCATCGATAAGAAACATTATATAGAATGTAAGTATTATTGATTTGATATCTAAATTTCTTTGCTCCTACTATTCAAAATTATGAATTTTCTAGTGATGATGGAGTTATTCAATACTTTGGGTGCAATAGGACAACAAATACCCGCCACTGTACTCCCTTGCGGCCTCTCGATCGTTTGTTTGAGACTCTTTTGGTTTATGAGTCACTAATCGAAATCAAAGGATCTCTCTTATCACACCTAGCGTAACTACGGCTTAAACAGTTGACAAATTTGATCATTTTCTTTTGACAAATTTTGTCAGTCTTTTCCTTCATCAATGAGTGTAAAGTTCATATATGTTACTGGATTTTTCCTGCAAATTTTATTTATTTATTCATACAAACTTTATTACTAAGGGTAAATAACTGACACCTTCATTATCTGAATTAGGATGTGTTTTAGTTAAAGGAAGTTATTTATTTACTAAATAATCGATGAAATGTCTTTTAAATAAGAGAAAGAAGCGTCTGTCGCCCCATCTGTTAATATATTTATAAAAAAAGGATGGAAATAGAGGGACAGATAGAAGCAGCTGTCACCTAAAACTTTTTCGCCTTTATGGTTTGACTGAGTTTCATCCGTCTAGAGATAAATAGGAATATTGGCCTTTATTTTGGGTCCAACAACCCTTAAAATTTCTATGGTGTTGATTAATATTGGGAGACAAACACGCTTCCAATGAGCTAACGCATTCGTTTTTCTGTCTTTTTACTCATTTGATTTTGTAATAAGCTATAAAATGTATACATGATTCATTACAAATGCTTATGTTAGAGATAAAACGTACAAGAAGTATATCATGCTTATAAAATTTAATTCACTGATAGAATGTATACTATGGACACTCTTTTTCTATGGATTTAATAAATTGAGATTGAAATTTCCCTTTTTAACTGCATATAAGTAAGTTTTCCCCAATCTTTTTAGGCTGACATCTCCATAAATATATTGCCATTTTGAATATGTATATATTTGCATCTTTAAAAATGATAAATGATGGTGCACGTTTTAGCAATTGTTTATTTTCATGCATAAAAACCAATGAACCAAGTCCCAATGGAAATGTTGCAGGATTCAAAAGAGAAAGACTTTATTTGATAGTTTTGCATATAGGTATGTATAAAAAAGTTCGAGAACATTCTCTTATTTATCAAATACATGATTTGTATACTTTTTGTGCAATGATGCCTTCATATGTTATTTGTTTGCAATCCACATTAATTGAATAATATATATAATATCATTTTATCTAGACTAAAATGTATGTAAGAGAGGTTTAGCAATCATCTTTTAACTTTGTTGTTCAGGAAACAAGCAATTTCTAACAATTAAAAACATTCAAGTTCATTAGGGGCTTCGAATTATGTAATTTCAACTCATTGTTATTTTAAATTATATAAAATATATTTTGATCAAAATCAAGAACAGTCATGTTTGGACCTTTTGTAGCCTCTGGACTGGACTGTGTTGTACAAAAAAAATCCTAATTTTAGGGTAATTTTGTTTCATAATTTAAAAAATAAGAAATAGTACAATGTCTTATGTAAACAACAACCCCATCCTGCATTTCCCTAGGACTTGAACAGTGCTCAATTCTAGGAATAATATTTATCTTTAATATTAAATGATTTCTTAGACTGCAAAGTTATGGTATCGAATACGAGTAACACTTCTGCTCGTCAAAACATGCTGAAAAACTCTACAGAACATGATAACATCGTGAATGCAAGATAATATATTCCAAAGACTGCTACCAATAAGATGATTTGTGGGAATAAGTAGTTGTTGATTGAAAAGTGAGCTAAACACTATATTTTTCGAAAATAAAATGATTTTGCCAGACCATGAAGTTTGCCTTCAATCTCTAGTTTTGAAAAAATCTGCTCTCCTTATAGATAATGATTATATGCAGCTATTTAATAGTTACCGATACAGGTGCTGAATTGTTTTCCACTGAGTTGAAGACCGAAATATTAACTATTTTTTGATATCCTAGCATATTCTTTTCAGAAATAACTCAATTATATATATTTAATATTTATCTTTCTAAAAATAAGTAGAAAAGTATTTTATAATACGATTAAAAATAAAGTGATATATCTTCTATAGTTCATGCTATTACTGGCCTCTACATTGTTCTTGACATCTAATTTTCCGCTACTTATATCTATAGAAGGTTTAATTTATCTTGACCCAAAAAGCATTAAAGAATAATTTATGATTGTATAAAAGAATCCTCTAAGGGCCATTTATCTTTTAAAATTTTGCTCCTTTATGAAAATATAGACAATGAATCAAATTTATTAAAAACAAATTGTGTCTAAATCATTTGAAATAGGTGAATGTTTCTATTTTATTATTTTAGTGAGTTTTTGAAAGACATCTACTTGATATTTGAGTCGTTAGTTATTTTTTTATTTTTTCTCCCGTAAAATATAAATTTACTATCAAAATAGTGAAATAATTCTTGAAAGAACTGTGAGACGTAATATTATTTATAGAATAAGGATGTTGTGTCTAATATGAATATTTATCTACACTACCATAATAATAAATGTAACACTTTCCAAAATAGGAGTCCATGAATTGATATATTAATAATAATATTCATCTATAGTTGTTAATATTTGACAACATTAAAATTATATATCATACAATCTATATACCTATTAATAATAAATTTGAAACAATTAGTCCGTATTGATATAAATCTGAGGAAACGAAGACCTAGCGTAAGAAAGTCCATGAAAGCTAACAAATTTAAAAATCCTGTAACAACAAATATATTTAAATATTATTCATATTAATATAGCTAAGTCAGTTTTAATCCTAAAAAAATGATAATAGAAAGGAATATATATATTTATTATTCATCAAAACCAAATTGTTTTCTTTGTTCTGGAAGGACCATTTTTCGTGCTTCTTTGTGTCTTCATACATTTTGTGAAATGTCAAAAGTATTGATATTGGACGAAAGAACACGTCGACAAAAAGCAACAAACTTGCCCTTATTAGACATCTTTGGGGAAAATGGGTTGAACGACTCCTACTTTTGTTCAACTCAGGTATGGATGTAACCGTGCGTGGATGCTATATTAGTATCTTTCCGAAGAAAATTTTCATTCCGGATATATATTCCAATAACCTGGGAAGTGTGAAATAATAAAAACTGAGCAGTTTGTGATGCAGTCACAAGCTACGCTTGGAATCTCCAAATCAACAAAGGAAAATCTTCCAGTGGAATTCTCGAGAAAATCAAGGGAAACGTATGGAACTTGAACTGACTTAAGGTCTTACAGGACACAATTCAACTTGTGACAACTTTTTTACAAGCTTTGGACTAGGAGAGGAACTTCTAAAGAAAAAAATGACTATGGTTGGAACACTCAGGAAAAATATATCCAAATACCACTGGATCTAGTAAATCTCAAAGGTAGAAAACAATATTCGTCGGTTTTTGCCTTCACAAATGATTTCACTTTCATATTATACGCTCCAAAGAAACATAAAAATATTATTCTGCTTTCGCCCTTACATCCTGGGCACACTTTGTAGTCACGAGAGGATACAAAACCACAAATTATACTGAATATAATAAAAAAGTGGCGTTGACTGTATTGAAAAACTTACGGCATCGTATTCATGTTAAATGAAGGACTAGAATGACGGTTGCTGTTTTTTTTGCAATATGTTAGACTTATAAGCTTACAATGGATTTGTTTATAGACTCAATGGGATGAGGAATGGTAAAAAAATAGAATAATAGAGAGTCTGATAAGAAATTACGTTTGTAAAAAGAAGTGAACCCTCGAGATACTGTGTCATCTGTAATCGTATAAAGAATAAAAAACTCTCAATACTTTGATATATCATCGTATTCAAGACAATCAAAAGCCAAAGATGTTATGAATAGCAATTCAAAATCAAAGAGAAAGCGTTGTCAAGTTTTGGTCGTCAATAAGGACAGAAAAACCTCCAAATTTATGCTCAGATTGTAAAGTTATGTTTGTAAATAGCATTTAATAAATGATACTTTTTGTTTAAATTGTTCCGAGAAATATTATTTTTGATAGATAAGACAATATTCATCTTACTTTTTTAATGTATGTGCTCGAGTAATTATAGATCTATGACATAATATGTATATAATTAAATGCCAAAATACATGTGCGTATCAATTGAGAACCACAAAAATAATGTTTATGCAATAAAATATTACAGAATATGTAATGGGTCAAAAAAGACGCACTAACAGCATAGGCGTCGAAATAAATTAACATCGTAGGAAGGTTAAAATTTCTACCCTAACCAAGGACTCTTGGACTCTTGCATCAAAAGTTATTAAATATTGGCCTACTAAGTCCTATGGCCATTTAATAATAAATTAGAAAATATTGCAATTTATTAGATATTAAAGAAGTTTCAAACAATGGCTTTAATATAATGTTTTTTTAAAGAATATATTTTAAATGCTATTTTGAGGTTTTATCTACATTTTTGAATTCAAAAAATATATATTGTTTATTGTTTATTGTATATTTTTTCTTCAGTAAATAAGGTCAACCCTATGGTCTCCTAACGGCAGACCGTTTCCAATGAGTCCTTCTAAATGGACATCTAGCGCAATTTCCCTAGCCTCCAGAACACTGTGATGAGAGATAGATTTATTTAGGATTTTTGTATCAACACTTTTATCATTCGCGATAAGCACGAATGCAACATCTTCGATCCAACTATTACCTATGTAACAGGATTTTGCCCCTGGGCTGAAATTCTAAATTGAGTCCCATTTTTACGTAGATTCCAAAATGCCACTCAAACATCGTCTGAAAAAAGGTTTGGACTTTATGGCCTTTTTTTGAAAATCAGGATTTTATCATTTCTAATGGTTAGGCCCAGTTATCTTTCGTGCAAAGTAAGAATAACAACAAATGTCAGTAGTATTTATTTTTCTACTTTATCTCTGCATTTCAAATAGTTTTTATAATTTATATTCTTTCGTACATTCGAAATAATCGCTTTATATTTCAAAAAGTTGACCATATTTTAGTGTTCTATTCAAGCGGCTTTTTTTTTGTTTCGCGTCTATTGACTATAATCAATAGTAATATTTTTGGTATGTCCATACATTTCAGAACAGTTTTTATAATTTCGATATCTGGCATGAAAGTAAAGAAAAGATCAATTTAGTAGGACGAACTACAATACGTAACAAAATAAGGTCTTTGTTTGCTTCGTCCTACTAAATTGATCTTTTCTTTATTTCATGCCAGATACGAAATTATAAAAACTGTCTGAAATGTATGGACATATACCCAAAATATATTACATATTGATTATAGTCAATAGACGCGAAAACAAAAAAATATAGCCGCTTAAATAGAACACTAAATATGTCAACTTTTTGAATATAAAGCCGATTATTTTCGAATTGTACGAAGATATATAAAATTATAAAAACTGATTTTGAAATGCAGAGATATAGTAGAAAATAAATATCACTGACATGTGGTTATTCTTACTTTGCACGAAGATAAATGGGCCTGACCATTAGAAATGATGAAAATCTTGATTTTCAAAAAAAGCCATAAAGTCCAAACCTTTTTCGGACGATCTTTGATGTGTCATTTTTGGAATCTACGAAAAAATGGGACTCAATTGAGAAATTCAGCCCAGGGGCAAACAACGACCTTAATTTTGTG
>CP045893.1:16383329-16458590 GCA_013387185.1 Caligus rogercresseyi | reverse complement strand
AATACATATATTTTGAGGACATGGAGAATATTATTGAGCGTTGAGGATTTGCTTTTCTCTTTCATTGGACGTATCTTGGATTCGATGTATGACTGAGGTTCATTTTTTTTTTCTTTTGTGTGATGGCCTTTTACATTTTCCCCATTGTGCGTTTATATAAATATCGTAATTTTACACAAATTGGCTAAACACTACGGCAAATTTACTATTGACGAATGTATAAGAGAAAGATTGAGGTGATAAATTTGATAAAAGGGAGAAATGGCTGAGGAAAATACGTCTAAGAGGAAATGCCCAGGAAGAAAGACCCAAGACTGGACAAGAGGACGCAATGAAAGAAATGGGTTAAAGTTCACATACATATGTATAAAGTCAAAAATAAAATGGAAAATTTGTCGTTTTAGGGGTGCATGCTTTTATTTATGAGGAATTCGTATAGCTATGGACGTCAAAGGTTTATGAAACAGAAAAGTAAATAATACTCAGAGTTCTAGATCCTCATCAAAAATCTTCTCCAATTAGAGAAATGGTGTGGTTAGAGCTCGTTCTTCACTTTCTGGACAAAAAAGGCATGAGAATCGCACCCAGGGCTTCCAAGATCAAAACAATCTCCATAGGATCCCGGGACTCTCTCAGGATAGAGAAAATACCTTCCAAAAGGATCTTTCTATCACACACACAGACAAAATTACTTAATCTAGAAGTAATGCATGCCATAGGAAGCCGAGACAGACACAGAGGAAGGAAAATATCTCGGGAACAGGACGCACGTATCACTTTTTTCGAGACTGTTTTCAATCTTAAATATGCCCATGAATAGTATTAATGGGACATTCTTTTTGAAGGAAAAAAAAACTTGAATGAAGAGATTACACCTACAAAGCTTTAGGTATCCTCCATATGTCATGGACGGGGTCTAGATCCGTTCAAGAATCTTATCAATTTTAAGGGCCACATCATCCTTTAAACAGCTTTTGGTAGCCTATTTGATAGAACTGAGAATAAATTATAGAAAAACATGGCATAAGATTTAAAAAACATACAAAAAGTTGTTAAGAATAGTAAGAGTTTAAAAAAATATTTTATGGGCAGCAAATCACAGTCCAATAAAGTAATATATAATAAAATTAAAAATCTACAGAATAGAAAGTGCATGTAATTTATTACATTTTTATCGAGCAAGGAAGTATGAAATAATTAATAGAAATAATAAGCTTTATCATTTTACACACGAACTAGGGGTAAAACTTGTTTCCTTGTCGTCGTCTAATACATAATGAGAAGAAGATTCCGTAGTTATCACAGAGAAATACAAAAAATCGTAGTTGTTGTTGTAAGAATAATAATATAATAGCAAAGGTTAATACTACTAATATGTTAATAGTTATAATAATGTTGAAGACATAAGTCTTCACACAGACGTAGTAAGCAAATATAACCGAGAAAAAGAAAACATAATAATTATTGTAATAAGGAGATGTAACGATTTTTTCCTTGAGGTCTTTTTTTATTAAAAAAGAAGGATGAGGGAAGAATTTCCAAGTATGTTCCCAAGGGAGAGAGAGCGCGAGAGAGATATTGTTGTTATTAAACTTAATGTTAAAGATCATGTCATTATGGAGATTGGGGTCGTAGTAGGGATGATGTACTGTCCTTTATGGAGATTGAGGTTGTGAGTCGAGATGATGTACTGTCTTTATGGAGATTGAGCTGTTGAGTAGGGTATGATTTACTGGTCTTTATGGAGATTGGGCTCGTCGTGAGGGATGAAGATGATGGGTTGGATTGAGAGGAACGGTATTACGCATTTAGTCACAGTCCTTGTGGTCTCATCTGCGGTTGTCCATATGCGAATATCTCAGATTGTATGAGTTCTAATGTCCTCCTGACTTGGCTGAAGGTAGGCCGCTGATCCGGATCTCGTTCCAAGTCTGGAAAAAAAGGAGGATAATATATATAATAGGACGCATCGATAGTTTAATAAAACACTTAAATTTGTTAAATTACTAAGGAGAGTCTAAAGTCACGCCTAAGTATGGAGCGGTAGCATGATTGGAAGTTATAGATTTGTTTTGACATGCGTCATTCTCATCAGAAATTACTTTTACTACGTCTCATTGTCAGAAGATGATGGATTATCGTAACAAAGATTCATTATCTCCATAAGTGAGGAGAAGTGGCTTTATTTAATCAATTATGTGATATTGGAATAGTCTACTCAAAGGATTCATAAAATAATTGATTGAGACGACAATAAGTGTTTTTAAAGATATTTTATTTCTGAGTGATTTCCAACCTCAACAACCTAGGATGAAGCAAGACCCATTTCATTATGCAACATATTTTTTTAATTATTACATTCCTTAATTTAAAATTCAGTTCAAGAATGGAAAATCGAAAATAATTATATTCTTGTTCATAGTCTCCAAACGCTATATATCCTGGTGAATTTTTAATTCACAAGCTGAGTTTCAAAAGGAATTTGAAGAGGGGTTTAGAGATTAAGAAAGTCCAATGGCGGGCGGGGCAGGAGAGATTCATTTAAAGAATGTATTTAGAGTAAAATTTTTTGGTTAGTTCTCTGGAGTCCTTACCTGCTTCATGACATCATAAATCTCTGAGGGCATCCTTCCGGGATTTCCATTTGATGTCCTTTCTCAACTACTTCATGACGTCTGCCAGGGATTCGGGGTAAGGAACGCGCCCAAAAGAATATATTCCAGAGTAAACCCCGAAGCTCCACATATCACTTTTACTTGAAAACTGATGGTTTTGACGAAGTGCCTCAGGGGCTGTCACCTTGATAGGCAGCTGGAAAAATTAACATTAGAGCGTTATGAGTTTTTGAATGAATTAACCCTTTACACTTCTCTTGTTTGTTTCCTTAAAAAATAATGATGATGCAAATGTCGAAGTTTTCGATCGTAAGGGTGTACAGAAGAAATGGCCAGGAAAGTACGGCCTAGGAAGAAATGACTCAATACAAAATAGACCAGGAAAGGGGCCATGGATAAAAAGAAAAATGATATCTCTGAAAAAAATAGCCCAGGAAAATGGATAAAGAAGTACAAATATTATACCTCATAGAAATTGAGTAAATGGAAAAAATAATGTATTTTTGTAATAGTAGATAAATGATTTCCTTGCTTTTGTTAATATAAGAAGGGGCAGATATTTATTTTGTCATTTTCCATGCTTACTTATTTTCCTTTCTATATTGGTTCATTCTTCCTGGACATTTATCCTAAGCTGTATTCTTCTCTGACATTTTTCTCCTAATAGCATGAAGCTTTATGACGATAAATTTGCAGGAATTGATTATTGTAATTCAAATGATCATAATGATTGAAGCCAAATAATAAAAACAATTAACGAACAATACGTTTCCGTATGAGCTAGCTTTGAACTAAATAATACATCTCTTTATCTGAAAACAATTTAGTAATAATAATGGGCGAAAATTGATTTTCAAGCATTTGAGACAGTTAGAGTGGGCAAAAAGGAGTTCTTAGTTAAACATATGTGTAGGTCTCATGTCTTATAACTAGTTTAGTATTTAATTGCTTATCTCTTAATATTGTTATGATCAAAAAGGATTAGTTTAATTCAGTCATAGAGGTGTAAAAGTCGATGTCGAAAAGTATTTGATATTCAATATTGATTTTTTAAACAATGAATTCAGGTAAGAAAAAAAGATTAAAGGAATTATTTAGCAAAAAACGTAAGCTTTTAAAAGAATCACCAATATTTTACCATTGGACTAGTCTTGTACAATTGATGGTCAATTTTTTTATTTTATTATTTGAGTAGATTTTTATAATATAATAATATTTGTAAACATTATATTTTGTCACAAATTTACGAATTTTATAGTTTTTTTCATATTCAGAGTGTTTGTGCATACCTTTCCGGACTCGAGAAAGGTACAGTCATGCAGGGCCAGGCAAAGTCCGAGACCTTGCTGGTTGTCTTCAGATATCAGTACATTCCTTGCAGCCAAATCTCGATGGACCCGTGCTTTGACTCCAAGTATCCATCCGTGACAGTGTCCCTGTTATAAGCAAAAAAGAAAAATTCAATATTGATCTACATCATGGAAAAGAAATTCATTTGAGGAACTCTTAATTTAGTATGTTATTCATATCCTCACGGATTCAACACAATCTAACAATAAATTGTTTTCCTATCCGGTTCGGATAGGCAAAATTATATTGTTAGAAACTATGAACATAGAGAGGCATGACTTACAGAGCAAACTTAATTTGGTACTTCTTGGTCACGTGTGCACGACCTCGGGAGCGAAGATACTCCAGAAGACTACCTTGGACAGGTATTCCGTCACAATTTGAAGTGCATCGTCCTCCGGAAATGACTCCGAGAAGGCATACGAGATTAGGATGTTGAAGGATCTGAAAGACATACAACAAAGATTATAATAGCATTGGTCCAAAATTTACTTTGGTCTTAATTAGAATATATATATAATCGTTAGTGTATATATCACACTAACGGATATACACCGGCCGCCCGGTATTTTTCCTCCTCCTTCGCGCTACATATCTTTATTTTTGACATGTTTTCAATATAAATATTCATGTAAACACTGTGAAAATAAAGGATGCTTTTTATAATAAAATATTCATGGAATGATTGTTCATAGAAAAATATATCTTAATTATTGATATGAACTGTATTAATATCCTGTAAGCAACATATGAAACAGAATATATTAAGCCTTCAATCATGTTTCAGGGCTTTTTATTAAAATATTTCAGATGAAGAACATTGGAATTATAATTTATGTTAGTTATAACATCATCAAGTAATTTAATTTGATTCCACTTGAAAAAGTTTTGAACGTATCTAATTACTTGAGGAGACAAAATCATATATTTTTCAAGGTTATAATAATAGCAATAATAACTAAATTGTAAATTGATTTACAAGGCGAACGCATCCATTTAAACAGCTTTTGAAAAAAACTGTTTGATAGAACTGATATTCAGAAAAACATTGTATGGGATTTAAAAACATACCAAAATGGTCAAGAGGATGCAACTAATGACATAAGGAAAAAATGGCCAAAATATATAATAGGCAAATGAATACACCAAATATTTTTCAAACAATATTTCTTTTCTCTCATTGTAATGTAAACAAACTAATTGTTAACGTATAAAGTATTTAATAATATTTAGGTGTATTATTCCTTTCAAGTCTAAAAGTTTTGATCGTTTTTTTATATGTCATTATTATAATTATCTGTATTTTTATGACGTTATTTCCTAGATCATTTCTTCCGTACATCACTACCTAACTTAATTTACAATATATGCATATGTGTAAAATCAAAAAGGGTGAATTATTTGTTTTTTGGGTTAAGGGGTTGTATAAAAAAGAGCAAGAACAATATGACATTTATTCTTTAATTATTTTGTGAAAGTCTTTTTGTATTGGCTTGGGAGTAACGTTTAACTGTATTTGCTATAAGCATGCGTTGGGAAAATGTTGCTCTAAAGTATATCATTTCTTTCGAAAACAAAGCAAATTCGAAAGGATGAATGAAGTCATTTGAATGAAGGGCCACCTACTCATTTATTCATCAGTTAATAGTAACATCATATACTTCATTTCTTAGTAAAAAAAGGATAAAAGTTTAGAGAACATATATATTTATTTCTCTTACTCATAAATCTAAATATATAACTTCTCATGGTAATAATCGAGGAATACTCCAGACTTTTTTTGTACTCCAATTCATGTCATAACCTTTATTGAGTAGGCCTCTTTCCGTTCTATTGCTACTCCGTATTTACAATCAATAAATAACAGAACGGGCACATGTAACAAGAAATTGAACTTATGATGCCCTCGCAATAGTGACCAATCCGGTCATTTATGTCGATCCGTCCTGACCATTATTCAAAGATGGTGTGGTAGTGAGCCAATCTCCAATTCTTGTAACAACAATGAAATTATACTGATTGGAAATTGGTTGGTCCCCAGAATCCTCGTTCCTCTTGAGAAATTATTCTTTCCAACTCAAAACTGGGCAGTCACGAGCCAAATGGATTGGATCTTCATCTGCTTCATTGAGTAGGCCTTATAAAGATGATCTGTTGTTATTCAAGAAAGATCAAAGTAATATTCTTAAGAATATATATTTGCCTAATTTAGAGCTCATTGATTACTACTTTGATTGGGGCTTTTTTTTGGTGGAGAAACTTAATCTAAATCATTAGCCAAAGAATGTCATTTAGTGTAAAATGCTTTAATTTTTATTAAAAGTCCATCTGAAGTTTTGTTTTTAGGCTTGGTATAATTGTGGGATTATTCTGGAGATCATCTCTAATCTCAGTACCGGTATTTAAATGCTATCAATTCAGGCAAATTACATGTTTTCATACATATATCCTGTAACACATATTTAAAACTTAAAGTTCATAAAAAACAATATTCTCTCTTAACACTCTTATTTTTGTGGATTCATTAAGTTTAAAAGTCAATATTTTTTTACAGAATGTCAATTTTTTATGAATAAAATTTAAAAGTTTTTTTAAACAGACTGAATTATTATCCTTGGTGGTGTTAAACTATTTGTAATTGGTATAAAGTCCATGTATAGAGTGAACAATTGTTTGTCAATAATTAAGAAGCATACAACAGCATTTTAGACTTATAACATAGAATGAAAAACATTAGAATGAACAAAGTGCAACAAAAACAGAACACATGTTGCTTTTGAGTGTTACGAGGAGGTGAACAAAAAATGCATTAGCTCATCCCTATAAATAAAGTTGACTACAACACTTAACCATACTTAATCAAATAAATGTCCGGCCTTCCAAGTCAAAACTCATCGACACTCATAAATAAAACAAAACACTAAAGAGCGTGTTAGGTATGTACGAGATGACAATATTTCATTCAATATTTTGAGGATGATCGCATTTGAGACAACCCCCCCCCCAATATGTTAATTTAAACTCCTTTATAAACATTACCACAACGGAGCTTAAATTAGAATCAGTCCGCGAATACCGAAAATACTGTTTACATGCATAAATTGGGCCTTCTTTGGCAACTGAGATTTATTGTTTGTTTTTTACTACAGCCAAGACTGAGATACTCGGGATCACATTTTCAGAGCTACAGTTTTTATTAAAATTGCAAGACGCAATGCAACAGGATCATGCATATTTTAAGGTATTGTGAAATCCATTTAATGTTTTGCCCTATAAAGATGTAATCTAAAAGACTCACAATGTGACACGAATGATCAATATTTTGATTAAATTTCATATTATTAAAATAGTAGAAGAACCACTTGCTCGGTTTGTTATTGGTTTGTGGCATTTTGGAATCAACATTAAATACTTTGACCATAGTGCGAGATACCATGATATGAAACTGTTGGGTTTTTTGTATATATACAAAATATCAATATATCTAAACCAAAAAATATAGAGCATCAAAGGACACACTTGAGCTCTTCGCTATTGAACACTGAAACAAAGACCCAAGAATTGCCTTAGCGGCTAGTGTTATAACGTACTATCTCGGAATCTCACATTATTTGACAACTAATTTACAGAAGACTTATTTTAAGAAACCTCTTTAACTGTTTTTGATTTTATGTAGACATTTCATTATTAAATAGTTTTTAATATATGTTTTGTTGAGCATTGATGCAAAAACTTTTTATTAAAATATTTATTTATAGTTGTTATTGAGCATTAGCATGGATTTTTATATCCATTTGTGACTTATATATGTATATTTTCTGAAGTTTGAAAAAAAAGCCTCGGAGGTGATCAATATTCTCATCATCATTTTGCGCTTATGTATTTAAAAAAATCAATGAATAACATGCCAGCAGCTATGTTGACCAAACTCTTTTAGTCGTTATGGGCCACATTACTTTGTGACCCATCAACTGTAATATTTATTTAAAAAAAATATTATGATACGATCAATAGACAGTGTATACTGTATATAATATATACATAGAGAACTATCCAAGTCATTAAAAAAACTAAAGTCTGTTTTATTCTTGATACGGATTTGTCGCCAAATTCACAAAATTATCTCAAATGAAATAGTTTTTAATCCATGACATACCAGGTATGGACTTAAATATCATATTTTTTAACTTCAATTATAATTATTCTCTAATGAATTATACGAAAGATAAATAATTGTAGAAAATAATCGTAGGGCAGTTAGTGCATAGATGGTAAAGATCTTACTTTATAAGTTCCGACTTGTAAATTATCTTTCAGAGTATTATGTGCTAATTTATATGACAAATAAAGTGTTGAAAGTGATAATTGTGTAGACAAAAACAGATTGATCTCATTAAGTCTATTTAACTACGTTTTACTATTCGACATGATTTTGAGCAATGTGACACGGAAGAATAATACCGTATAAAATTATGTGAAATGAAATATTTTTCCTACGTCATAACAGTCGCCTCCGCGAGGAACCTCTGAGCGTTTCTTGTTCGTATATCCTTCATGGACTTGATGGCGACTCTGTCCCCTTTGTATCGCCCAGCATGACATCTCCGAACTCTCCCTTTCCGATCCTCTCCAGGAGTGAGACGTCCTCCTTCCGATGATCCCCGCCCGCTCCAGAGCTTGAATGTCCACGTCATGCGGCTGTCGATCCCCTCGGGCCTTTTCCACTGCACGCTCTTTACGAAGATTTGTGCAGAGACCGTCTGCGTCCAGACGATAGTGGCTCACAAGCTGAGAGAGATTCTCAAAGAATTCATCCTCGTCGATCGTTAGCTTGTTGTTCTTCGCGATGACACGGTAATGCTCCACGCGGCCCTGGAAATCATAAATTAAGTTGAATGATAAGCAAACTTAACATTACTGTACATTAAGTTATTAAAAACACAAATGGAGGAGATAACCATAAAGCAGGAGTCAAACTATTCGTATTATTAATTCCATTCAGAATGTAATCCTTTAAACGAGGTGGATAAATGTTCCATGAGATTTTAAAATAAGACACAAAAATAATATTTCCAAATAGAACTTAGAAAAATGAACCAAAAGGTATCACTACATTACATCAAGAATTACTTTGAAACAGGGATGGAATATATTTTAGACCCAGAGTCATGAAAGTAATAAAAAACAGAAATGTGTTACAGGCAAAAACCATATGCTATAATTATCAAAAATGAATTCAGCAGATGAATTTGAATTGGAGCGGTCCCTATTTAAATAGTGATTATCTAGTACCTAACTACAGCCGTCTGCTGACATTCATTTTGGGTTTTTGTTGAGCGCCCCGATATCATTCTGATCGGTGTTTTTGTATTAGATCATTATAATCATGTTTTATTTGGCCCGCGAACCCGTCGTTCCGGATATCTAATTTATAAGAATAGCAGAATTAGAACTGATATTTATATAAACAAAGGAAAGTCAGAATCCATTCGTATGATATGAATACCACTTGGCAAGAATAGAGTGGTTTCTTGACTCAACTCTTGTATTTTTTTTAAATAACTTATAAAGATCTTTTCTGAAACCTTTTTATGACTTTATTTGAATGCCAGCCGGACGTGCTTGGCTATGAGCCTATCTACTCATTCCATTTTCTACCGTAGCCTCAATACGCATCTTTCGCAACACGTCGTTCCACATGGGATTCTGTAGGATATGGCCTAAACGTGTCATTCTTTCTACATACCTGAGTATAACGTGAGTCCTTAGCCATCACGATGGATTAGGACGTTCCCTTCTCGTCCACTGGAACCCATTACTATGAACCCAGAGAATGCTAAGGAGCCATTTCTAAATGGTCTTCCCTTGATTTTTCAAGCTGCATAGTGGAAATGAATCAAAGCATCTCAATGCATTGCTCAGCAAGCTCAAGATTCCTAGCTGGGCTTACCCACAAGCCTTTATCATCTTTGCAAGGATGATGATGGAAGGAGGGAGGGAGGAAGGGAAGGAGGGATTTCAAAGCTGTGAGTCGTTCCAAGAAGACAGAATTGAAGATCAGGCATTTCAGTCTCAGGATCTCCAGTCAGCCCCTTCTCAATCCCTTTCAGTCTCAGGATCCCCTTCCTTCCCTTAGCAATCCTCCTACCTTCCTTCTTCCTTCCTTCCTTCCTTCCTTTCTTCATGTTGGCGGAATGAATGAGTAGGAGTCTCTTGTTAGTGAGTGAGTGAGTTTTTCGTTGGTTGTTTCGTGTGTAGTTACCTTGTAGCATAGGCAGAGCGTGTAGTCCCCCGGGAAGTTGGTGCTCTCCCGCACCAGGAAGAGCCCGTCCTCCTTGGGCTGCAGGAGGGACTCCGCACCCTCGCGGCTGATCTTCCCATGGAACCAAGGCATGGCGTTCAGCTTCACCTCCCCCTTTCCCAAAAGGGGAGGACTCAAACGGGACATCTCCAGCTTCAAACAAGGATCACACACCAACAAGGCGCACACACAGACAGAAACACGAGCAGGGGAATCCCCCTTGGAACACACACGGAGAACACGATCCTCCAAACCTCCTCCGATTAGCCCAAAACGAACAGAAACACACTCCAAAGGACGAGGATCATCATCATAATAACTATAAAAATAATAATAATAACTCACTTTTCTTCTTCTTTTTTCTCATTGGATAGAAGAAGAGAGACGTTCTCTCTCTCTCTCTCACACCCTCTCTCTCTCTCTTCCTCTCTCTTTTCCTCCCTCTCTCTCTCGAACTCAAAAAGCATCCAATTTCGGTCAAGCTCAGCATCCATACCTTACAAGGAAGAAGGGAACAGAGGTTCAAAGCGTGACGTCAGTGGCTTACACGTTCTTCACACGATGAAAACACGTTTGAGCTTGAAAAAAGGGTGTCCTTTTTGTGACGAGAAGGATGGAGGAGGATACAATGAAGAGATAGTGCGATGGATATTTAAAACACGTCGTGATCACCTACAAATAATTTAAAATGATAAAGAAAAAAACCTTAAGCCAGTGGCGTAAGGATTAATATATTTTATTTGTCGTACAGTGTATATTACATATATATATATCTTCATTTACAATCATGAGGAGGTCAAGAAACATAAATAAATTTACAACATAAATGGCTCATGTTATAATAAGAATACATGTTGTAATCAAAGTAATATTGACATGAATATTATCTATTTATAAAAACAGTATTTCTATTTTAGCCATCTCTTCACTAAGACGAACGAATCGTTTAAATTGACAATTATAAAGTTATTTGGAAATTTTAAAAAACCACCAGTTACACCACGACATAATGTCTGTCTCCCTACTCCTCAGACCTTGATTTTGATTTATAAACATGCCCAAAAAACCAGGTCTAAGTCTCAATAAACAATGTGTTTATAGACCTTGCAAAAAAAAACCTATTTTTTTCTCTCTCTTTCTTCCTTTAAGGCGAAAAGAGTCCAATTTCGGTCAGATGCCCAGAGGAAAAATAAAATAATGAGTTGTTTCTTCTTCGTCTTCAAGAGCTTTTTCATCTTCCTATTCTTGAGATAGCTTTTTTATATAGTCATGGGTTAATAAAATGATCATGCTAATGAATGACTGATTTATATCTTTCTCTCAATGGAAAATGGCAAAGCCAACACTTCAGCTCTTAAAAAGAAGTGATAGGCTTGCATGGGATCGAAAATGATTAATGTCCTATGGATTATTTATATTGAAGACATATTCAAGTAGTTAGCCATGGTGTTTATTTCAAATTAATTTTAAGATATGATACATTATAATAAAAAATTAACTTGGATAGGAATGGATTTCATAGTTCACAATAATGAAATTTTTGTGGATGTAGTATATCAGAAGTATGCTCATGACATTTTGAAGATACCGGATAAATTTGCAGACATCACGATACACAGAGCCACATTTCAATTTTTTAGGGATACCTTCTCCTTGGATGTGCAAGATGTATTGACCTGTAGTGTCACTCTTAACTGAAGGCGAAGTACAGAGGATTAATGGAAAATCAGATAGGCTCGGACAATTTTACTGAGCTTTCCCCTAAGTGGACCATGTCCGCTGTTGAGAGCACATACTTGTGTTAAAAGCTCTTTTACACTTTGAACTTCACTGAATTCAATTACAGGATGATCATCTTCAAATCATTCCTTGGGCCTCAACCAATTCCTCCCTCAAGTCCAATATCAATCAGCTCTCTGAGAAGAAGTGTTGCAAGGTCTCTAGCAGCAAGATGTGGATAAGAATAGTTCATGTTTTTTTAAAAAATTGTTTCATACTGCACTAAGTCTAAAATTAAAAATAATGTCATTTAAGATTTTATATTTTATTTAAATATGTTTCTTGTGGGAAACCTTATGCAGCCCAGCTCAACCAGACTCAGCCTCCTGTGACCCAAACTTAAATTGAGTTTGCTATCCCTGTCGTATCTTAAAAATGGCAGTCTATTAGTTTTTTATGGTTTGTAAATGACGTTTACTTTACTAAATTTTAAGACATTCTATCAAGCGTTGGGATGTAATATATTATGTTGGACCTTTTTTAGACACAAATGTTTATTAGTTAAAGTTTTTGTATCTTTTCTTCGATATTTAGTCATTATCATATTAAAAAATAATTCCTATTTAAAAAAATATTATTTTATTTTTATTTATTTTTATATTAACATATTTTTTACTTGAATTTTCGGTATGTATGTCGAATCTTTCGTAAGATATAACAGGGTAGTAATATTATTTTTTAATCGGTATATATTATATTTTAAATATCTAAAAGTTAAATGTTTACAACTCAAAAATATATTTTTATGTCGGATTGATAGTAATAGGAAAAAAACTTGTGATAAAAAATGGTGGCCAAAAAAATATAATTAATCTTAATTTAGTTAAAAACATATTCAAATATTTTTTGGTCTCACCTTCTCGTTTTCCCTTCGCCAGAGATTAGTGACAAAAGTACACATGAATCACATTATGTTTTGATTATTTTAAATGAAATTTGTTATTAATATGTATTAATTTTTTAGTTGGTTGGTTCGATAATTAGATTTATAATTAATATTAGATTGTTTCATAAACATGTCAGACAAATTGTTTAATTGTGAAAAATAGTGTAGAGAAAATATTTTGTGGCCCTAATTTGAAATATCAAGTTTTTGATATTATTTTTTAAATTTGGTTGAAATAAATAAAGCCATAGGTACAGGTATTCCATAGTTTAATCAAAGAACAAAATTATATAACGACAGTACTACCGAAAAAAACGATAATCAATCGGCAGTCCAATTTTAATGGGTGCACAATTCATTTTGGAGATGTCAAGGTTTGATATTAAAAACAAGATTAGGTATTACGAGGTTGTTTTGGAAGAGTTTGAGGGAGAAAAAATTGACGACAAAAAGTTTCAATTTTAATAAATAAAAAAACAGGCCATTCTCCCTGAATTACTTCAAAACAAGTTCATGGCATGCTTTAACACGGCTGCGGTTACGGAGGTCCTCTTCGGGAGGTAGTGCTAGAAGTTCACGCCACAGTTGACGAAGAAACTAAGAGTCAATTTATTCTACTTTGAATCTTTGTTTAAGGGTTACAAATCATCTGCTAAAAAGCCGGGTTATAATACTACATTCTCTCTGGCACAAACCGAGAGCCCACTGGATGAGGATTTTAACTTCAAAATACCATAATTTTGTCTGGCGGAATCCGAGGGTCTATTGGCGGAGAATGTGTAATCCCAAATACTATAATTGCGTTCTACAGAACCTGTGATCAAGAAAAGTTATGAGTGTTTTAAGAAATATACCTGTCTAAAGAATGTTCATATCTAAGAAGTTCCGCTTAAAAATAGTCTAAGAAGTGTAAATGTCTAAACAATATCAGTCTAAAAAGCTTACATGTCTAGTAAATCTCCGTTTAATAACTTTCCGCTTTAAAAAATGTGTACCTAAGAACTATTCATGTCTATGTCCGTCTAAGAAATGGATGTCTAACAAAAGTCCTCTTTCCATTTTTTCATCTCAAAATAACTTCTATCACTTCAATATCAATGACCTAAAATTATAACATTTTTTTCACAATTAAAAGGCTTTATAAACTAGTTACTCTATAAAATGAAGTCTGAAAAACGGTCAAATTACCTAATGAAGGGCATTAAATCAAATAAATAAATACATTTGAATGATTAACGACTTGGCACTTCAAAACATTATCTTTAATCAAACAAATGGTAATTCGATATTGGAGTGGAAGACAAAGTGTAAAGAGAGAAATTGGAATTCTGTTAAGCAACAGGGATGTTTCTTCAAATTATAATAGCCGCTCAACTACTCTTGACCACTACAGTGTCGTCGTCATCATCTTCTAAAAAGCTGAATGAGAAATTCCTGGGCACTTGGAAAGAAGATATCTCTAAACGGGGTGACGTGCAAGCCTTCTTTGAGTCGTTCCGTGAGTTTATGTCATAGTTTGATCCACCGACCTATATAATAACTGGATACTGAACAGAAGTAAAAAAAATACTCGACTTGAAAAGTTATTTAATGATGTATGACCTCAAATGACTGTCCACTAAGTGAAATAATTTAGTTGGAAGAAACGATGTAATAGAATCCTCCAATAAACGTTCACGTAATAAACGTAGTATTCTTCCCTTCTTTTATTGAGTCTGCTTTGCATCCAGTTTATATAGTGCCCGGTGGTTGAGGCTCTAAAGTAAATTAACTTGTTTCATGTCCCTCAGATATCGATATCAACTTTACGAAAGATATTATTAAGAACAAAGTCCCTGTAAAAGTGAGCATTAAGTCCAGCGGGAACGTTTTGACCCTGGAAACAAAATGTAAGTTATTCATTTAAATATTCAGATGTGAGGAGACATTCACAGAACTTATTCGCATTATTATTTTTCTATGTAATCAAAGGCAAAATCTGTTTAAACATTCACATGTCCCCATTATTCGCAGTCATAAAATATACTTCCCAAACCAAAAAGATAAAACTAGATCCAGACAACGAATGCTTCGAGTACATAATCTTCATCAACTATCTTGGACTTATGAAAAAATCGAAGGAACCGTGTTTAAAGTCTCACAGATTCGTGATGCTCATTTTTTACTCAATCGGATTGTCTCTTTCATTAATAAGTTCCTTGCATGACGAAATAGTAAATAAGTTCCATCAAACCCTAAAAAAAGTCTATGAAAGGTTTTTCGTTGTACTATTTATATTTTTTCTGTCTTTAATTAAAATCAAAAACTAATATCAACCATCCTGAAATCAAATTTGTAATAAGAATACTTTTTAATATACTCGTACATAAATATACCTATAATATTTGCTACAATAGGTATTTTTGTACCTACGGAAGATGATTAAAAAGTTTTGCTAAATGAGGTGTACAAAAAATCAATATCTTGGATAAAATTGTCCCATATAGTTTTTAAATAGGCAACAATTTATGATGCTGATTAAATAAGTGTGCATTAAGCGCAAGGTAACCATTCAGCCTAAGGTTTAATCTGTTAAATACAATGTGAGTAATGAATGTGTCGTAGAATTGGTCCCTGCATTTATGTTTATAAATTTTTATCAAAATACCCGAGCTTGGATTCGGTACCGTCAATTCGGTAAATTTTGTTATATATCTACCAAGTACCGAATATCGATCAGTGCGGTAGATAAGAAAGAAAGATAAATTTATTTATGTATCTGCTCTGTGACTTCTTCATATGCATTTAGCATCGGACAATTTATAACAAAAGACAATTAATTACATAATTTGTTATAACTTTTTTTAGAGATTATTTGAAAATTAATACATGTCATGTTTATATAAATCATATATGCACTCAGATTTTGAAGGAAATGGAAGGCAATAGCAAACAAATTATTTCCCAAACTGTCTTTTGTTATACGTTGTCCGATATTAAATATGCTTCCAGCTCCGAAGTTATTTATTTATTTTGCAAAATTCAACTTCTTCACACTGGGTAACACTTCCAGTTATAAATACCGATTTACATTCGGTAGTCGCAGTTCTGCAAAATACAAATAATTAAGATTCTTATTGTTTCTCATCCTCATAGTTTTGTTAATATAGTGTATTAATGTATATTTCTAAAAAATAGCCTGGCCAAGCCAAAAAAAACTTCAACATACTCAACTTTAACTCGACTCATTTTTATATGTTGAAATTATTTTTCAGACGGTTCCGGCGGCCTCATCGACAAGCTGGACATTGATTTAAGCAGCCGAAAGAAGAGTGAGCATGATTTCCATCTCTTTGGCGGCTCAAAGCCCTACGATTATGAACTAAAGGAGGATAATATTAAAATCAATGTATACGACAAAAAGGATAAAAACAAGGTTATCGTCTCCATCGTGAGGGAGCTCACCTCGGACAAGGAAATGAAAACGACATTAAAGAACCTTAAGACGAACGTCAGCGTCTCAACCGTTTATAAGAAACAGGATTAAAAAGAGAGGCCCTGCTTTTGAAAAGAGGGAGCGTCAAATACGCGAATGCTTCAACGGGAAAAGGAAGGGAAAGATTTTGGTGGTGTTAAATTTGTCATATATTCATGTATGTACTCAAATAAAATCGAAAAAATTAATATGATAAATTGAAATTTATTTTTAATACGTTTGTATGATACAGATAAGAGACCAAGCAGTAATCCTTCAATTAAAAAAACAGCGAAAAGAAAGCGATAGCACGGTGACATTAATGACTGATATGTTATACTAGTAAATAAGGTAGGTGGGAGTGGGCACAAAGCAAGGAGAATATAAATAAGGTGAGTCAAAGAGGAAATCTTTGACTTATGCTTTTGATCAAAAGGAATAATTTTGTGACGTCACGAATGCTACAATGAAAAAACATTATTTTTTAGTGCATGATTTAGTAATTATTTCTCAACTTTATCTTCCAATTGAAAATATTTCATTACAATATTGTTCTGTGCTAGTGTACAGAACCCATGTTGCATGAAATTTGTTAAGTAAATGATTTATCATTAGTATTCATTATTTTAAGTAATTAGCCAATAATAGTTTCAAACCATAAAAATAATTTTTATATTCAAGATTTTCATTTATTTCAAGAAATTTATAAATCACAATAATAGAATTCTACATATGTATATATAAAAAGGGGAACATAGAATATGAATAGAATTACGCTCATTAGTAACCTGACCTATGTGTTTAAGTTTTCACTAGCATTTTTCAGTTTAAGTAGCTTATTAAGAAAATTGACTCGAATCCGTGTTCTTTTTATTTTTACAAAAGCAATAATAATTTATTTTGACCAATTTGGATATAAATTGATAAGTGGCTTAAAAATTCTTAGAAAAACATGGGGTCTTTACCGATTGCGTCTTGATGGCTATTATGAAAAAAATGGAAATATTTTCTAAGAGGTGGCAGAACTTCAAAAATCGGGAGAAGGGGCGGTAATAACTCAATCCAAGGACTTTGTTCTTCAAATCCTTCAATGTTACTCCTCTGTTTCACCAAATGTGGGTGGAGTTCTTTAAACTTCCTGAGTATCCAGCAATATAGGAGGGACCCTCGTTGGAACAGTCATTGGAATTTTTCCTGTGTTTGCCGACTAGGCAGAGGAAGGAGTTTCCGTGAGCGCAAGTACTCAAAGGCCCGGGTACATATGCTCCGTAGAATGAAGGCGGTAGTTACATCTTCTTTTGAGTAGCCCGAATGAACTTTGTCAAAGGATTAATTAACCTTCTTGTTTGAATTCGCTGTGTAATTATTTTCCAATGAGGTTCTAATTAAAGTTCCTTAAAGTGTTATGAGCCAAGTTTGAGGCACTTAGCTTTGTAGCAGGACAGCTTCATTTTCGTGACTGAGAGTTCCTTATTCCTTCTCACTAGTCAACTCACAATTTTTTCGTTCACGGGTTTCTTGACGAACCTGTCTGAAGGACTTGGACACACTTGAGGAGGGTGATCCAGGGATGAAGAGTGTAGGAACAACTTGAGACTAAAGCTTCTTCCTATTCTTCCAGCCTGAATATTCCTTTGGAAGTCATCTAGAGTAAAATGACGATCGCAAATCTTCGCATTCTTTAAGCTAATCCTGTCGGATCTTCTGCATCGTGCAATCCACAGATGTTGGATATTGGGATCCCTCGTCGGAAGTGCAAAATATTATGCATCTCGAGGATTATAGCAAGAGGGGATGGCACTAACACCATTACTTCCTCGAGGATATCACATTTTCGCTTTACAACACAAACTGAACTAGAATTCAAGCGTAGCACTTGTGATATCACAACAAAATAGTCAGCTGTCGCCCTGCAATTGCCTACGTCGATTCCCATTGCCTCACCTTATTTATATTCTCCTTGGCACAAAGAGATAACAGATATAGAGAGCTGATTCCCTTCAATAGCAGAGAAACATCGTTCAGCTGTATTCTGTGCGTCCAATATAAACAAAGTAATTTGTACTACGTCATTTTAAGTTGATCATAGAGATAGATTATATCTCTATGATCAGTTTACGATGACGTTGTACAAATTACTTTGTTTATATTGACACAAACATACAGATGAAGGGAATAAGCTTTCTATATCTTTTTACCTCTATGAGTGGGCAGGGAATACTACAAGTATAGGAACTCCCTCCTTTTTATGTCAATGTTTAACTACTTTCGTAAAAAAAAACAGAAAGGAGGGACTCCCTATTAGAAACCTCCACCTTTTCCCTTTTCTTTTTTTTACGAAGGAAGTTCAATCTTGACATAAAATGGAGGGAGTTCCTACTCCAGGTGTTAGTATTCCATGCAGTGGGTAACCCTGGGATAAATAAATCCGGGTCTATAAAAAACGCAAACTTCAACAACAAAACCTTTCATTATTGAGATGAATTGTCCAAGGTGATTATAGCTGTTACTATAACAAAAGGAATTATACTATATACTTAAAATTTAGTTACGCCACTAAATAAGAAATGGAATCCCTACTAAATTAAGAAAATATAATTTTTAAATCATTATTTAATACCTTGTGGACTGAAATATTTGCATAATTAAGTGACTAGATAAAATTAAACTTGTTAAATGATTGACGAACAAATAGAGGCTTCCTGGCTCCTAAAGACGAACTTTTAGATATATGCTGAGCTTTGGAATGTCATTTCTCAAATTCCATGTTCGTAGTGGTGGCTTTTATGATCCCTGTGTCCTTTGTAGAATTTATGAGTCCCATAACAACAGTTTCCTCCTTAGCCCCTTGAACTAGTTAAATCATTTGGTAAAAGTAAAATCTTAATATGAATAAAATATTGGAATAATAACTTAAGCCAAATAGTGCAAGAAAGTTAAAACAAATAGTACAATTTAAGAAGTAATCTAAATATAAAATTCGAAATGTATGTGACTTTTATCGTTTAATATATAGTTTTATTTATTTGTAAATAATACTTATTAAATCAAACAATGTGTCATAGTTATTACAGTCGTTCCTCGCAAAGTCGCGACGGCCCGGATCCACTACACGACCACCGCGATATATATGAAATTTAGAGAGATTTGACATCACCCGGCGTTTAAACCTACCGCCATTTTGCCTTGTTTCGTACGTGCGTCTGAATACATGAACACGGCCGTACCTTTTTTGGGGCGGCCATCTTGTTTTTTCGAAGATTTACCCGTTTTCAACCTCAAATATCTTAAAACCACTGAATAATTAATAATTTTAGTACCCCCACATTGTAAAAAAACGCGAGCCAAGCCGTCGTCGCGTAGTAAAAGAACTGCGAGATGTCGAGGAGCGAAGGTGCGAGGGCCGACTGTATTACGACTTTCTACCACATGAAATAACAAGATACCACAAAAAATCACAAATGTACATATTTGCTGTTTATTCATTTATTCTTTTTATTAACAATAGATAGATAAAAAATCACAATATGCTCGTTAATCAATGCTCGTATATTTAATGATTTTTTTAGATAATATTTATTTTTTAAACTCTAATTCCCATGACTAATCATGGCAAAACTTTGGATGACATTGAACAATAGAACTGGGATCGTATTAGTGAAGAAAACCTGGATGAGAGAGAGGCTTAAAGGATTTATCTTTACTTAATATAGTTTGTCAATTTTGCCACTCACGATTTGTTTAATTGCCTACTTTTCAAGTGAAATAAAATCCATATGCTTCGATTTGAGGCCCACTCCGCCTTTCCTAGTTTAAACAAATAGTCTCATAAATAAACTCCTCATAACAATGCAACTTAAACATCTGAGTTCATATTTTGCCACTATGAGTATTCTGAAAGGATCCTAGAATAGAAAAGCTGTAGAGTCACTTCTGAAAGAAATCTATTGAAATATAGATGCTTATAAAAATGCTTCAAAATCGAGGTGTCCAGGGCGTTACACAAAAATTATTTAAAATCTTTAATAAATGGAAATATATTCCTAAATATATCTGCTGGAAGACCATATTTTAGATAATATCCCAAATGAGTAATTAAATATAGCTTTCCAGACGCTGTTATTCTCGTAAATAGTTTAGCCTGAACAAAATTTATAATTACATAATAATAAGTAGAAATGTGTTTGTTTGTTGTCAAGATATGTATTATAGAGATATAAATATATAGAGAGCTGATTCCCTTCAATAGCAGAGAAACATCGTTCAGCTGTATTCTGTGTGTCCACTAGATAGAGATAAAAAGATATAGAGAGCTTATTCCCTTCATTTGTATTTTTGTGTCCAATATAAACAAAGTAATTTGTACTACGTCATCGTAAGCTGATCATAGAGATCGAATCTATCTCTATGATCAACTTAGGATGACGTAGTACAAATTACATTGTTTATAGTGGACCCACAGAATACAGCTGAACGATGTTTCTCTGCTATTGGAGGGAATCAGCTCTCTATATCTTTATATCTCGATGGTCCACTATAAATAAAGTAATTTGTATTACGTCATCGTAAGCTAATCATAGAGATAAATTCTATCTCTATGCTCAGCTTACGATGACGTAGTACAAATTAATTTGTTTATATTGGACACAAAGATACATCTGAAAGGAATAAGCTCTATATCTTTTTATCTCGATGATGTTGACAGATTAATTTTAAACATTCTGAATTTTTACTAGTGCCCATGATTAAGCATTGTTATTTTCCCAACCTTTCTCACCAAAACATGGTGACATAATGACTTCTTTTTTTATATCGCATGACAATCATGCAAGGTGTGACCATTTGCATGACAATCATGTGAGAGCGTGGGTTCAGTCTACAGACAAGGTTATACACTTTTTCGTTTATTTCATTTCAGTCGTAATCATGCGGCGGAGTGGTCAGGAACGTGATTTTGCCTACTTTTTGAATCCATGGTCTGTGATTGCAACCCAGCACTATCGAATATAAAAAGAGAGGAAAAAACAATCCAACCTTCCATTGAAATTGTTGGTCCTTGATTTTTTATTAAGGAAAATGAGATCACAGTGGAATTAAATTCATAAGTTAATATGTTAGAGGAGTTTTTTCTTCCACGAATTAATGATTGGACCTCTTATTTTCTGTTTGTAAATCTATTTTCTCAAAAAAAAAACATATTTACTTTTTTCAGGTTTTTGATGATGATTTGACTGTAGTTTCTAGAGACAATGCAAGACAATCTTTTTTCTTTTTTTTGGCAGAAAAAATACAGGGAGATCGATTTCTAAATTCTTATTAATTACACTATGTAACAGGATTTTGCCCCCAGGCTGAAATTTCTAATTTGAGTCCTATTTTTACATAGATTTCAAAATGCCAATAAAAATATCGTACAAAAAATGGTTCGGCTTTTATGGCCTTTTTAATAATTATTTTTCATAATTTTCTAATGGTTCACGCCCAGTTATCTTCGTGCAAAGTTTGAATACTCACAAATGTCATGAATATTTATTTTTCTGGTATGTCAGTGCATTCATATCAGTTTTAATATTCAAATATCTTTCGTACTATTCGAAAAAATAGGCTTTATATTTCAAAAAGTTGATCATTTTTTAGTGTTCTATTTAAGCGGCTATATTTTTTTGCATCTAGTTTATTGACTATAATGAATATGTAATATATTTTTCGTGTATGTCAATGCATTTCAGAACAGTTTTTATAATTTCGATATCTGGGATGAAAGTAAAGAAAAGATCAATTTAGTATGAACAAGTATTGATCAATTTAGTATGAACAAGTATTGATCAAATTATATAAATAAATCATGAGGTTGCGTTACCTATTATTGTGATTTGTCACGAAGAAAAAAAACATGTTTGCCTTTTATTTGAATGTAATTCATTACAAGTTCATCAAATAATCTGAAAAATGGAGAGTTACTGTGATTTGGAAAATGGCATTCAAATATTGTTTTCAAATTATTTAAGGAACTTGCAAATAAAAAGGCAAACATGTTTTTTTTCTTTGTAACAAATCACAATAATAGAGATATAAAGATACTTCATAAAAACCAACACGTAGCAATATGAACGTTGTAAATATAAAATTCACCAAACCTGCGTACAAAACTGCCCTGGGAGTACCGGAAAAACATTAGATATTTTCATGTCTCCAGTAATTTTAGACCAATTAAGAAAAAAGATTAAATTGCTTTCACCATTTCAAACTTTTCGAGACATATATTTCCGGACAGAAGATAATAAAAAAGTAGAGAGCTCTATGAATAAAATATTGAACATTCTCAAAGGTTAAAATTAATTTTGAACTTTAGATCTTGAGAAAACTTACAAATGAGAAATCAGAGAATGAGATCATTGAAAGAGGTTTGTCAGTTGACAATCTATAATAAACCCCCATAAGATTTGGCTACAAGATTTGGTCCCCAACTTCATCATAGGGATATCTAATATTTTATTAAGTCAATTTTGCAAAATTTCGAGTCATCTTTTTCTGAATTGTGGAAGGGTGACTCCTTTGGTCAAGTTGATAACATGACGTATCATACCTTTTTTCAGTTCTACCATCAAATGGGAATGGCTTGTCTTTTTTGGCCATCTCGGCAAGACCACTTCTAGATCGAAAAAGTTATTATAGGGGTCAAGCATGCTTTCTTTTAATCTGCACGACCTACAAGATATTGGATTGGAGGCATTTTTTGTTTATTTAACGTGATATTTTAACCTATTTCAATTCCACTGATAGAAGGCGTCAATAATTTGTCTCTCTAAATCTAATTATTTGTCGTTTTATTTGCATGACTTTTTTAGTATGTTGATTTATTAGCTTTTTCATCATATTAAAACATGTACGTCTTTTTATTGCAAATCAACTATCGAACGTTATCCCTATGGTTACTATGAATAAACTGATTATTCCTATATTAAAATATTCCTATTATGAGATTTATTTAAATATACATAACTCAATCCTTTATTGATGTATAAGTTAATGAAAATAAGAACAATGCTCAAAGTTAAAAGGGGCTCGGAGAAATGAACGACAATGTGGATAACGTTCGATAGTTGATTTGTGACGTCAATCACTCTTTCCTCTTCTTTCTCTCTTTCTTTTCCTTTCTTTAATAGGTTGGCTATATTATACTCTTCCAGGAATGCAGTTGGCAGCCTGTGTGAGACGTCATCACAACAACCTAAATTTGTAAACATAGGTGATTTGAGAAAATATCCCCGTATTTTCTCACGAAGCCTTATATTTCTCAATTTCATTTACATCTCAAAAAAATGCCAAAACCCACATTTTCATCATCCCAAGATGATTCTCGGACTCAGATTTCCAAAAAAGTTGAATATTTTCGATCATTTTCAAATCTATTGCTTATAAGGAAGAGTTATGTTATCCAATATGAATGGATTTATTGTGTTAATGACTGAGTAAGGGAACTGTTTTGAAGTCCGGCTAGATAAGAAGGAAAGAGAGAAGAAATTTTATCTTCTTTGTTCTTGATGTCCTCTCTTTCCTTCTAGGCTCTTTAATGACGACTATATAAATTTATATTTCTCCATGATGACATAAAAAACCGGCATTTTTTTTTTCGTATCAATGTTAAAACATTAAAATCAAGCCTTATTTTCAAGGACGGATTAAGGTTGTTCTTCAAGGTCCCCATGGTTTTTTTTTCTGAGGATCCCCTCTTACATAATTAATTTGACATATTTATTATTATTATCACAATGCTTATTTAAATAAGAAATATATTAAATTACCCCATGAATTAGTTTTCTGAATTATAAATATCAGGGAAAGTCAAGGGTCCTCAAGGGTCCTAGACTGTATCTTAGAAAAAGCTGTACATTCATTGCCAGTCCCACAAGGGTGACTAAACATGCATTGCACGCTCATAAATTGAATTATACCCCAGAGAAAAATGAGCCCGCTCGGATCTGGTACTATGCACTCCATGTCATCATTTCCTAGAACCGGGCCTCATTGTAACCAATGAAGTTGTCTGTGTTTAAATTACGGGTTATGATATTTAAATTCCAATGGCTTAGTAATAGAAATTACATTGAAGATAAACTTTTTATCCTTCTAATGTATAAAATTTCTATTACTACCACATTCATTCATGGATAGTGAGCAGGGTTAGCGGTTCTAACGGTTTTTATTTAAAGTGTTTAGTTTAGCGGTTCCAGTTATTTTTCTTTATATTTATTTATAAGAAATTTAAAAGTATAATTAAAATTGGATTATAATATAGTAAATATTATATATATATATATAACTTTTAATTTTTTCAAAAAGAACCGAGATTTGAGTCCGTCTTGGTCTAACTTCAGAGGTTTCGGACTTATCGGTTCAAGCACCGGGGTCGATAGAACCGCAAGACCGTTAAATGTGAACCGGGCACAACCTTGATAGGGAGCTATTTAATTAACACTTGAAAAATATTTACATTTTCATCCTCAAAATCAAAAGGCTCATTATACTTTTAATATGCTAAAACAGTCTGTTTTTTATTATTAAGAAAGTAGTAATTTAGTTTGTACCTACAATGAGAAAACATATAGGCTTGAAGTCTTTAAAAAAAGAACTCTTAAAACAATTTCAAACGGATGGCTAATTATAGTGTCATGGTTCCAAGGCCAAGTTGCCGGCTTATCTTTGAGCCTACCCGCTCCCACCAATAGATAGATTCGTACCACCTTCCCAAGAAAAAGAGCCTTATACTAATATTAGTAATAGTTCGCGTGACAGAAGAAATTCTTTCATATAAAGAGACAAGAGAGAAGGGGCTCTTGACTTGTGAGACGATACAGGTAGTAAGAAGGTGAATAAGAAGGGAGCTAACGCCAATCACAAATAGCATTATGCCTAAAAACAAAATGGGGTCATTTTCTTCCTGCTACTATCCCATGATTCATAAAATGAAATAAGGAAAAGCTATAAATGTACTCTTACGCTTATACATGTACATAAAACCTCATTTACATTTAAAAAACCTAGATTGTCTATTGCAGCAAAGCGACCGAAATTACCTCCTCCCATGTTTAAATGTGAAAAATGATGATGTTTTTCTCTTTTTTCATCACTCTTATTATTTTCCATTTTTAAATGGGACTTTTTCTCTTTTCTTCTCACTCTCTCTCTCTCCCTCTTTCTCTGTCTTTCTCTCTCTCTCTTTCTCTGGCACTCTTGTTCATTTTTTTGTTGGGTGTTCGTTCGTTCGTTCATGGTCTCCTTGCCAGAAAGATCCAAGTTGGTCGATCGTGAGTGAGTGAGTGAGTGAGTGAGTGAGTGAGTGAGTGAGTCGTGTCCTTTCTCCTCTTTCATCTTCGTCTGTCTTTCCCTCGTCTTTCTTCTCTCATGGGTGTTCATCATGTCCAGGGCTCCAAGGTGGTCCAAATGATGCTCTCCTCGGACGAAGGGCCCGAATCCGGCGAGGAAAGTGAGGATGAGGATCTCATAACGAGCTACCTGGGCCAGGAGACACCCGTCGGAGGAGGGAATGGAGCCGGAGGCTCGGGTGGAGCGCATCTTGCACTTCCACATCAGCAGCAGAGCCACAATCGAATCTTAGGTGAGAAGGAAGGAAGGAAGGAAGGAAGGAAGGAAGGAAGGTTAGAACGGATGAGTATGAGTATGAGTATGAGGATAGGACACTAGCAAAGGAAAGGAAGAGAGGCAGTCAGTTAGTCAGTCAGTCAGTCAGTCATCCGGACTTTCTCTTTTAAAAAGAGTCAGGAAATCGGACTGAAAAGACGGATTGCTTTCTTTGAACCTCACTTCTCAAGTCAAGTCAAGTCGAGTCAAGGCAGATTCCCCCTCTTCATCTCTTCATCTCTTCATCTCTTCATCATCCCAGTCAAATCCAATTGAAACAAATATCATTCCAGTCTTGTCAAATACTGAACAAGAACAAGAAGACATGAAACGAATTGATATTGATATGCTATGCATTATATGACATTCAGACATAAATTCATACATTCATACACTGTGTTCATGTCAATGATTGAATTGATAATCCATGAAATAAGGCAATCGACTCATGCAAAAATAGCTTTATTGTAATAATAATAATGTACTATACAGAAAAGTCCTCAAATAAAGTTGTTGTTGACTAAACAAGAAGAAATACGAAATGTTTCACTCTATCATGGTGTTGGGTCGATGTTAAGATAAATCAATATCTGTACCATTTGAACCCATGCTCATTCATTGTTGGCAGGTCAGTAGAAACTCGACTTGACAATTTTCAAGGGTAACTTTTTTATAACTTAATAAAAGTGTGTATCATTATTCCTTATTAAAACAGGATTTTCATTTTAAAAACCATCCCATTTTTAGTTTTAAAATAGGTGGGGTTTTCCGATGGAATAAATCCGCCTCGAATTGAATCCGAGAGTAAATAACAACTTAGGATCCGTGTACCCATTTTGTATGAATGAATTGGACTTATTCAAAAGATATGTATAAAGTGAATCCTATTTCCTTAGGTTTTTAATGCTATTTATACAAAACTGAAATGGTTCATAATTTGTTTTGAACTTCTAAAGGCGATTTTCATCGAAGTCATCTTTTCTACTTAGGCGTAATGATGTTAAATCATTCCCTTTCTGAAGTCATTCTTTGAATATATATATATATACTAATTCTTTGTATGAGTGAATACATATGTTTGTGGTTCATGTTTAACATATTAAATCCCTCATATCTTCCTGCTTTCCATCCCTTTCTTTTTTTTATTGATATTTTAATAGACCTCTCTTAAATTCTACAAATGACTTTCTTCAAAATCTAAATGCACAATTATCGTAGGTGCATTATCAATAATCAATGTATGAAATGATGAAACATGTGGAAAGTTTTCATACTTTCTTCATTATACTCCTAGAGAAACATTGCATTCAGAGGCTTACATATCGTCGATATATATCTTTGAATCAACAAGTGTCCAACATAAATTTGAGTATTTTTTATACATTTGATTTACCACATTATTTCATTTTGGTATAGAAAAGTATAAAAAAATAAGATATGGTTAATTTAACCTTACAATATAGCTACTTTTTTAATTAATTTGAATCAAAAAGTGTTAAAATTAGACAGATACTTATTAACAGTTCATTGAGTTGAAAGACTTTCTACATATGAAGAGGAAAAATGTTTTTCCAAGTGTATTCCTTTTAGAAAGTTAACTTCTTTAACTTTTCTTATACTTATTTGCTATTTAAAAAGTAACATTTATTTTTCTAATTTTTCTAACTGATAGTTTCTGTCCAAGTCCCGACTTTGTTATAAATATCAATATATCATTTCACCATTGTTTCATTATTTAAGATACATAATTAGGGCTCCTTGTGATTTCTTAATATGCTTAAAATAAATGTATATTTGAAGCTCAACATCATTATCATGCATATACCTTCATTGAATTAAGCACTCTCTTTTTCCATTCTCCAATATCTCCCTTGACGATAATTATGCATTGCATGCTCCACTCAAAAGCCTAGATTGATAAGGACTAGGTATAGCATTATCCTGGATCCTTTTTAAAACGCCTCTGATATCATGAAATATATATTGTTAGGGGAGTAAATTCAGGGCTACTTTTTTGAGGAACTCTATATAAAACTGACTCAGGATTATCAATAAATATATTAATGAGGCTATATATATATATATATATGTAGTTCATTTAGTCTTATTTATATCAGCCTTTTTTTCTCTGAAAGGAATTAATGTCCTTATAATTAATAGTAATAAAATGTCCATTACTTCCAATATATAATAATAAATAACTTTATACCAAAAAATTGAAGTATTTTTTTGTCATTAACAAATATTATTTGAGGTGATATTGTTTCCCTTTAATGTTCACAACAATAGTCTTAGGCCATTTACAATAGTTATTAAAGCACCCTTTTAATTTCATTTTAAATATTAAATTATTAAATAACATTTATTTCATTGACCTTTGCTTCTATTTTTTTTCTAAATTAATAAGTTTCAATAATAATACCATTATGTCCTGTAGTTTTTAAAATATTATGGACTATTTAAATATCTCTTGTCTTAGCCCTGGCTGTTAAAAGAGGGAACTATAATGACATTATGTTCCGTGTTTTAAAACTCTTTATGAATAAATCTATTGCAATTAGTATTGTCCTCGCTGTGATAAAATCGTAGCTCTTATAATTAAGTATTACACAAATATCGGAGTGAGTAATTGACGGATGTAATTGGGGAAAGCATTATTCAAAATAATACGTTCATTCTTGATAAAAGGTCATGAAATGAGTTAGTTACTTTTGGCTTTTGCAGCTTTCTCGAATATTTACTTCTCATTTAACAAGCTATAGGAGAACCTTTGCAGGTCACTCATTCATTGATATCTTTTTATGTTATGTTTTTTTAGAGGAAAACCTTTTGCAGCTCTCTGAGATTCATGAGAACATCCAGCGCATGCGTTTGGAGAACGCGGAGGCCTCCGGCAAGCTCCTCCTGGGCTCGAATCGCATATCCTCCTCCTGCCCATCCCTCAACAACGAAGAGGAAGAGATGGGTCTGCCGGCGGGGGCCTCAGGGGATCTTCAGTCGGACAAGCGGCGGGTCCCCGTGACGACTCCACCTTCTTCCTCCTCCTCGGCCTCTGTTCCTACCAAGTCAGCAGCGTCGGGGCTCTTCCGGTCCCGGAGAAAGGGTCATGAGTCGAGTGCATTGACGAGTGAAGGTGGGAAGCGGAAGCATCATCATCACCACCATCACTATCACCACAGGGCCAACACGGGTCGACGAAGAAGCCTCTCAGTCTCCTCGGGGGACTCTGAAGGAGACGTCCCTGATGGGACAAGTAAAGCGTCCTCTGCACGCCCAAGGTCCTCTTCCAGCATTGCGAGAGGACCAGAGTCCAACTCCACCTTCGCTAAACCTGAGGGAAAGGGAGTCAGCAGCATCAATAGTCATGGAAGGTATGGAATTATTGTTTACATATTTATTTGATCTTTTGATCAATAAAACATGAAATTATCTCTTTATAATCACAATATGTTTAATTTATTAAATTAGGTTTCTATTAAAATACAACTTATTATTTCAAAAATTATATTATTACGTCATAGTCACGGATTGCCAAACTTATAATAATTACGTTGTTTATATCAATAATTTATGAATTTAACTTATGATCATGATTAATGTCATTCCATCATGAATAACCCGGAAAAGGTTTTTTTTGCATAATTTGTTGGATGGAATCGCTACCTATATTATTAACATTTTGTATCAAAATACAAACATGAAAAATATTGAGTATAAACATAATATACTATAGCTAATTTGCCACTTTTAATTAGACTGATTTACTTTCAATGCGTGCAAAAAAATATTTGAAAATTATTTTTGAATCATTACTCAACGAATCATCATAGTGCATTTCCAATAATAATTATATATTCAAGACATTATTATAAAAAATAATATTCATGGATAGGTTAAGAAAATAAAATAAAAACGTTTATTATATAAGTTTTACTTAGTATAGTCACGATATTTCTTACATCATGGGGCATTTCATATATTATTTTTTGCTATGTTTAAATTAGTTTTGTTGTATTTTAACATTTTTAACACAAATATCACTGTTATCACTTCAGATGAAAGCACGAAAAAGTATCCTCTTAACAATTGAATATGGTGATTGGGTCAGTATTCACGGAAAAGGGTGTCATTCAATCCTCATTTATAGCTTTTTGTAAAGTATTAATTCGTGTTTTCCTGGCTTATTTTAGCTTATTGACTTTAATAGGTTATGTCAAAAATATGACCACATTTGAGAATATTTTATATGGAAATTAATAGTCTACCCTTTTCTTGTACCATGTTGATGCGGCCACTAACTAACCAATAGCCGAATTGTTACAACTACATTACCTATTGTTATGTATTGATGGTTGTGTATATAAATATTATCTATGCGGTTAAAGATTAGAAATAGTTAATTTTCTACTTAAGGCTTAATGAATTCTTGGAGTTAAAATCTACCAAACTTTTTCCAACAATAATCCAAACGATGTTTTAGAAACAAATGAACTGCTTTTTTGTATAAACACAAGAGCTGGAAGAATGTTTACGAAATTTCGGGGCCAAATTCGACCTTCTATAACCTGTTAAGATTGAGGCTTCATTATACAGCTTGATTTTTTTAAACTAATTGCTTATATCAGCTTTGATCCTCAGTCCATTTGTCTATTTTTCAGAACACGTAAGGGCTCCCATCTCTTTTCGCATTTACCTGCCCTTCAAAAGTCCATCTCCACGCCATCCATTGCCGTGGATCCCATTCGCAATGGAAAGAACAAGTAAGCCAATATGAGCTCTGATTTTCCTCATCTTTCTTTTAAGCGAATCAATTACACTGTAACTCCTCTTCTAAGTCGTAGTAAGAACCTCGTTTTGTTTATTTGTATCCATTTTTCTCTTCATTTTTTTTAGTTTACCCGAACCCACCCATCTTTTCATTCAAAAGCTCATGGAAGACCACGAGTAAGATTATTTTTATTTTTTTATTTCTGGGACATTAAACGTGAATTACAGGAGCACACATAAAAAATAATCGGTTAAAAAATAAATTATGTGTGGCGTGTCAATCCTATCATAATCTTTTATCTTTTTTTACCTACATTTATTGGGGGAAATCTCTTTTGGGAACATTTTTTTAAATTATAAAATGATGTATACCAACTGTTTATTAGCACCATCCCTAGTATAAAACATCTACCCATCAATCTGTGTTTGCTCTGCAGATATATATGTATTCCTCGTCTGTAACTCTTTTCTGTTATAAATATAGCGATATATTTTGTAGGCCCTTGTATGTATATATACTAACATAGCAATGGAATTATGTATAATATCTTTAAGACTGTTAGATTGCTATCTAAGAAACTTGAATTATTAGAAGCGGACTTGATTAAGCTTGAATGAGTGTACTTGACTATCTTTTAACCCTAATTATAAATTAAGAAAAGAAGGATAATAACCAATAGGGTGATCAAATATATAACAGTTCCTCTGGCATTTAAATTACTTATTTTGTAGTAAAAAAATAACAACTTCTAAATTTAAGTCAATTTAGTACGCCATCATAACCCAAATCTACTTTTTTCAAAATTAAATACAAACACGTCATGAGTACAAGAAGCTTCTATCAGTACTCCAATTAAATATTTAACCGTTCCTCTGGCATATGAACCTTATTATTTTGTAATAAAAATAAATTCTATATTCAACATTACTAAGTACACCATCTCTTAAACGCACATAGATATTTAAGTACAAGGAGCTCAAATCAGCGTTCAAATTCGTTTTTAATCGTGAACTAAGTTGTGTTGCGACAATTAATAGCCTGTTTTAAAAGCCTGTTGCATCGTTGTTTAATTTTTTTCAATTACCATTAAAGGCTAGAATTGTATTTATAAAAGATTCACGTTTGATGTCCTTTTTTTATCCTTGATTTATTACCCTAATCCCTCAGATGGGCCTCCCGTCGCTTTGTCGCGAGTGAGTCCGAGTCTGAAGAGGACTACGGGGGCAGTGCTCAGGCCAAGGGCTCCAGCCATCATCACCATCATCGAACGCTACCCGGACCACCAGAGGCGGCAGTTCCTCCTCACCCCCAACCCTCCACAGTCCTTCCCCCACAACTACCATCCTCCTCGCATCCAAATATTTCCAGTCCACAACTATCACTCACTGAGTTTTTGCATTTGCCTGAGTAAGGAGACAATCGCATGCTTCTTTTTTGGCGAAATGGTTCCATTGCATCTATGTATATGAATATAGAATTGCTCAATCCAACTTGTCAGAGGTTGATCAAGTTGTATCAACTCTAAAAATATGATAGGCAGAGACAAGGAAAAATATGTCCAATCATTCAGTCATCCAAGAATTTTAGGTTAAAACTTGTTTCTTTAGCTCCCAAATTGGATCCACCTCACCGGACCTTAATCCGGTATCAGCCGATAGAAGCTTTAACTTAATACTTTCGGTTTTATAGTACTATAGAATGATGATTATTTTATTTAGACGTAAATATTTTTTTATAAATCGAATTATTTTTCAAGACAAATATTTTTTGCCTATTTATAAATAGTCCACTAGACTAAAGATTCATGTCCCATTCTTTTGTTACATGGTGAATTAAATCATCATCAAGAAAAATTCAAGATTGTTACAAAATCAACTTTATTGTGAAAAATGTAAAATTGTAAAAAAATAGTCGATATATTTAAAAAAATAAAGGGTGGCCTTTATATGTATTTATAAATATTATTGAATATTTTTCATTTTATTTGAAAGTCTCAACATTCTTGTTAATGATGGAACACCACTTCCATTCATATGACCACCGTAGTTGGTCTTAAAGTAGCCGTCTATCGACCCAATTTTCAATACATTTTTGATTGTGTGAACTTATACAACCGCAATGGCAATTCCAATTTCGGGTTTAAAATCGTCTCTGGAGGGTTGGCGTAACATTTATCCTTGACAGTTCCCCTAAAAAAATAGTCCAATGGACTCAAATCGCAGCTACGATGTGGCTAGTTGGCGTTTCTGCTTATAATGCGATTGTCGAAGACATTGTACAAAATATCTCCACCTTAACGTTGGCTGTGTGACACGTAGCGTCATCCTGTTGGAATCAAATGTCAATGTATTTCCTATCTATTTAGGGAATTAAAAAATATTCCAACATGACCCGATAGGACTCACCATGTCAGCTCCTTGTTCGTTTTTGAAGAAATACACATTACGCATTTAATAGTCATCGTTGAAGATGCATTGTCTTTTTATCTCAAATGGTGTATAGATTTTATGATCACCTAAAATGTGGCAATTTTGTTTACTGACATATCCACCGGGGTGGAAATGCTATTGTATTGGAAAATAGGGTCGACGGAATCGGCTACTGCAAGGTCAACCACGGCGGTGGCCATATGAATGAAGTCGTTGTTTGTTTTAATCCTATATAAACACGACCACACACCAGGTCTTAATCTGATATCAGCCGGTAAAGGTCGACCTTAGAGGAGCAATTATTTTATTATTAAACGCATTAACCGAAATGTTGAGGCTTTCAAATAATAATAAAATATTGAAAAATATCCATCCGTCTTTTTATAGCAATATTAGAAGGATTTATTTTCGTGGACTACCCTTCGATTAATATATAAAGATGATCTAGGTAAGACACAAACTTATTTTTGATATATATATATATTTTTTTATCAACTCCTTATTTTTTACGATATAAAAAAATAACTTTCGATGTCATCATTGGACATTTATCCCAGTTTATACCTTAATAAATTTATTCGACCATATATTTGGATATCACTTTTTAAATAACGATGTTTTATTATTATCATCATCTCGTTTAGCCCTGGATTAGAAGATAACGATGACCAGCGTAAGCGTCGTCGAAAGAAGGAGCGCTCCAGCATCTTTTTCCGTAAGAAGAAGGACAAAAGCTCCAAGTCCTCTTCTTCTTCCTCTTCCTACCAACAGCCTTTTTCCAAGATACACTCAGTTTCAGCCATGAATTCCTCCTCTTCTAAATTGGCAATCGCGTTCCCCCTTCCCATAGTCACAGCATGTCAAGCCTCCGAAAGTCCTCCATTGGTTCCTCCGCACATCTTCGAACGGGATCCTACTCCAGCAACTTCTACATGATGGGCAGGGGAGCAGAAGGATCCGCAGGGTAAGTGATCAATGTGAGCATCAATATAAAATATAATTTCCCCACATCATCTAATTTTTTCTTTCTATAATAAAAACTATTAAATTTAGCGTAAATGTTTAAAAAATATGTATTAAAAAAACTAAGAGAGGCGATATAAAACTTGCGTAACATAACAAACATGAATCAATCTTTAAAATAGTAAGGTTAAATCTACAAAAGTATGGATTTAAAAATAAGACATATAAAAATACAAAATAGTAAATAAACAAAAATCCAAGAGAGGTTTTGATAATCATAAAATAGAAATTTTCCAATTAATCCTTCAAAATACGATCCATCATTATATAATTATACCAAAATGCAAGTGAGCAATACATGAAACAGAAACAAAAATAAAGCATAAAAATCAGTTGATAAAATACAACTTTAATTGAAGAGCTCACTTCTTCATTGTCTTTGAAGCCCTTTTCGAACAAAGAATCTAAAAAAGTGGATTAAAATGAACTTTTTTAAATATATACTATTGAATTTAGTTAAACTACTTTTAAAAATATATAAATAAACGTTATTATTTCAAATTTAGGCAAAAAATGATGTCATTGCAAATCAACACTTGCATAAAAAGAACCAATGAAACTATCCTTAAATTGTAACTTCCTTTTTTAATTTTAATAATTAGATTAATAATGTTATAAATATAATAAATATTAGTAATAAAATTGAAAATATAACGGATAAATATATTGAAAAGTCAAATTACTAATCTCAGGAATAAATAATAATTCTGAGGATAAAATAAATAACTTTAGGATGCCGGATTTGTTTATAATTTGACAACTTTTAATGGGCTCCAAGACAAGAGTGTTGGCCATTGGTTATATGTTATTAAATAAAGAGGATTTTGACAGAAATTATGAACTGCATTATAACATTATGTGCCCATGTTTTTTTCTTCTTTGCAATGAATATTTTGCAGTAAAGCATTTACTCTGCACTATTTTTTTTCATGTTGACCCATACAAAATAACTGTGTACCTCAGTTCTTGGGAGTAGAGAAAGAGAAAAACATGAAAAAATCTTGAGATCATTCTTCGAGACCTTGATAAATGACATTGGGGCTTGGGGTTCTCTAATTTTACGTTTTCTCTTTTTAATATTTAGGAAAAATGAAGATGATACCATCAATCTGGAGGATACCTCAGGGTAAGATTATAAAAACATTCAAATTTCATTTAAATTGTAGGATAAAAACTCTGTCTCGAGATGTTTTTTTTAAATCCGTTGAATTAAACTCTTGTTTTTAACAACTTTGATTCTGTATTAATTTATTTATATACAACACGTAACAAAGCATATAAGTGTAATATAAGACTATGAGGTATTTCATTAATTAAATAATATAATTAAACACAGTTATGCAAAAGCGTAGAAATACAATTAAAATATTTTTTTAATAAATAGTTCAAATTACTCGGTCTGCTATCGGAAATAAGGAATACATATTAATAACAATTGTATACTTTGATAACAAACATGCATTTTGATAACAAATAGTTATATTAATAATAATTATTCATTTTGTTTGCAGATATGCATTTTAATAAAAAAATACGTTTTAGATACTAAATATGTATTTTAATAACAATTATGCGATTTGGATAATAGATGTGCAATGTTATCATTTAAAATGCATAAGAAGTAACACATAAGAAAGTAAATGCAAAAGCCTAAACAATAGAGAAATATCTCAAGGATTGCATATAAATAATTATTCTGCTGATGAAATGTACATAAAATATATCAATTAAATATAAAGAAATCAAATGAATAACCACTTGATATATTTTCAGACTCTTGGAGAGCGAGTTTACTCCCAATGAGGAAATCTTTTTAGAGGGTGGCCCCTCAGGCATCCGCTCTCTGGACACGGACCCCTTTCTCAAGATAGAGGAGGACGAGCCAGAGAACTGGCAGCAGACGAGGAGACCCGCAGATATACAAGATCTCCGACCCATCGACATCAAACGCCAAGAGCACATTTACGAATTCATTATCACGGAGTCCAATCATTGTCAAGTCCTCAAAGTGATACAAAAGGTAAGAATAAATGCCATTATTATTCTCTGTAATAATCTTTTTTTTTATTTATTTTTTGTTTTTTCATACATTGTAAACTTAATTAGTGAATTTTGTGCTCCAATCCTTTGCTATTATAAAACTAAGTTGTCGAAGCTCCAATATATACATTTTGCATAAATGTGTGTGCGCTAAATACAAAGTTTATATATATGAAAGTATCTGCAACGATGCCAATTATTCAATGCTATGACTTAATAAGAATAAAAATATGTAGTAATAATCTGATAAAAAAGCAACCTGCATTTTGTCGTTACTTTAAGATAATAAAAAACTTCTCAACATAGAGCCAATGAACGTTGATATTATTATCAGATGCTTATATCATAATTGTAAATAAAATGGGACTAGATATATAGTAATATATCTTACCTGTAATAATCATTTGGAACAAATAAATAGTAAATATACAACTGCATCCCAAAAGAAGTGGTCAAATATATTGAAAATATATAGCAGGGACACAAATAAAAATAAATATACAAACATAAGGCAAATTAATTATTAATATTTTATTAAGTAATGAAAATGCAATTACACTTGTGCCAATTTATATAACATGGGAATATTGAATGAATAAATGAATTATAAATATACACATATAATCTTCATAAAAATCAAATAAACACATAATACCCTTTTGTTTATAGATATTCGTTGAGGGTATGGCCAAATACTTAAACCTCTCCGGTGATATTATCGATCGTCTCTTTCCTTCGCTGGACCTCCTTATCGACATTCATTTCAAGTTTTTGGAGGAGCTTCGCGTCCGTCAGAACCAGGAGCCCATCGTGGACACCATAGACGACATTCTCCTCTCGCAGTTTTCCGGACCAAAGGCCGATCTCTGGCGCCGGGCCTATGGGTCCTTTTGTTCGCATCACACGGATGCCGTATCAACATACAAGGACATCATGAAGTCCGATAGACGCTTCGGACACTTTGTGAGACAGTGCGCGGATAATCCACTCCTCAAGAAAAAGGGAATCCCGGAGTGCATTCTCTTTGTCACCACACGAATCACAAAGTACCCACTCCTCATCGAGCCACTCGTCAAAACGGCAAAAGACAGACCAGAGGAACAAAAGAAGCTCATACGCATCAACGATCTTGTCCGTGTAAGTAAATCTGGTAATTAAATGTCCACGGGAAAAGATACCTTTATTATAGTTAATTAATTTAGCTTCTCAAAAACAAAGGCCTTAAAGCTTGCTAATTGAGTTTAGTTCGACCTTTAAAAAAGTTTATTTTATTAAAGAAATTCAATATTTTGTCGAGCTGTGTTAAAAAATATACGATAAATCTAAATAAATGCATGAAAAAATATGTTCAAGTATAAGATTACTTGAATACATCTGTATCCAAGAGATTTGAATAATAAAAAATTGCTGCTTTTGAAGAAAGTTTTATTTCTTCCATTGAAACAATTATCTGAGATTTTTGTAATGTCCTTAAACACTTTTTCCGCTTCGGACTTTCAATAAACATGCAATAAAACTGATTCAATATTTTTAACAAAAAAAAGTCATTTAACTTCCACTTATTACTATGGTATATTAACAAAAATAAACATAGGTTTAACTACCAATTCCTTGCAAAACTGGTATTTTTAGTTACTGTAATAGTATAGTATTCAAAAATTTGGTTGATAATATGACAATTTAGGTATTGTAAGTAGGTAAGTAATATCTAAAAAAATTAAGATGGGTAGAATTGAAAAAAATAATATCACCTCAGCCCAGTCTTAACGATACAAATAACTCGATTGTAATGTATGCCGTCTTGTATTCCAGGGGATTTTAAACGACGTGAACGGAAAAGTCGCCGAGAAGGAGCGCGAAACCCGCTTGATTGAGATTTACAACCGCATAGACCCCAAGTCCTCTCTTCTCCATCAGGGCAAGAAGTTCAAAAAGTCCGACATGCTTCCCACGTCTCGCCGCCTCATGTTCGAGGGCATCGGTAGCCTCCAGCAGTCCCGTAACCGTAACCTCCAGGTCCACATCGTCGTCCTCTCAGATATACTCCTCTTCCTCCAGGATAACAACCAAAAGTTCGTCTTCGTCACTCCGGACAACAAGCCCGCCATTGTTCCCGTCCGAACGCTCATAGCAAGAGAAAAGACGGGCCTTAACACAAAGGCATTATACCTCATATCCACCTCGGAAACGGAGCCGGAAATGTATCAAATCGATATATCCCAGCCCCTACCCGGGAGGAGTGGATCCGTGGCATACGGGAGGCTGTGGACGCCTGTGCCCCGGATCAGACTCCGACAGCCAGGCCGGACTCTGCGATGAGGACCTGCGGAAGCTCAGCGAGGCCAAGAGTCATCGAATGCGAAACCTCCTCTCAGAACTTCGCTCAAAGGACGCAGAAGTCGCTCGCTTACTAGAAGACAAGATGCGCGTCATGGCGGACGCACTGCGGGCCATCGGGAACGACGACATCTTGAGCAACAATGTCGTTCCAGACTACGTGGCCCTCGTGCAAGAAAAGGATTCCTCATCGGGCGCGACTAAGGCAAACCTCCTGGAACACCTGCAGGAAGTGCACAAAATATCCAACCAGCTTTACGGGCTCTCTAATTCCTCCGTGCTTCTTAGTCGAAGCGTTAGCTCTGTAGGGGAATGCAAGAGCAACACCTACACCTCCCCCGTTTTGCCCAAGAGAGCAGAAACCTTCGGGGCTTCGATCAACAGCAGCAAGCGGCAGGATTGCAGCCCTGTGATGGGGACTTGCTCCAGCCCTCTGATGCAAATCCCAAATCCCCCAATGAAAACGTTCTCATTCAGTTAGGACCAGAGCATCAAAAAGCTGCTGTCAAAATGAATCATCATCTTAATTCACTCATCTGCCTCATCTCAGAACATTTCACGAGCCTGGAAAGGTGAGACCAGGGACATGTTTAAAGCTGAAAATACTACTTTATCATTATCAAGTTCTCAGCAGTTTTTAATACAATAAAAAAGTTGTTTCTTATATTGAAATCCTCTATATATACAAAAAAAGGCTGATACTTAACAGTAAACAATATATTCAATTGTGACCTCCCATGATTATTTGAAAAATTTTACTTCTAAAAAATGGTTGCTCAACTTGATATTTTATTATGATGTGGGTCAACTGATTGTCCTGTTGACTCTAAATATTAAAATATTTAATTAGTGCTGCTATCAGCTCCTTTTGACCAATTATCATAAGAAGGGTTGGCCAAATCTCACTGGGTTTAATATATGTAAATAGCGTCTAAGGCACATTCTAAGATATATCATTTATCTTTTTCAGTTTAAAGTCAGATTTGAATGAGGCCCGTGAGCGGGTTCATTTAAGCGGGGGGCGCTATAAACACAATCAGCAATTAGAAGAACTCAGAAACCTACAGGAACAGCTCACCCACGAAAAGCTGGACTGGCAGAGAGAGGTCTCCTCAAAGGAACAGGAGCTGGAAGAAAATAAAATAAACTACAAAAGGCCCAGGTAAGATATCCTTACGACTATACATATTTTGAGTGTGTCGGGGAAAAAACGTCATAGGGGGAAACGTCCTAAAGAAAAACGGTCAAGTTAAAAAAGGAAATATAATAAATCCGGTCCAAATACATGGTTAAGTAAGAATGGGAGTGAAATACATCTAATATGTGTTAATATTAAATGCTTATAATATACCTAAAATTAATTGATATCAAATGTGTACAATAAGTTTATTTATTGAGGTTGGCGTTTAAGACTTCTTACTTTGGAATTAAGCAGTTTTTCCCAGTTGAGTGCTATTTTCTAATGTCGTTTTTTCTGTGTCGAGAAAGAAAAGTAGCGAAAACAGAGCTTTAAAGCCGAATAAAATGAGGGACTCTCCCAGTTGGAATTCCACGAACACAACATCAACCAGATTGCAAATGTATTGGGATACACCTGCAAAACTTTTGCCAAGGCCATCAACAGAGGTGGCAAGGACATCCCTGAAGGATCCACAGCAAGACTATAAAGAGCTTGTTGAGACTGATCAAAATACCATTGCCGAAAAAAAAGAGATAAGACCACAGAGTCTGGACTCACCAGAGAATTTGAAGTCTCGAAATGCACCATGGGACGTCTTGTGAAGTTTGGAGAGGGCCAAGAAGGTGCTCTGTATAATGAAGTTCAAGACAAATGAGATTGTGCTAATCTTTTCGGTTGAAACTCCATATTTTATTGGTGGGCTGGTGGCTTCCGGGACTGGATTCTTCCTAGCTCCCACCCTAAATGATATCACTGATGACGTGCACTATGTGGTCAAGAAGACGAGGGTGAAAAACCTGCTGATCTTGGAACTCGTGGCCTCTGATAGGGGAAATTATCCCCTCATCTTCTTTGAGGATATAAGGCTGAACAGCACGTAAAGACCTGGGGGTCATGCCTACTATGGGACATGGTGGATATTTCAACAAGATGGTGCGAGTCCTCATACAGCCGCTAACTCGCATGAGTTTATCGAGGCCAATGTTCCAAGATTCATTGACGAAGACTCTTGGCCGGCGTACAGTCCTGACTATGTTGTCCTCGGGTGGCTGAAGAGAACTCTCTCTGGGATCAATTTCACTTTAAAGGAACACCTGAGGTCAGCCATTAAGAACACTTGTGTCAGTTTCGACCAGAACTTCATCAAAAACAGTTTTGGTTAGTTCTGGTCCGTGTTGGATGTCGCCATCAAGGCCGACGAGGGATACATCGAGTGAAAATTGTATTTCAATATCCCTAAAAGTTCTACTTAAAACACACCCCTCATAGTCTTGTTATTGAGCTAAATGCAGTTGATGATTAGGTCAGTAATCTTAAGCACCTACCAATGTTCAATGCTCAATTCTAATGACTTCGTCGGACTTTTAGTGGTATATCTACTAATTTGAACATCAATGCCTAAGATTTTAAATGCCATCTAGATTTATTGCTTATTATTATTGAATGCCAGATTGACCACTGACATGATGTTTACTTACTAGGATATTTGCCGCCTCATTACTTGGATAGTATTATTGTCCATAGAGTAGCTTACCCTCTTATCTAATAAAAAAAAGTATAAAACCCATTATAAGTTTACTGTTACTCAACAATGAGTAATATAATATCTAAAAGATTTGTTAAATTGCTGCATAGTTTTAATACATACTCAAGTACATCATTAATGGTTGTTAATTGAGTATGTTAATTATACTTCTTTGGGAAAGATTCACATATCAATAATTTTGGGTTAAAAGTGATTTCTCAATCCATAAAATATTAATAAAAACTTTTTCTCAGTGATTTTATTCATTTATGAAGCAATAACGTTTTGGATAATTGTAAATGTAAGTTTACTACATTTTGACGCACAGTTTTTTTAAATCAAATTAAACTGTTCACATATATACAGCACAGGTATATAAAAACGATGCTTATGCAGTTTTTTTTGTCTTTGTGTCTCCATATTATTCACCTCTTTCCCCTTCAATTTAGGTGGAACTTGAACGTGAGAAAAAGGACGTTGCTGAACAGAGGGATCAACTCTATCGCAAGTTAGAAGCTCTTAAGGCCCAGGAATTGATTTCTCTACCAATATGACGATCCTCAAGTCCGACCACTCCAACGACAATCAACATTCAGGGGCTTCCGGCTATGTCATGAACGTCAAGGTCCATGACTCCAATTCCTCACCTCCCGTCATTTCGTATAGCTCCACGGCGGATGACTCCAGCGTACTTATGAATAGTAGGTCCAATACATTAATGTTGCATAACCAAAGGCATATTTCTGACAACTGAAAACAATACAAAATTAAACAAACATTGACTCAAAAAAATAATGCACATACACGGTACCAAGAATATTAGAAAAAACGGTAGCGGAAACAATGAACAAAAAGGACAATAGTTAAGTACATAAAATGTTTAAAAGGAAGAATTTGACGAAATTGTTATATGATAATTAACTCATTTTTATATTAATTAGTTTTATTTAAAGCATAATAATTTATACCCATGTCCGGCCAATGTGTACCAATTTTGATTATTTGTGAACTTGTCTTCCTTAATGATTTTTTTTATAGAGAGTGTCACAAATAATTATATTCACCTAAGGCATTATCCCTTAATATATATATATATATATATATATATATATATATATATATCCTTGAAACCTCACAGTTGCTAATTGAAACAATTAGTTAGACTATTTTGCACTTACATATTTTTATGGACATTGTTAGCAACAGATAAAACTATAGAAAGTGTAGAAATACGACTTTTTTTATTGCAAATTTTTATTATTCATAAGGTTCCAATTATTTCCATATTAATTGCTAAAAATATCCTCGTCGAACCCCCTTTTCTTGTCTTCATGCGCAGTTATACAATAACTAAAATTCTTCGCCGCGTGTAAATAAATAAGAAGTATGTACAAAAGTTCCAAAACTCCTTTCTAGCTCCAGTTTTATACAGATTATCATTTCAATAAAATTGTATTAACAGCAGTGGACCATAGATATGTGATAATGGTTTGGAATGACTTCATGGAAAGACACAAAAAATAATAAGAAATATGACTTCTTCAAATCATAGAGTACATATCATCAAAGCAATTCATCAATACCTTTGAATAGTTATAGTAAGATATTTAATAGAGAAATGACTGCCATTCAATTGTCAATTCTCAAATGCCTCTTGTTGTATTTATTAATATAGACTAAGAAATTATACGAATATAAACTAGACACATGCACACAATTAAAGTACATAAATAAACATATTAGTTAAGTGTTACCTAGTAAATAAAATATATTGCTTCATAAGGGAAAATATTTTTTTATAATTAAATAAAGAGAAGAAAAAAGAAAATATTTTTGATGTAGAAAGAAATTTAAACCCTAGATAAGAGACCGCTGGTATTAACTAGCGGATTGACTGCCACCTCGAATTTGGACCGTGGTCATAATATAAGAGGTAATAAGTTTGTGCGTTCGCAACCTTAGCGTTCGTCCGTTCGCTCGTACGATTTGATTTTTTCCGTTCAGGCGTTCGTCCGTTCGTTGAAAAAATATCAATTATTTTGATTTGTTCCTATTCCAAATTAGAAAAAATCCATGGTTTAAAAAGCGTCTGTCACATTTATTCAGGATGACTCAGTAATTTCAATTACACTTCTGTTGGTTAAAAAATCGGCCTCACTCTTTTTTGAGTGACATAAGAAACATTGATTGAGCTTCTGTTATAAAAAAACGTCCACACTTTTTGCACAGAACGTATCTTTTAAAGTTTTCTTTAAAAAACAATATAAATTGGACGGACGAATACCAACCAAAAAAAAAAAAAATACGTCCGTCCGTTCATTTTTAATCCGTTCAGGCGTTCAATTTTGAACGTGCGTTCGCGAACGGCGTTCGTTTTTCCGCTCAATCCACAACCTTGAGTGTTTATTGGGCATTAAGCGGCAAGTATCCCAAAGGGCAGACATCCCAGTTGCAGCAATCAAGATGGTCTTCGCATATCTTGTGTCATAAATTTCATAATCCATTTATAAAAACTACACTCTTCAAATATATTTTTTAAATTCTTCGTATATAAATACTGTAGCTGAGGAAACCGATGGATTTTCTTTGTTGTATAAACTGCCATTCTTTTAATAGTGATATGCCCTGAATAAATATTTTGCATAGAAAGTACTCAATTATTTTTCTCTTCTCTTATTTTCAGATTCACCTTCGGAGCTCACACCTCGTCTTCCAGGCTCCAACCTGGGCTCTGCACATTCCCTCTCCAACCTTAATCTGCTAAGCACAACCAACGAATCCAATCGTGCCCTTAAGGATAATGTGGAAATCAAGCAGCAAATCCCTGTTAAGCTCAGCTCCAAACTATCCACCTCCATGTCCAAAGAAAAGTCGAAAAAGAGCTCCTTTATGGCTAATGTATCCAAACCCGTAAGTGACAACAATCCTTTTTGCAATCTGGAAGCATGATATCTAATTATGGTGTTGGGTGTTCATAATTCATCAATAGGTATTAAAATCAAGTGGCTTTTATCAAAAGGATGTGTTTAAAAGTCGTTTTTTTAGGTTATTGAACAGTGATTGTGTCTTTTATTATAATCATAAAATATGCAAAACTTGTCTGTAAATCGCTTTAAATCATAATTATGATGAATTGTTTAAAATTGGCTGTTTTCTCGACGACATTAAGTAATTTGATTTAAAAAATAAGGCCACTCATGAAACCTCATCCAATGGCAGTAAATAATCTTTGCCCATAAGTTTTGATGCAGTGTTCTCAATTATTTAAATAAATCATTCATAAGGTGTAAGCAAAATATGTTTTTAATCATATCCAAAGTATTTGTTCTAAAATACGGTGGTCTTAGTATTAATAGTTATCTAAGTCATTTCCTTCTTTCTCTCCTTAGTCCGGCAAGTCTGGAAGTTCCCTGGACTCTTCTTCGGGCAAGCATCAGCAATTGCTTCCCTTTAAGCTAGTTGAGACCCAGGAAAAGAAAACAAGCGGAAGCGGCTCCTCATTCAAAGGATCCTCCTCCTCTTCCTCTTCCTCCAACTACCAAAAGCTCATTTCAGAGTCATCCAGCCACGGAGGAGGAATTGGAGGCGGCGGGGATCATCACCATCTGGAGATCATTCACACCCGCTCAGGATCCTCTCCTGTATCCATGCAGCAACATCAGCCGTCATCCTCGAATAAAAAGAAGCCAGAGGAAAAAGTCGTGTTTCTCTAAGAGCCCAATATAGAGAGAGACACAAATCTCAGCTTTGAACAACAAATGGCGCAGCTTCCCCCCTATTTTTTATTCTTCAATAGTATTCCTTTATTTTTGAAATCCCCTCCCCCAACACAATCATCACGACGACGAAGAAGAAGACAAAAAAAACCTCCTTTAATCATTATTATTTTTTATTACTTATTATTATTACTTACTTATAATTAATGTACCTTTATATCATTGTATTCAGATATCTCTTCCCGCATTTTTTAATTATTATTATTATTACTATTCTTATACGTAACAGTTACACAGAACCACTTACATAGATTCATACACCGCCACCCCCTTCCTTCTTTAGTAGTATCATTCTCTCTCTCTCTCTCATTGTGTGATATTTTACATTGGTAATCAATCCTCAATATCTATCTGAACCCCCCCCCCCCCCCCAATATATACCCAATGCAGAAATGATTTTTATTACTATTATTACAATTTGTATCTATATTTAAAATGATTTTATGAAATAAAATATTGTTACTAAGCCTTGTGTCGTCTAATTAAACCATCGTAAATCCTTCCCCCATTAAACTCAAACTAATTTCTACCATTCTATATATATTCGACGGGAATTGTCATATATACAAACGGCTTATGTATTCACTAATATATTATTGTGATTTGCTCGACAGATACCCATTTGGGTGTCCAGTAATTTCATCGCACGTAAATTCTTCGTGGACCTTTTTATAGCCATTTTTTGTCGTGGGTATTTACCTCGCTTGCTCTTTTATAGTCAGTCAATTTCCTCTTTCTCCGTTTTTTGGTGGGTATTTTTGTCACGAAGCTTTTTTTGTAGTGAAGTATTTTCCTCGTTCGTCTTTTTCTCGCAGATATTTTTGTCCCGAAGCTTTTTTGTCGAGAAGCATTTTCTGCGCTATTTATTTTTTTACTTTGTGGACCTAATCATGCGGGATCTGTCGGGTGTCCCAGAGTTTTGTAGAACCTAATCTCGGGGGGTTCCGCCAGTCTCAGCCTGGGGGTTCTATATTGTTACACCTATGATGGGTCAGCGGTGGATTTCAACCCCATTGGATACCCTGCAGAACCCGTTAGATTAGAGTCTACAAAACTCTTAGGCCAGGTATCTTTTATACCTACATAAGAGGAGTCAGAGGTAAATTTCAACAATATAGGACCCCCAGCTGAGACTGGTGGAACCCCTCAGGATTAGATTCTTCAAAACTCTAGAGCAAGATGCCTTTTCCTCCATAGAATGGCCAACAGTGTGTTTCAACTACATGGTCTTCTCGGTTGAGGCATGCATAACTCGCAAGATGTAGGTCTGAAAACCTCTTAATCCGAGTTTCTTTTACACTTAAGAGGAGTCGGCGGTGAGCTCCAACCCCTTAGACCCTCATATAAGTGTCTGAAAAACTCTTAAAAAAGGTATGCAGTAGATTTCTAACCCATGGGCACCCGGTTGAGGCCGGCGCAATCCTTTAAATTAGGGTATAACTTTTTTTAGGCTGGATGTTTTTAAAAAATTAAAAGAAGTTAATTAGTTATAACTAAGTGCTTAGGAGAGTCAGAGGACTGAACAAACAAATAAACAATTTCTTATTAGTATATATTTTTTATATGTGAAAACATCCACTCAAAAATATTTTATCAACCCAAAATTCTCCACATATATTTTTGCCCAAATCTAACAAGAAATCGTAGAAAATGTTTTGTTCCCATAAAATAAATACAAGGAAAACTAGGTAATTTTAAAAATCACAAAAACACGTTTGGGCGAACAAAATAAACATCGTTCAACAATGAATTTTCCGGGAGTGTCCATCCCTCACTAAAACAGTTCCTGAGTCCTCAATTTTTTCACTAATGTTTTTTGAAGATCTAATGAATTTTCCGGGAGTGTCCACCCCCACTAAAACAGTTCCTGAGTCCTCAATTTTTTTCACTAATGTTTTTGAAGATCTAATGAATTGTTAGGGGAATACAGGGAAACTAACGTACAAACGAGGGGAATTATTTATTATTATTATGAATAATAAAATATAGAAAATTGTCTTGTGTAAAAACAAACAAATGAACATTTTAGTTAAAATTATTTTCCTTTTAAGATCTTAAACATATTAATAAGTATATAACATTAAAATATCACCATAAAAGCAAAAATCATTGATAAATAATAAAATTATAATTTAAAATGGACAAAGATCTTCGAGTTCCTAAGCTTTTTGTACTCGGAGAGGATTCTTTCGAGTGCATTTGCAAGCATTGACAAAGATGAGATAATATATTTATAAGTCTACTCAATACACCCATGTAGAACTATTGCCATTCGGATTTTTACAAAGATTGCACGGTGTTTCTTTGCAGCAAAACATTTCTTAAGCTTTTTTTCTTATATTTTTTTTCCTTGAATCAGGAGTTTAGGACTTAATTCTCTGCAGTTCTGAAGAGCTGTACCAATTGCCTTAGTTTTTTCTCTCGTTTGCCAGAAGAAGGAATACCGAGACAAATAGTTCACGTAAAGTCCTCGCGTTTAGCACAGGTTATGTGGGTTTCATTGAGTTATATGAACCCCTTGATAATGGATTTTAATGAAAATACGAGGATGCCATATTCACGTGTTCAAGAGATTCAAGAACTGGTCATGTCATCTGGGGATTGATCTGTGAGTTATTCGGTCAATTGATTGATTTTTTAATTAGATAGGAATCTATATTAGAATAGTATAATATGATCTGAATTGATTTTTAAGCAAAGGTCTGAGGGGAAACATATGAAAAGGCTTTGGGCATAATATATGTACATCGTATTATTACTTTGGAATGGGATTTTTAATGAGTTTTTGGGAGAAATCTTCAAAAAATATATACTTTTTAATTTAAAAAAATATAAGACCGGCTATTTGTTTTGAAAATCGAAATTGTTCGCGATTCCCATTTTAAGAAACCATCCAGTGACAAAATGACACGTGTAAAAATTAAATATTTCTTTTAAATTACAACAAAAATGTATAAAAATGTTTTTAATGCAGAGCATCAAGCTCAAATGTCCAAGATACAAAATATAAATCCGTCTTTATAAAAACATCTTTAATAATTAAAAATGGTATTTTTTGCAATTTGAAGTTTAAAAAGCTTACCAAAAAGGCTTCTAAAATTGTCCAAAATCTTTGTTTTTATACCTGATATATATATAAATATTAAGAACGCTTTAAATGCAATAATAAGCGCTTTTTGCCCATTTGGTTCGATATAATCGTATTTGTGTGGGTATAAACAAGAGTTATTGCGTTATATTTAATCTATCTAACCTAGGATCTCATCATTGAGGTTGACCAAAATGCACCTTCCCCCTACTGGGAGTCGAACCTGGCCCACCAACATTGAGAGTTGAACTCGCCTTAACGCATTGAGCTATCGCAATCTCTTATAATTAACATTAATTATTAAAAATATATTTGATTGCATAAAGTGTACTAAAGTTTTTGGCTCCTGTTCGTTAAAACTAATGAATATAACTAGTCATTTCATATATACTAGACTCAAAAATTTATCCACATTTACTCAGGCTTGTGGGCGTTATCAACCTTAGCGTTCGTCTGTTCGCCCGTTCGATTTGAAAAAAAATTAGGCGTTCGTCCGTTCGTTTTCCCGTTCTTCCGTTCGTTGAAAAAATATTAATTATTTTAACTTGTTCCTATTTCAAATTTGAAAACATTCCATAGTAAAAATAAACGTCGTCACTTTTATCCAGAATGACTCTCATTAATATCAATTTCTGTTTGTAAAAAAACGTCCACACTTTTTCCCTGGAGTGACATAAGAAACATTGATTGAACTCTTTTTATAAAAAACGTCCACACTTTTCATACAGAAAGTATCTTTTAAAGTTTTCTTTGAAAACAATATAAATTGAACGGATGAACGCCAACAAAAAGAATTCCGTTCGTCCGTCATTTATAATCCGTTCAGTCGTTCGATTTTGAACGAGCGTTCGCGAACGGCGTTGAGTTTTTCGTTCAATCCACAAACCAGCATTTTCTATAGATAATAATAGATACTATACATCTTATAATAAGAAAGCATCACGTGATGTCATAGTTAAATAGTAATGAAATGAAATATCTACATTTGAAGGCAGAGATTTGGAAGAAATGCTCTAAAAACATACTTGGAAAGAGTGGTCAATATATAAAAGCAAATGAATTGAATACGATGCAAACCCCATCCAAATACATGGATCGGGAAGTACTCTAACGGTATTATACAACGAAATATTGTCCGACTAATGTACAATCCAAACAATTAGTTATTTTATCGATAAATTTAGATCAAAAATATTGTTTGGTTAATATTTCGATATATTTCACTTAAATATTTACCTATCCATGTATTTGGATCGTTTTTTTTGTATTTCATTTTTTTCCTCTTTTATCTTGCTCTTTTTTCCAAGAACGTTTTTTCCACAAGTATTTTTTCCAAAATATTTTTCCTAATATCTTCATAACATTATGCTGATTTTTCTAGGGTCATGATAGATCAAATTAACACTTAAAAAACTTCTGTGGTATAATAATATTGATGTCCAATTGTTAGTTGTTTGGGTTTTTTTACAAAAAAAAGGTGGACCAGCCCTTTCGTTTCTTAATTTTTTATTCTGCAGGAAGAGAGCCATTAGATTATATATATTTGATATATCTGTATATATTCCATAGAAGAAGATCGTTTCCGAGGCCCCTGATTAACATAGTTTCTCTTCCAAGAATTGTAATTATGAAGTCGATTGTTATTGATACATAGATACACATCTGTTGTTTCTTGAGTGATCTATATTTATATTTCCCAAGGTGTGCCTGGACACAATGGAAAGGCGCGAGTGATAATTTGTAGATGAAACTAACAAGCTCACCTTTTATTTGAATAGCGCCCTTTGACACACCGACGAGGAGGAATCATCGTTGAAGATTGAATGAAGAGACTTTTTTCACTTCATTCCGTAATTACAGGTTACACCCAAACATACAACAAAAAAACGAAATAAAATAAAAGGCGTTCACATTATTCTCGCATGCATTCATTGGCAGCTGAATTGCTCCTTAAGAAGCTTAGGGTTCCTTCAGTAATTATCATAGAAAGGAGTCTATATGGTTAGTCTTGATAATGCGTAAATCTTCTGCTTAATTTCTTTCTAATGACATGCACGACACAATAGCTTTTGGCACATTTTAATGCCAATCCCAAAATTTGATTCACACTTTGTTTTTACTTACATAAGTCGCAACTATTAACTATCAATTATGCATCATTGTTATAATTTATAGGCTGTGTTACATGTTTACGTAAACATCAGTTATATATATATATTAGGGATGCAAAAAGTTAATCGACTAACGATTAATAATCGACTAATTTTAAACGATTAAAGTTTATTAGTTGCAATTAATCTACAGATTGCGTCCTCTATTTGAAGTTCATGAAACTATTAAAGTTTATTATTTGCAATTAATCGATAGATTGCGCCCTCTATTTGAAGTTAATGAAACTTTGAAATGAAGATTTTTTCCCATAAAAATAAAGATGCACTTACCCACCCCAAATCCATAAGATAAACTGGTTCCTTAATCGTGGCGCTGTTAACGATTAATCGATTAAAAGTCGACTAAATGAAACAACTAACGATTAATATATTAATCGATAACTTGCATCCCTAATATATATATATATATATATATATATATATATATATATATATATATATATATATATATATATATATATATATATATATATATATATATATATATTATGTATATATATATATACTACAGTGCTAAAAAATAGCGCTTTTAACTACCTTGCACTTACCCAAGGTCTATATTATACAGACCTTGCACTTACCCACCCCAAATCCACAAGATAAACTGGTTCCGTAATCGTGGCGCTGTTGTCGATTAATCGATTAAAAGTCGACTAAATGAAACAACTAACGATTAATATATTAATCGATAACCATATATATATATATATATATATATATATATATATATATATATATATATATATATATATATATATACAGTGCTAAAAAATAGCGCTTCTGATTAAACAACCAATAGCCATTTATGCCATGAAGTCCTTTGCAGAAGTTTGTACCTTACATATGCATAAGTCATGAAGGAAATAATAATAATTATTAAATATCTTTATGATTAATATGTTTTGAATAGCTGATGGCTTAAATGCTCTTTAAAATGATCTGTTTTTAATGATATTAGAAAAAAATGAAAGAGGGAAGGTCTAGGAAGAAATGACCCAAAATAAAAAAAGAGAATGATGAGGGATGAAAAAAAGGGTTCAAATAAATATTTGATCCGTCTAATAACAAGAACTACAAGGAAATCATTCATAATTGCAAAATAAATAATTTTTTACCAGTTTTTACTCAATTTAAATGGGATATAGTAAAGCGTTAAAGTAAAGTAGCGCATGCAAGGAAAAAGTAAAGAAAAAAAAATTGGCCAAAATTTTATAACTTCCTTTAACGTTAGATGTCGTTGTCCATGAAATTACGTCACAATCCTATTTAAATCCGGTTTAAAGGGATTAAATTTGATGATTTGAAATATATCAAATAACTACAAGATAAAAAACGTCTCCAATATAAATAATAAAAGTACTTTGTTATTATTTTCAAAGAGCTCTAGCATAAAAGCGCCCCTCACGGACTTAAGAAGAACTAATATTAAGTCCAATTTTTTGGGGAAAATAGGAAGAATTTTATGTTATGCATGCGCTACTTTACTTTAACGCTTTAGGATATAGTATTTATAGAATATGAAGTTGTATTCTACTCAAATACTTGCCTACCCATGCATTTGTGTCATTTTTTCCCTGAGTCATCATTTTTCTTTTTTATATTTGGCCATTTTTACCGGTCGATTTTTTCTTGGGGTATTTCTTCCTTGGTCGTATTTTCTTGGTCCATTTCTCTTGGACATCATTTTTTATACAAACATAAAAATTATTTTTTTATTGTATATTATTAATTACCATGAACTCGATAAAGACCAATGCCGCCGACAGTATTAATATGCCATGAACTCGATATATATTTGAATATATATATATATATATATATATATATATATATATATATATATATATATATATATATATATATATATATATAGTAAATATAAAGAAATCACGTTGACAAAGTATTTTTCACAACACTGTGTTTCATGGTTATATTTAACCAATCTTCAGGTTCAAATACAAATATAATGATGGAGTAACATTTGACAATTAAATTAAAGAAATAAATGAAAAAATAATAAACAATAACAAAAGAAAAACGAAAGAAACAAACAAAGAAACAAAAGAAACATATAAAAACATATAATATCTATAATAATTTATTATGGTGGGTTCTGGTTTTCTTTTAGAATTTTTATATTTTTTATTTGAAATTTATATTCATGAATGCATTTATTTAAAATTTCCGATTTTTTGTTTAAAAGGGTTGATTTGTCATGCTTAGCAATGCATAATTTTTCAGTGAGACATAAATTGCATCTTCTTGCTCCGTTTTTGAAAATATTGCTTCTTGCATGTACACTACAATTTATCTTAAAATTCTTTTTTTCTTTCTTCAGTTTCCATACAAAATTACTTAGCATGGTAGAGTGAGGGCTATCTTCATTGCTATTGCTAGAAACTTGGACCTGGATGACCGAATGATGGTTTACCGGGAATCTAAAGCTTTCTGTACTATCAAAGACCATAAAAATCATTTCCCTACAAAGGTCAGTACAAGATTGTTGAACCCTGCTAAGAGTGATATTGGTGTCGTATCTTTTCGTGATTTCTTTATATTTACTATATAGAGCTCCAGTTTTTATACTGAAGTGCACTTTTCTTCCTGAGTAGTGAACTGTTACCCCCTGTATCATATATATATATATATATATATATATATATACAGGGTTATGAACGGAACGTAAAATTGAACGGCGTTCCGCAGAACGGAAGAAATTGAACGGAACGATGAACGGAACGGAAAAAATTGAACGGAACGCTAAAATTTGTCTTTTTGCGTTCTGTTCAAATAATATTCATGTATGTATTATACATTTTTATCAGGTTTGTTGTAGGTCACTAAATTTAATTATTTAGTTACTAACAGAACTTTATTTATTCTCTTCGTTATCCTTTTCGATCATTATCGTTCTGACCTCCAAACTAAGGAGAGGGAAGCTGCGTCCAGTTGTATGGTGATAATTGATGCACTCTCTTTTGGGATAAACGAAGACTTGGAGCCTACTTTTAACTTTGGGAGATGCTAATTGCTTCAACATATCTCCCTGAGTTCAAAGTAGGCTTTTTAGACATCGCAAAGCAAGAGTTAGCAAGAAATTATTTACTAGAAGAGGCCGAACAACTGAGAGATTTTCATTCTAGTCAACTTTCGCAAGAACCAGCAGCAGAAGAAAAGGCAATTTCTTTGCCAAGAGGCCGAAGAAGACTGACTCAGCTAAGCAGGAGGTTGACCGCTTCTTAACCAATGAGTCTGAGGCAATGGAATCAATTATTGCTTATAAAAGGATTCAAAAGATTTTCATTCGATATAATGTTATACTTCCCAGCAATGCCAGTTCGGAGCGACTCTTCTCCAAATCTAAAATTTTATTGCGGAGGACAAGACAAAGATAGGAGATGAAATTTTCGAAAAACAGCTCCTTCTAGCTGCAAATAAATAGTGTAATTTATAAACTAATGCTATTATTAAGATTGTAAATAAATAACTTTTCGTAATTATTCTCAGATAAAGCAATAATTATGAGTAATATAGACCGAGAAAAAGTGGGTGGGATTTTTACATGTTTGACTTTTCATATTGTAACATTTTTGGGTCGGGGTAAAAAAAATATGTTAATTTTTCGGGCCGAGCCTCTGGTTCAATTATTTTATAACCTCCGCCGAAGGAGGTATTGTTTTCACTGGCGTTGGTTTGTTGTTTGTTTGTTGGTTTGTTTGTCAGCAGGATAACTCAAAAAGTACGGAACGGATTTGGATGAAACTTTGTGGAGTTGATGGAAATGCCAAAAGTAACAAGTTATTAAATTTTGGCATCTCTGAGTGCAGAATTAGATGTAAAATGAACTAAATACTAATAAATATTTCAAGTTAGCCTACTCTGCCAATAGATGTCGCTGTGCTGTGAAATCGGGTGCCGGGAGCGTCTTCCTCTCGGAATTTCCGTCGAGGGGAACCCTCCCCCGTCCCTCTAACGCCGCCCCAGTCGTGAAAAATCCGCCTCGGAAGGCTCATAAGGACCCCGTGACGGCGGAGGTTTGCACTCTCTGAGTGTATATATGCCTCTAGTTTCTTAAATATATTATCGAAGTTTGTAAAGTTTTTGGAACTTTATTGCGGTAACTAACTTCAAGCTGAACTATGAAAGCCTGGGTTAAAATTTATACCCGATACATACGAGGATGTAGTGAAAAGTAAAGAGCCTTCTTATGATAAATTTTTTGAAGTCCAATTTTTGAACGGAACGCAAAATTAAACGGCGTTCCCCGGTGTGAGGATACCTCCTATACGATGACGTCAATAACTAACGTCCTTCACCATTGACGTCACGGGAGCCCTCTCGCTCTCTCTCTCTCTCTCTCTCTCTCTCTCTCTCTCTCTCTCGCTCTTCTTAAGTTTGAAATAAAGTATTCTTATCTATATAATGTTCTATGAGTTATTCGCATCCGTGAAACCCCACATGGCGCAGTCGGTAGTCCTTAAGACCCTGCTCCTCACGACGCAGTCTTAAGACCTTGGACGAGAATCTCGTCGTCACTCTCTCCAAGAAGAACCCTCCTTCACGGATCTGAAGCTCGTAAGATACCTTTATCCACTCCCCGGAGCAGATCGCATCCACAGCGATAATACCCACACATCATGGGTAAGAATAGTCCCCAAAAGAAGAAGACGCCCGTCAGGTCAGAGACCGCTCTGATGCACACCAGGTCTACGGGCCACCCGAGTCTCGGGATGATTCAAATACTCCTGAGGTCACAATGGAGGATCTCCAAAACGTGCGAGCCGACCTCAAAGCAGAAGTCCAGGCCCAAATGGCTGCTCAAACGGAGAATATCCTAGCACAGATGAGGTCCTTACTCCTAAAGGACCCTCTGTAGAGACAAATGCGTCAACTCACCCCTCAACGGCGCCGGGATTTTCTATAGGTCTCACGTCTTCTCCCCCTTCTTCGCCGTCCTCTATGGCCCCAGGACTTACACCGACCTTCCCTCAAGTGGTAACGGTAGCCCACCCTTCAACAACGTCACCTCTGACACTTCCATCACAATCTACATCGGGTATATTCGGCACTTCCGCACCTCCCCCCGCCACACAGCCAACAGAGAGCTTCCCAATCCCCAGGGTCCCCGCGCAGAGGATGGACAGCTCAATCAACAAGACCTTCCGATTAGCGGATATGGAACGGCTCCCCGACACGGCGGACTTTCGACAATTCCGTCACTGGCGGGAAAATTGGAACTCTACTTCCAGAGCACAAAATTTTGCCTCGTTCCCCCACGAACAGCAAATATGGTCGTTCCTCAGTGCTCTTGGAGCACACGGTAAGCGTATCCTGGAATACTCCTATAAAATAGATTTCGAGTCACCGGACATCACCGTCAGTGGCCTTCTCACTAGTCTTCATGACTATTTCCGAGAGAAGAATAGTAAGGTTGTGGCTGAAGTCAACTTCATCAAAAGGAAACAACAACAAGGGAGTCTTTCGACAAGTATTGGTTTTGTCTTAAAGATATGGCTGAAGAAGCGGAAATTTGCAACCATTGCCGCGACGCACAAATCGTCCGGCAGATCGTCGTCGGTATCCGTGATCACGACACAAGGGTCGCCCTCGAAGAAGAAACCACCTTCCCCACACTGGATCGAGCAATCGCTATTTGTAGAGCCAAAGAGTCTGCCAACAAATCCTCTTCTAAGCTCACCAACGCTGAGATCCAGCAAGTCCAGCACCCTCCACAAGTCAGACCTAGAGCCCGATCCACAAGCCGGTTCCAACCCGCCGCCACACGTTTCCCATCGCAGAACAGGGCCAGCAAGACATGCGGAAACTGCGGCAAGACTCACACATCAGCGAGCGAGCGTGCCCTGCAAAAGGCCGAACGTGTACGGCTTGCAACAAGAAAGGCCACTACGCCGTCATGTGCAGAAGTAGTAGAGTCTCTTCCGTCTACGTACCCGATATCAACAAGTTGTCGTCGTGTTCGGAGGAGTCCAAGTTTTGCGAGCTTAGAGCTATTACAGCTCAATTCTTCTCCATGACCGGCACTTCGTTAGGCTACCTTAAGCATGTCCTCCCGGACAGTGGTGCATCAGCCAACCTTATTAGTGTGTACAACGCTCAACTTCTTGGAATCGACGTCAACAAATGCATAAAGCCAGAAGGTCAGCTCACAGCCGCCAACAGCCTCAGCATCAACATCATTGGAGAGATGAAAGTCCAGATCAAGTACAATGACTTCATGACTCCGGTCACATTCCAGATTTCCGATGAATATCAGGGAACACTCTTAAGTCTGGAAACATGTATTGCACTTAAAATCATCCATGTAGACTTCCCCAACCCAATACCACAAATCAGGGACCCTCAAATCAACTCAGTCCTCTACGTCAACAGAGACTCTTTTGTGTCCTCGCCCACCACAACCTCTCCGCGTTTAACTAGATCATATCAGATCGCCCTCACGTCCGGAACAGGGAACGTCTCTCCCTATATCAGTCCCACACATGTCACAAAGGAGTCCCTACTCAAAGAATACTCTGATGTTTTGAGGGAGAAAAGCATCTAAAAGTAATGGATGGACCCCCCATGGTCATCCACCTCAAGCCCAACGCAACACCTTTTAAGGTCAGAGGTCCCCGACCTATCCCTTTACCTCTTCGTGAGCGGGTGAAGAAAATGCTCGATGATTTGGAGTCCCGAGGAATCATTCAGAAAGTTTCCAAGCCCACTGAATGGGTTCACCCCATGTCAGTAGTACAAAAAGGGGACAAACTTAGGCTCACTGTGGACCTACGTAAGCTCAATGAACATGTCCGTAGGCCAGAGCACCCCATCACCTCCCCAAAGAACGCGATAGCAAACATTCCTCCAAATGCCTCAATCTTCACGACGTTCGACGCCACTTCCGGATATCACCAAGTCCCTCTTCATCGTGACAGCCAAGACATCACTACCTTCATCACACCGTGGGGTCGCTACAAACATCTCCGCGCCACCATGGGCCTGTCGTGTGCGGGAGATGAATACAATCGGCGAGGAGATGAAGCCCTCGCGGACATGAAAAACATGGAGAAAGTGGTTGACGACATCATACTACACGACAACTCCCTACAACATCACGAACAAAACGTGAAAAATTCCTTGACCGCTGCAGAAAAGTGGGGATCACCCTAAACCCTACTAAATTTCATTATGCCCAACCAGAAGTCAAATTTGCCGGCTTTAGAGTTACCAAACATGGCATCCAAGCTGACCCACAAAAAGTCAAAGCCATTTCTCAATTTCCAATCCCGAAGAACATATCAGAGCTCCGTAGCTTCCTAGGCTTAGTGGAACAATTGGCAGGATTTTCGGATGCAATCTCAGCAAGATTCGTACCCCTCCGCCACTACTCAGCTCCAAAAATCCGTTTTTATGGACAAATGATCACTCCAAAGCCTTTCAAGAAGTCAAAGATAGCCTTGTTTCACCTCCCATTCTTACAACGTTCAATCCCAAGCGGAAAACAATGGTCCAAACAGACGCCAGTAGACTCAACGGACTCGGCATACAGGCAAAACAAAGAAATTAATTCACATGGGACATTAACATTTGGAAATTTGGTGCACAAAATTAATTTACTGGAAATACGATCCCTTCACAGATCTGGACGAGGTCTAACAAAGTCTCTCATAAAATGTCTTACAGCTGTGTGCTACGGCCAGGGGCCTACACAGCTGGTGGTGGTACGTCATCCTCCGCCTCCTCCTCATCGCTAAACTCCAAGTCAGTCTCACTTGCCTTCTCTCTGTCGGTCCTCGTTTCTTCCTCGGTGCGTGAGGATTTTGCAACCCTAGAGGGGTCTTCGCCTTCCCGGCGGCGCTTCATTGATGGCTCAGATATCTTCCGGATGGGTTGAGCTTGGTACAGAGTCGCTCTGTAGGACCTCTCGTCATAGAGAGTTTGGTCCAGGTTAACCACGGCCAGGGCATCTGCCCGCTCGTTCATTTCTGTCATAGACAGAGAGTTGTTCGTCACGCTGAGCAGATTGAAATAGCTCTGTGTGGTCGCCTGTTTGTTGGCGACCAAATCTGACAGCTGGTTAATTTGCGCATCGTCGGATGACAAAAGTGCCATCCCGAACTTCCCACAGGCGCTTTCGAAGTCCGTGGAGAAGTCTTTGGCGGTGGCGTAAGCACCCCCGGTAGCGAACAGGGGCGATGCCGCCATAGTGGAATTCTTCATAAGCTGGCGAACTAGGCGTCTTCTTCTTTTGGGGACTATTCTTACCCATGATGTGTGTTATCGCTGTGGATACATACTACTTCAGGAGGACGAGCAAGGTACCTGGAAGCTCATCGAGTGCGGGAGTCGCTTCATCACTGAAGCAGAGGAACGCTATGCCATAGTCGAGCTGGAACTACTTGCCGCAGTATGGGCGCTCCGCAAGTGTCATATTTATCTTTTTGGCCTGTCCGAATTTACGCTCGTTACGGACCATCAGCCTCTCCTCACAATCCTCAGGGCCTACACAGCTGGTGGTGGTACGTCATCCTCCGCCTCCTCCTCATCGCTAAACTCCAAGTCAGTCTCACTTGCCTTCTCTCTGTCGGTCCTCATACAGGCAAAACAAAGAAATTAATTCACATGGGACATTAACATTTGGAAATTGGAAATTTGGTGCACAAAATTAATTTACTGGAAATACGATCCCTTCACAGATCTGGACGAGGTCTAACAAAGTCTCTCATAAAATGTCTTACAGCTGTGTGCTACGGCCAGGGGCCTACACAGCTGGTGGTGGTACGTCATCCTCCGCCTCCTCCTCATCGCTAAACTCCAAGTCAGTCTCACTTGCCTTCTCTCTGTCGGTCCTCGTTTCTTCCTCGGTGCGTGAGGATTTTGCAACCCTAGAGGGGTCTTCGCCTTCCCGGCGGCGCTTCATTGATGGCTCAGATATCTTCCGGATGGGTTGAGCTTGGTACAGAGTCGCTCTGTAGGACCTCTCGTCATAGAGAGTTTGGTCCAGGTTAACCACGGCCAGGGCATCTGCCCGCTCGTTCATTTCTGTCATAGACAGAGAGTTGTTCGTCACGCTGAGCAGATTGAAATAGCTCTGTGTGGTCGCCTGTTTGTTGGCGACCAAATCTGACAGCTGGTTAATTTGCGCATCGTCGGATGACAAAAGTGCCATCCCGAACTTCCCACAGGCGCTTTCGAAGTCCGTGGAGAAGTCTTTGGCGGTGGCGTAAGCACCCCCGGTAGCGAACAGGGGCGATGCCGCCATAGTGGAATTCTTCATAAGCTGGCGAACTAGGCGTCTTCTTCTTTTGGGGACTATTCTTACCCATGATGTGTGTTATCGCTGTGGATACATACTACTTCAGGAGGACGAGCAAGGTACCTGGAAGCTCATCGAGTGCGGGAGTCGCTTCATCACTGAAGCAGAGGAACGCTATGCCATAGTCGAGCTGGAACTACTTGCCGCAGTATGGGCGCTCCGCAAGTGTCATATTTATCTTTTTGGCCTGTCCGAATTTACGCTCGTTACGGACCATCAGCCTCTCCTCACAATCCTCAGGGCCTACACAGCTGGTGGTGGTACGTCATCCTCCGCCTCCTCCTCATCGCTAAACTCCAAGTCAGTCTCACTTGCCTTCTCTCTGTCGGTCCTCATACAGGCAAAACAAAGAAATTAATTCACATGGGACATTAACATTTGGAAATTTGGTGCACAAAATTAATTTACTGGAAATACGATCCCTTCACAGATCTGGACGAGGTCTAACAAAGTCTCTCATAAAATGTCTTACAGCTGTGTGCTACGGCCAGGGGCCTACACAGCTGGTGGTGGTACGTCATCCTCCGCCTCCTCCTCATCGCTAAACTCCAAGTCAGTCTCACTTGCCTTCTCTCTGTCGGTCCTCGTTTCTTCCTCGGTGCGTGAGGATTTTGCAACCCTAGAGGGGTCTTCGCCTTCCCGGCGGCGCTTCATTGATGGCTCAGATATCTTCCGGATGGGTTGAGCTTGGTACAGAGTCGCTCTGTAGGACCTCTCGTCATAGAGAGTTTGGTCCAGGTTAACCACGGCCAGGGCATCTGCCCGCTCGTTCATTTCTGTCATAGACAGAGAGTTGTTCGTCACGCTGAGCAGATTGAAATAGCTCTGTGTGGTCGCCTGTTTGTTGGCGACCAAATCTGACAGCTGGTTAATTTGCGCATCGTCGGATGACAAAAGTGCCATCCCGAACTTCCCACAGGCGCTTTCGAAGTCCGTGGAGAAGTCTTTGGCGGTGGCGTAAGCACCCCCGGTAGCGAACAGGGGCGATGCCGCCATAGTGGAATTCTTCATAAGCTGGCGAACTAGGCGTCTTCTTCTTTTGGGGACTATTCTTACCCATGATGTGTGTTATCGCTGTGGATACATACTACTTCAGGAGGACGAGCAAGGTACCTGGAAGCTCATCGAGTGCGGGAGTCGCTTCATCACTGAAGCAGAGGAACGCTATGCCATAGTCGAGCTGGAACTACTTGCCGCAGTATGGGCGCTCCGCAAGTGTCATATTTATCTTTTTGGCCTGTCCGAATTTACGCTCGTTACGGACCATCAGCCTCTCCTCACAATCCTCAGGGCCTACACAGCTGGTGGTGGTACGTCATCCTCCGCCTCCTCCTCATCGCTAAACTCCAAGTCAGTCTCACTTGCCTTCTCTCTGTCGGTCCTCATACAGGCAAAACAAAGAAATTAATTCACATGGGACATTAACATTTGGAAATTTGGTGCACAAAATTAATTTACTGGAAATACGATCCCTTCACAGATCTGGACGAGGTCTAACAAAGTCTCTCATAAAATGTCTTACAGCTGTGTGCTACGGCCAGGGGCCTACACAGCTGGTGGTGGTACGTCATCCTCCGCCTCCTCCTCATCGCTAAACTCCAAGTCAGTCTCACTTGCCTTCTCTCTGTCGGTCCTCGTTTCTTCCTCGGTGCGTGAGGATTTTGCAACCCTAGAGGGGTCTTCGCCTTCCCGGCGGCGCTTCATTGATGGCTCAGATATCTTCCGGATGGGTTGAGCTTGGTACAGAGTCGCTCTGTAGGACCTCTCGTCATAGAGAGTTTGGTCCAGGTTAACCACGGCCAGGGCATCTGCCCGCTCGTTCATTTCTGTCATAGACAGAGAGTTGTTCGTCACGCTGAGCAGATTGAAATAGCTCTGTGTGGTCGCCTGTTTGTTGGCGACCAAATCTGACAGCTGGTTAATTTGCGCATCGTCGGATGACAAAAGTGCCATCCCGAACTTCCCACAGGCGCTTTCGAAGTCCGTGGAGAAGTCTTTGGCGGTGGCGTAAGCACCCCCGGTAGCGAACAGGGGCGATGCCGCCATAGTGGAATTCTTCATAAGCTGGCGAACTAGGCGTCTTCTTCTTTTGGGGACTATTCTTACCCATGATGTGTGTTATCGCTGTGGATACATACTACTTCAGGAGGACGAGCAAGGTACCTGGAAGCTCATCGAGTGCGGGAGTCGCTTCATCACTGAAGCAGAGGAACGCTATGCCATAGTCGAGCTGGAACTACTTGCCGCAGTATGGGCGCTCCGCAAGTGTCATATTTATCTTTTTGGCCTGTCCGAATTTACGCTCGTTACGGACCATCAGCCTCTCCTCACAATCCTCAGGGCCTACACAGCTGGTGGTGGTACGTCATCCTCCGCCTCCTCCTCATCGCTAAACTCCAAGTCAGTCTCACTTGCCTTCTCTCTGTCGGTCCTCATACAGGCAAAACAAAGAAATTAATTCACATGGGACATTAACATTTGGAAATTTGGTGGTGCACAAAATTAATTTACTGGAAATACGATCCCTTCACAGATCTGGACGAGGTCTAACAAAGTCTCTCATAAAATGTCTTACAGCTGTGTGCTACGGCCAGGGGCCTACACAGCTGGTGGTGGTACGTCATCCTCCGCCTCCTCCTCATCGCTAAACTCCAAGTCAGTCTCACTTGCCTTCTCTCTGTCGGTCCTCGTTTCTTCCTCGGTGCGTGAGGATTTTGCAACCCTAGAGGGGTCTTCGCCTTCCCGGCGGCGCTTCATTGATGGCTCAGATATCTTCCGGATGGGTTGAGCTTGGTACAGAGTCGCTCTGTAGGACCTCTCGTCATAGAGAGTTTGGTCCAGGTTAACCACGGCCAGGGCATCTGCCCGCTCGTTCATTTCTGTCATAGACAGAGAGTTGTTCGTCACGCTGAGCAGATTGAAATAGCTCTGTGTGGTCGCCTGTTTGTTGGCGACCAAATCTGACAGCTGGTTAATTTGCGCATCGTCGGATGACAAAAGTGCCATCCCGAACTTCCCACAGGCGCTTTCGAAGTCCGTGGAGAAGTCTTTGGCGGTGGCGTAAGCACCCCCGGTAGCGAACAGGGGCGATGCCGCCATAGTGGAATTCTTCATAAGCTGGCGAACTAGGCGTCTTCTTCTTTTGGGGACTATTCTTACCCATGATGTGTGTTATCGCTGTGGATACATACTACTTCAGGAGGACGAGCAAGGTACCTGGAAGCTCATCGAGTGCGGGAGTCGCTTCATCACTGAAGCAGAGGAACGCTATGCCATAGTCGAGCTGGAACTACTTGCCGCAGTATGGGCGCTCCGCAAGTGTCATATTTATCTTTTTGGCCTGTCCGAATTTACGCTCGTTACGGACCATCAGCCTCTCCTCACAATCCTCAGGGCCTACACAGCTGGTGGTGGTACGTCATCCTCCGCCTCCTCCTCATCGCTAAACTCCAAGTCAGTCTCACTTGCCTTCTCTCTGTCGGTCCTCATACAGGCAAAACAAAGAAATTAATTCACATGGGACATTAACATTTGGAAATTTGGTTTGGTGCACAAAATTAATTTACTGGAAATACGATCCCTTCACAGATCTGGACGAGGTCTAACAAAGTCTCTCATAAAATGTCTTACAGCTGTGTGCTACGGCCAGGGGCCTACACAGCTGGTGGTGGTACGTCATCCTCCGCCTCCTCCTCATCGCTAAACTCCAAGTCAGTCTCACTTGCCTTCTCTCTGTCGGTCCTCGTTTCTTCCTCGGTGCGTGAGGATTTTGCAACCCTAGAGGGGTCTTCGCCTTCCCGGCGGCGCTTCATTGATGGCTCAGATATCTTCCGGATGGGTTGAGCTTGGTACAGAGTCGCTCTGTAGGACCTCTCGTCATAGAGAGTTTGGTCCAGGTTAACCACGGCCAGGGCATCTGCCCGCTCGTTCATTTCTGTCATAGACAGAGAGTTGTTCGTCACGCTGAGCAGATTGAAATAGCTCTGTGTGGTCGCCTGTTTGTTGGCGACCAAATCTGACAGCTGGTTAATTTGCGCATCGTCGGATGACAAAAGTGCCATCCCGAACTTCCCACAGGCGCTTTCGAAGTCCGTGGAGAAGTCTTTGGCGGTGGCGTAAGCACCCCCGGTAGCGAACAGGGGCGATGCCGCCATAGTGGAATTCTTCATAAGCTGGCGAACTAGGCGTCTTCTTCTTTTGGGGACTATTCTTACCCATGATGTGTGTTATCGCTGTGGATACATACTACTTCAGGAGGACGAGCAAGGTACCTGGAAGCTCATCGAGTGCGGGAGTCGCTTCATCACTGAAGCAGAGGAACGCTATGCCATAGTCGAGCTGGAACTACTTGCCGCAGTATGGGCGCTCCGCAAGTGTCATATTTATCTTTTTGGCCTGTCCGAATTTACGCTCGTTACGGACCATCAGCCTCTCCTCACAATCCTCAGGGCCTACACAGCTGGTGGTGGTACGTCATCCTCCGCCTCCTCCTCATCGCTAAACTCCAAGTCAGTCTCACTTGCCTTCTCTCTGTCGGTCCTCATACAGGCAAAACAAAGAAATTAATTCACATGGGACATTAACATTTGGAAATTTGGAAATTTGGTGCACAAAATTAATTTACTGGAAATACGATCCCTTCACAGATCTGGACGAGGTCTAACAAAGTCTCTCATAAAATGTCTTACAGCTGTGTGCTACGGCCAGGGGCCTACACAGCTGGTGGTGGTACGTCATCCTCCGCCTCCTCCTCATCGCTAAACTCCAAGTCAGTCTCACTTGCCTTCTCTCTGTCGGTCCTCGTTTCTTCCTCGGTGCGTGAGGATTTTGCAACCCTAGAGGGGTCTTCGCCTTCCCGGCGGCGCTTCATTGATGGCTCAGATATCTTCCGGATGGGTTGAGCTTGGTACAGAGTCGCTCTGTAGGACCTCTCGTCATAGAGAGTTTGGTCCAGGTTAACCACGGCCAGGGCATCTGCCCGCTCGTTCATTTCTGTCATAGACAGAGAGTTGTTCGTCACGCTGAGCAGATTGAAATAGCTCTGTGTGGTCGCCTGTTTGTTGGCGACCAAATCTGACAGCTGGTTAATTTGCGCATCGTCGGATGACAAAAGTGCCATCCCGAACTTCCCACAGGCGCTTTCGAAGTCCGTGGAGAAGTCTTTGGCGGTGGCGTAAGCACCCCCGGTAGCGAACAGGGGCGATGCCGCCATAGTGGAATTCTTCATAAGCTGGCGAACTAGGCGTCTTCTTCTTTTGGGGACTATTCTTACCCATGATGTGTGTTATCGCTGTGGATACATACTACTTCAGGAGGACGAGCAAGGTACCTGGAAGCTCATCGAGTGCGGGAGTCGCTTCATCACTGAAGCAGAGGAACGCTATGCCATAGTCGAGCTGGAACTACTTGCCGCAGTATGGGCGCTCCGCAAGTGTCATATTTATCTTTTTGGCCTGTCCGAATTTACGCTCGTTACGGACCATCAGCCTCTCCTCACAATCCTCAGGGCCTACACAGCTGGTGGTGGTACGTCATCCTCCGCCTCCTCCTCATCGCTAAACTCCAAGTCAGTCTCACTTGCCTTCTCTCTGTCGGTCCTCATACAGGCAAAACAAAGAAATTAATTCACATGGGACATTAACATTTGGAAATTTGGAAATTTGGTGCACAAAATTAATTTACTGGAAATACGATCCCTTCACAGATCTGGACGAGGTCTAACAAAGTCTCTCATAAAATGTCTTACAGCTGTGTGCTACGGCCAGGGGCCTACACAGCTGGTGGTGGTACGTCATCCTCCGCCTCCTCCTCATCGCTAAACTCCAAGTCAGTCTCACTTGCCTTCTCTCTGTCGGTCCTCGTTTCTTCCTCGGTGCGTGAGGATTTTGCAACCCTAGAGGGGTCTTCGCCTTCCCGGCGGCGCTTCATTGATGGCTCAGATATCTTCCGGATGGGTTGAGCTTGGTACAGAGTCGCTCTGTAGGACCTCTCGTCATAGAGAGTTTGGTCCAGGTTAACCACGGCCAGGGCATCTGCCCGCTCGTTCATTTCTGTCATAGACAGAGAGTTGTTCGTCACGCTGAGCAGATTGAAATAGCTCTGTGTGGTCGCCTGTTTGTTGGCGACCAAATCTGACAGCTGGTTAATTTGCGCATCGTCGGATGACAAAAGTGCCATCCCGAACTTCCCACAGGCGCTTTCGAAGTCCGTGGAGAAGTCTTTGGCGGTGGCGTAAGCACCCCCGGTAGCGAACAGGGGCGATGCCGCCATAGTGGAATTCTTCATAAGCTGGCGAACTAGGCGTCTTCTTCTTTTGGGGACTATTCTTACCCATGATGTGTGTTATCGCTGTGGATACATACTACTTCAGGAGGACGAGCAAGGTACCTGGAAGCTCATCGAGTGCGGGAGTCGCTTCATCACTGAAGCAGAGGAACGCTATGCCATAGTCGAGCTGGAACTACTTGCCGCAGTATGGGCGCTCCGCAAGTGTCATATTTATCTTTTTGGCCTGTCCGAATTTACGCTCGTTACGGACCATCAGCCTCTCCTCACAATCCTCAGGGCCTACACAGCTGGTGGTGGTACGTCATCCTCCGCCTCCTCCTCATCGCTAAACTCCAAGTCAGTCTCACTTGCCTTCTCTCTGTCGGTCCTCATACAGGCAAAACAAAGAAATTAATTCACATGGGACATTAACATTTGGAAATTTGGTGCACAAAATTAATTTACTGGAAATACGATCCCTTCACAGATCTGGACGAGGTCTAACAAAGTCTCTCATAAAATGTCTTACAGCTGTGTGCTACGGCCAGGGGCCTACACAGCTGGTGGTGGTACGTCATCCTCCGCCTCCTCCTCATCGCTAAACTCCAAGTCAGTCTCACTTGCCTTCTCTCTGTCGGTCCTCGTTTCTTCCTCGGTGCGTGAGGATTTTGCAACCCTAGAGGGGTCTTCGCCTTCCCGGCGGCGCTTCATTGATGGCTCAGATATCTTCCGGATGGGTTGAGCTTGGTACAGAGTCGCTCTGTAGGACCTCTCGTCATAGAGAGTTTGGTCCAGGTTAACCACGGCCAGGGCATCTGCCCGCTCGTTCATTTCTGTCATAGACAGAGAGTTGTTCGTCACGCTGAGCAGATTGAAATAGCTCTGTGTGGTCGCCTGTTTGTTGGCGACCAAATCTGACAGCTGGTTAATTTGCGCATCGTCGGATGACAAAAGTGCCATCCCGAACTTCCCACAGGCGCTTTCGAAGTCCGTGGAGAAGTCTTTGGCGGTGGCGTAAGCACCCCCGGTAGCGAACAGGGGCGATGCCGCCATAGTGGAATTCTTCATAAGCTGGCGAACTAGGCGTCTTCTTCTTTTGGGGACTATTCTTACCCATGATGTGTGTTATCGCTGTGGATACATACTACTTCAGGAGGACGAGCAAGGTACCTGGAAGCTCATCGAGTGCGGGAGTCGCTTCATCACTGAAGCAGAGGAACGCTATGCCATAGTCGAGCTGGAACTACTTGCCGCAGTATGGGCGCTCCGCAAGTGTCATATTTATCTTTTTGGCCTGTCCGAATTTACGCTCGTTACGGACCATCAGCCTCTCCTCACAATCCTCAACAAAAAAACGCTAGACGCCATAGAGAACACGAGGATCCAAAGACTGAAGAGCCACCTAACACCCTACAACTTCATCACAGTTTGGAAAAAGGGTAAACACAATCGGATGGCAGATGCACTCTCCCGCTCACCCGTGGACGATCCAACCCAAGAAGATAAAAACATGACTGAGGACATGTTCGGATCCATCAATACAATAAAAGGCAACCTCGTGGATACTCTCAACAATTTTGATCCCTCCCAAGTCGAATGTGGTCAAACAACTCGCAACCATATTGCACGCGATCCCATCCTTCAAGAAGTCGCAGAGGACACTCAGAGAGACTCACTGTCTCAGTTACTCATTCAAACTATCCTGGAAGGACCTGACATGCGACATCTCGACCCAAAGCTCAAGCCATACGCCAAAATTCTCCCCCATCTCACCATTGAAGAAAACTTAATCCTCTTTGGTGATAGGATCGTCATTCCGGCATCGCAGCGGGCCCAAATCCTTCAGCGGCTGCACTCAAGCCATCAAGGCTCTGAAAAAACTTTGAAAAGAGCACGCCAGACAGTATTCTGGCCGGGAATATCGGCGGATATACGCAATATCACGGAAGCGTGCGAGGAATGCCAGTTTCGTAGACCAAGTCTCCCCAAGGAGCCGCTCGAATCAGATCCCCGGCCCACGGAGATATTTCAGGAGATTGCGACGGACTTCTTCGAAGCAGGAGGAAAACACTACATGGCATTGGTGGACAGATACTCAAACTTCCTCACCCTCCACAGATTTTCAAATGCACCCACCGCCAAGTCGCTTATTAACAGCCTCCTCCAACACATCTCTATCTTCGGCAGGCCTCTGAGAATCTTCTCAGATGGAGGCCCCCAATTTACTGCCGCAGAGACGCAGGACTTCCTTAAGCGCTGGGGTATCACTCAGAGAATATCATCCCCACATTTCCCCCAGTCAAACGGACTAGCGGAGTCCGCTGTTAAATCCTTAAAATCTCTACTCCTAAAGACCGGGAGCCCTGAATCTGAGGCCTTCCAGGAAGGATTACTGGAAATTCGCAACACTCCAACTCGTCACGGCACGCTCTCCCCGGCCCAACTCGTCTTTGGAAGACCAATGCGCTCCAGACTCCCTTCCCACAATCTCACCTTTGACAAAAATTGGCAGAAGCGTCTTGACGAACATGATTTAAGCATCGCAAAGCAGCACCAATACGCGAGTGCTCAATATGACAAAACCTCACGGCCGCTCAACCCCATCCCCATAAATTCCAAGGTCTGGGTTCAGGACCCAACGAATAAAACCTGGGATCGTACGGCCACAGTGCAAGGAAAAAAGCGTAACCGGGAATACCTCCTACTATTTCCGTCAGGCCGAACTCTAACGAGGAATCGTCGCTTCCTGAGGGTTATCAAGAACAGTGAAGTACAGCAGAGCCGGGAGATGACCCTCGAAGACAACGCTCCAGCGGTCACACCTTCAACCCATCAACGACCCAAAAGAGTCCGGTACGCCCCCGATAGATTTACCCCTTCATAATGACTTAAGGTCATCCTCAGGGCTCGAGAGGGGGTGTGAGGATACCTCCTATACGATGACGTCAATAACTAACGTCCTTCACCATTGACGTCACGGGAGCCCTCTCGCTCTCTCTCTCTCTCTCTCTCTCTATCTCTCTCTCTCTCTCTCTCGCGCTCTTCTTAAGTTTGAAATAAAGTATTCTTATCTATATAATGTTCTATGAGTTATTCGGCATCCGTGAAAACCCCACACCCGGTACGGAGAGAATTGAACGGAACGATGAACGGAAAAGAAAAAAAGTGGAACGCGTGCAAGCCTGTATATATATATAATATATATAATAAAGCCCCAAATCAACAATATATAGATATATATATATATATATATATTGTTGATTTGGGGCTTTTGATTTATTCGGTCTCTTTTAATTTATTCCATTTTATTTTATTCAAATTATAATAACTGAAATCCATCACATCGAATTCGTTCCCTTATTACCCCTTGTCTGCGAATTTGTTGCATCATTGACCCTTGTCTTTGATTTCGTTCGATATAAATCATTCACTTTTTCTTTGTAATGCATGAGAAATTGGATAACTCATGATGTAAATAATTGATTTCTTCGTCAAGTAAACGATTAAATATATATATATATATGAGAAACTTTGTATTCGTGTAGTATTTAAATCCATTTTTATTAATCTATAACTTGTCATCGTTCATGACGGATTTTTTAAAGACATGAACAATTGTAACATTTTTAATGATTAGGCTCGATTTTCTCAATGACTTTTGTTCATGTATCTTCATTTCATGGAAGTATAAACAAACAACGACAGTTGGGAACTGTTGCATGAAATAATAATCCCATTTGATGAATAAATACATTTTACTTCCTTCCTCAACAGTTGCTACGAGAGATAAACCACCTAATTCAATCCTTGTTCACTCATTGGGGATTATTATTCTCATCCTAGTTTTATCCTGGATTATAGACATGTAAAGGCAGCAGTTTTATAAATATTTAATCACTCAACTTAACCGAATACACATTGCCACCCATGATATATGCCCATTAGAGGCAACCAAAGTATCTCACGCATTTAATATTGAGGGCATATGTAATAAAATATATACCAAGGCATCAATGATCACACTATGTAACAGGATTTTGCCCCTGGGCTGAAATTTCTAAATTGAGTCCCATTTTTTACGTAGATTCCAAAAATGCCACTCAAAATATCGTCCGAAAAAAAGTTAGGACTTTATGGCCTTTTTTTGAAAATCAAGATTTTCATCATTTCTAATGGTTCAGGCCCAGTTATCTTCGTGCAAAGTAAGAATAACACCAAATGTCAGTAGTATTTATTTTCTACTATATCTCTGCATTTCAAATCAGTTTTTATAATTTATATATCTTTCGTACAATTCGAAATAATCGGCTTTATATTTCAAAAAGTTGACCATATTTTAGTGTTCTATTCAAGCGGCTATATTTTTTTTGTTTAGCGTTATTGACTATAATCAATATGTAATATATTTTTGGTATATGTCCATACACTTCAGAACAGTTTTTATAATTTCGATATCTGGCATGAAAGTAAAGAAAAGATCAATTTAGTAGGACGAACTACACTACGTAACAAAATTAAGGTCTTTGTTTGCTTCGTCCTACTAAATTGATCTTTTCTTTACTTTCATGCCAGATATCGAAATTATAAAAACTGTTCTGAAATGTATGGACATATACCAAAAATTATTACATATTGATTATAGTCAATAGACGCGAAACAAAAAAAATATAGCCGCTTAAATAGAACACTAAAATATGGTCAACTTTTTGAAATATAAAGCCGATTATTTCGAATTGTACGAAAGATATATAAATTATAAAAACTGATTTAAAATGCAGATATAGTAGAAAAAATAAATATCACTGACATTTGTGGTTATTCTTACTTTGCACGAAGATAACTGGGCCTGAACCATTAGAAATGATGAAAATCTTGATTTTCAAAAAAAGGCCATAAAGTCCTAACTTTTTTTCGGACGATATTTTGAGTGGCATTTTTGGAATCTACGTAAAAAATGGGACTCAATTTAGAAATTTCAGCCCAGGGGCAAACAAAGACTTAATTTTGTTACATAGTGTTATCTTTAGACAAGAGACAACAAATTTGTATTAAATTATAACTCATTTTAAGCCCTGCATAAAATATGTCAAACGTTATAAGGCTTTAAAAATTTGCGGCCTAAGAGTTTTGGATACCTCAGCCTCCGTTTTGTTTTCATTATTCTTATAACTTAGAGTCAAGAAGAAGGACATGAACAACAACCCTTCTTCGATCCCATTATAAAGATACAAAGTGAGCCTCACTTTAATCCTTTACAGTAATCCTTGAGAGCCACAATTTATTAGCAGCCCTTAAAATTTCCCCACAGTGTGAAGAATGACCCCCGGGGACACGGCGACCACCTTAGGACACCCCATAAACAGCAACAAATTTATGATGCCTCCCTCATAAAATGTAATTGAAAAGCTATTTAAAACCCTTCCTTGACTTGAAAACTGATTTTTTTTAAATAAGAAGAGAGATAAAATTTAGGTCGTTTTTGATATTTGATCACTACAGACGGATGAATGTGAAGGCAGTACCGTCGCCAAGACATTACAATTTGGGAGAGATTCATTTTCACCAAGGGGGACATTTATATAAAATAATCATGAGTAAAGATACTTTTGGTTTATCTGGGGGGGGGGGGGGGTTAACTATTGAGTAAACTTGGATCCATATATAATAAAGAGTGCCGAAGCAACATATACGCAACATATCAATTAATTATGAGGAATTAGTTACATTCAACCATACAACTATGGAGATTGGTTTTAACATTCATCCGTACGCAACACTAACTAACTATATATATATATATATATATACAGACTTGTTCATTATCGTTCATTTGTTGTCGTTCGCGAACGATGAACGACAAAGTTTTGGACGAACGACAAGGAAAATTCCTTGTCGTTCGTTTTTGGCGCCAAAAAAAAAGACAAAGATTTTTAATTTTCATGCGACAAATTTCCTTTCTAAAAAAAAGTCATCACTTTTTTTCAGAAACTTCTTTCTAAAAAAAACGTCATCACTTTTTTTAGAAATTTCTTTCTAAAAAAACGTCGTCAATTTTTTTCAGAATGGTGAACGACAAACGAACGATGAACAACGAACGATTCAATTTAAAATTAACGATGAACGATAACTTTTGGCGAACGACAAACGAACGACGAACGATAATTTTTTATCGAACGTCAACAAGTATACTGATATATATATATATATATATAAAGAGAGAGGGAGGCGGATTAATGCACTGGCTTTTAGTGGCTCCATGTCTGAAGGGACATTTGGATTTTGTAAGACATTAAAAAGAAATATGAACACTACATTTGTACAAAAATATTGGACTTTTATTGATCTGTTAGAATGATATATAAGTACAAAAGAACCCTGATTAGGTAGACTCAGATCTAGATAATATTGAATGCCAATGCAACATATACTCAACATGGCGCCTTAATAACATAATCTTAGTTGCATATACTTACAAACATACATACATACAAATTAGGAAAATGACAAACAATAAAATACGGAAGAGAGAGTGAAATAAGCAATGTACTTTGTAGGTAATAATTTAGGACATTACTGGACAGTTCTAAATATAGGTGTTAATGATATATAAGTGGGTCCTTCGGAGAAAAAAAATTTATGCGTCTCTGATCGTAACTTAATTGATTTTTTAGTTGTTTCAGTGGCTCTGATTTCTTAAGAATGTGTATGATTTGCTCAATCAAAGGAGTTGGCTCAAAAATTACTGATGAGGCGTATTAATCAAAAAGGACAGTCTCAGCATTCAAATATAAATCAAATATTTTTTGTCAATTGATTGATATTATCAATAAAAAATTGTTGTTGTTTTTGGCTACTGCTAGTATGGTGAGATGTATTATAATACTTACGTAAATGCAAGTATTTTAACAATTGATTTGGGTCCTTTGCTTATTTTTTAAGTTTTATATGTACTCTGATACTTACACGTTCCAAAACCATGAACTTTTTCTAAAGTGTAGCATGGGATTTAGTTGAAGAGTAAATACTTTCACGATTATCCCGCGAAACAATTTAGAACACGCGTACATAATATCCATCTTTCACTAGCTTTTAATTATTGTTTAAGTCTTTGTAGGCATCCCAATTGGAGAGATTTTCTGGGAATAACCAAAATGCTCAAAAGCCACCTTAACACTTCAATGTCATTCATAAAAAATTGGTCAAAATCTAACATGGCGAAAAAATATTTTTGATAAAGAAAATAAACATGACAATAAGGAATTATCAAGTACTTTCCACCGCCACCAAAACACTCCCTTAGGCCTCAAAACTCTTCACTCAAAATTTTGTAACGATCTAATGAATCGTTTGGGGATCCAAGAAATCGAACGAACGAAATTCTTATTTTCTTACTACAGATAGTTACATATTGTGTAAACTTTAAAATTGTATCACGCAAACTTGACCTCAGGGTTGTCTCATTAACAAGTGCCTAAATTACTTCTTTTTTAGCCTTTATGCTTCGATACAATTGCAGCTTCCGACAGGATATAAAAAATCATTATAGCATTAAAATTAGTCACTCTAACTTCGGATCTTACCAATGAGGTAGATCAAAAATGACCAAACCTTCTCGGGAATATTCGAACCTGGTCCTCCAACATTGAGAGTTGAACACGCCTTAGCACATACGACTATTGCCATCTCTTAATCACTTATTTATACTTAGTTTTTACATTACTTTGTTTAAGGGCAGGATACCAGAGTATGAATTAAGGCCGAGTCTTTGGTCTGAGACGGAGTCAAATACATCATCTTAATATATATCCTATTACACACAGCCATTTTAACCATGCTGCCATTATATATATCCTTGGAAAGCCAAAAAGGCAGCCAATGATAGGAACTTAAAGACTTGCCGAAGGGTTTTTGAGCCATCATTCTTTTAAATTATATACAATTTATATTTCAGATATAGTTATGAGACTTACGTTATTATTACAGGGTTAAGTAAACAAGCTATATGAGACAAAGTAATTTTATAATTTAAAAAATAATAATTTCTATAGCCATAACGCACATATTAATAGGGGCGATACATTTTTTTAAACAATAAATTTAATTGTCCAATTTCATAGGAGTTGAATTAATTTTACTGCACACAAAAAAATATAGTTATATCAACGCCTCAAGAAGTTTGTACATGTTTCGGAATCAGGCTTCTAATTATTGGTGTATGGATTCTCTACAAGGAGTGAGTTCAATAATAATTTTATGAGCTCTTAGTTCAATTAATTCATATTGTTTAGGAGTTTAGAATGAAGTAAAGTATCCAATCGCGAGTCAATTGTTTCGTTAATTCCTTTGGCCTATAAATCATTAATGTCAAAATTTTCAATTTGGCTTTTTTTTGTGAGTCCTTTTAACAAATGTGTGTTGACCTTGTGAGATAGAAGCTGGCTCATAAAATGATGATAATGTAGCTGTTGAAAATTTATCTTGACATAATTAATATTAATTTTCAAACGATTAGAGGGCATGGCTATTAATTAAAAGCAGGAAACGACCGGGACACCTTTTTTCGCCGGGACCCGGGCCAGGACTTAAATTTTCAAGCCGGAACTAATATATATTTTCGTTCCTTCGACATTCTGAAGTGACGACGTTTTTTAGAAAAAAATCCAAAAAAATAAGTGACGACCTTTTTAAAAAAAAAGAATCTCCAAAAAAAAGTGAGGACTTTTTTTTTAGAAAATAATCTTCAAAAAAAAAGTGAGGATTTTTTTATAAAAGAATCTCAAAAAAAAAAAGTCTCAGAAAAAGTGATGACGTTTTTTTTAGAAAAGAATATTTCGAAAATTCCTTTCTAAAAAAGCGTCCTCACTTTTTTTGGGAAATTCTTTTCTAAAAAAATTATGAATGACAAACGTAAGAAAATATTGAAGTCCCGGCCGGGGCCGGGCCGGGTACCTGGTCGTTTCCTGATCAAAAGTAATAAATAAAGGTTTTTTATAGAGATATTTCACTTCAATAGTAGATAATATCGTTCAGCTGTATTCTGTGCCCAATATGAACAAAGTAAGCTGATCATAGAGATAGAAAAATTTGTTTATGATGGGCACAAAAACTTATTTCTTTGAAGAATCCAAAAGCCCTCTATGTCTTTACATCTCTATGGTCCAGACTCTCCTACTCTAAGGCACTGTTACTACATTATTGTAAGTTAATCATCGAGAGAAAAAAAATTGTTTATACTGGGCACAATGACGTATTTCTCTGAAGAATCCAATAAGCTCTCTATGGCTCCTCCTTCCTCTATATTTTTATACATTTTC
>CP045893.1:16357013-16383229 GCA_013387185.1 Caligus rogercresseyi | reverse complement strand
TATTAAATAAAATCAAAGGTACATTTAAAAACAGTGATTAATTTCAAAAGGAATAAAATTTGAACCCGGAGCTCTCCGGTGGAGGCGGAGCTGCAGAGGACGGCCACGTTTGCTCCGGAGCTCCTAGATGCGTGCGGGCTACCAGCCAAAGGCCTCAGAGTCCCGTGCGGTGTTCAGGACTTCCACTTCCTCCCTGACGCTGAAGCTGTGCGTCCCCGGGTGGTTCGTGGCGGGAGGGAGCCTCCGGACGTTATTCCTTTGAGAGCCTTTACGTTCTTAGCATAGTTGTCCTAGAGGTATTATACATAGGCAAATCGTAGATGTGATGACGTCACATTTTTTTATTGGAAATATCCTTCTTTGTTTACATGAGTTCTGCCCCCCCCCCCTGGTTGGAGGCCATAGGTACTCTAAGGACAAATCACGGAACAATAAATCTTATTGGAAATGTACCCTTTACCACCAAGGGTGCAGGGCACGCCTGACTTTAGTCGGTGGCATCCCAACAATAACCCCATTCATAGTCACAGAGACCAGGAATCCGAAATAGAAGTACATAGGAGGAAGAAATCACTGAAAGTAAACGCCATCTCCACCCACATGACAACCAAACTTCTTCAAGCCACAGCATTTGCCGGACTCGACCATGAGACAAATTCAAAGCTAAACTGTGATGTCTCCTCATTAGGAAGAATGGTTCGTCGCGTTCGACAGAAAGAACAAAAGCATCCGGATAATCCATTATCCTTGGAGACTTTACTTATTCCTCCTTCATATTTTAAGACCCATGCTGGAGATAACCTTCTCCTATGGGACTCCAACTATAGTACTGCCCTCCGTCGATCCCTTCTCTTCGGACACACCCAATCTCCGCCATGGTCTTGAAGAGTCTACTAACTGGATAGTAGATGGCACTTTTAAAGTTGTCCCGACTCTTTTTAAACAAATGGTGACTGTTCACGGCCTCCTTCCTGGGAAAACCCAGATACTTTACACAATTTGTTCCAACAGCTAAATTCCGAGGGACCTTTTTACCCCTAAACCATCCTAACGGACTACGAGAAGGGACTACAGAATGCTATCCTCTCATCTGGCCCAATTCCTCATTACGAGGATGCCATTTCCATTTTAACAATGTTTATAGCGGAAGCTTTCAACATTATATCTTGTCCCAGAGCATCGTGTCCTGCACTCTGATATACGGACTGCCTTCCAAATGATAGGTGCCTTTCCCTTTGTTCCCTCTGATGAAGTGGATCGAGCTTGGAGGTTTTTAAAGCCAACACTTCCTTTAGATATGGAAGTCTTTGTTCGATATTTCGAAGATACATGGATTGGGACATCTTCCGTAATACCCCTTTTTAGCCAGCAATCCTGGAACCAATACCATGCTTGTCAAACTAGAATCCCTCGATCCAGTATATCGTAGAAGTTGGCATCATGTTTTCAGTCACTAGTTAATTGTGCGGATCCTACTATATGGAAACTGTTGGATGCCATTAGGTTAGAGCAGGCTCTGACAGACAATAAAATTTCTCAACACCTCTTAAGACAAGCTCCTCCACCCAGAAAGAAGAATGGATCCAATTGACAATCAGTTAAAAACTTTTATCGATGACTTCGACAGTTATGACATATTAGACTATGTCAAGACTGTTGGTTGTTTGGTTGTTGATAATTGGCCCTTTCAAATTAAAATGATTTATACACTATTGAGATGTAGATATATATTTTTTATAAATGTAATATCACAAATACACGTTTTTTAGAGTATTAATATTTTAGTGTAAGAAATTACATTCGGGTGGTATTATGAATAATTCCTTAGGAAAAGTCACTCAATAAAGCCTGGTAGAATGAGTACATCTAAGTAGTGAAAATGTGTCCAGGAAGAAATGGACCAGGAAATATGGACTAGGAAGAAATGGACCAGGAAAGAATGAACCAGAAGGAATGACCATGGTAAAAAGGAAAATTATGACTCATGGAAGGAATGGACCAAATACATAGGTAGGCAAGTTTTTGAGTGGAATATGTATAAGTATTGTACAAATACTATTTCTTATATAAACTGAGTATATAATGACATAGAATGACTTTATTCTTGCATTTTTAGATAAATAATCTCTTCTTTGTGTCAATTATAGTTCAAAATCCCCCGAATTATGGTAATAATGCGTATAAAAATATAGCTTCGGGTTAATGGGTTAAAAGGACTCATTAAAAACAAATTTGCTTTAAATAGTCAACAATTCTAAAATAAGAACCCCTCAAATGATATTACGAACCCTTTGGACCATCTGAGCCCACCAGCCAATATGGAATATTGTGGTTACAAATCCACCGCCAACAGTCAAAATACGCACGAAGAACCCCTCAAATCCCTTTTTGCTCTCGTCGATTATTGGATCTCACGAGCCAAACCCTGGAATTTTGGGCCTTCAAACCCACTACGAACAGTTAGATTACGAATAGGGAACCTCTCAAATGATATTTGGACCCCCAGCGTTGTACTAACAATAATTACGTATCGGGATTTCAAACTCAGTGTCTAAGGTTAAAGTACGCATAAAGAACGGTGTCCAGAAAATGGACCAGGAAAATATGGACTAGGAAGAAATGGACCAGGAAGGAATGGACCATGGTAGAAAAGGAAAATTATGACTCATGGAAGGAATGGACCAAATACATAGGTAGGCAAGTTTTTGAGTGGAATATGTATAAGTATTGTACAAATACTATTTCTTATATAAACTGAGTATATAATGACATAGAATGATTTTATTTTTGCATTTTTAGATAAATAATCTCTTCTTTGTGTCAATTATAGTTCAAAATCCCCCGAATTATGGTAAATAATACGTATTGTCTTAAATATCAAACATACCGATGTTAGAAGCACTCAAAAAGTAAATACATAAAGAAGAAGAAATATATGCCTAATTCGGGCGCGATTATTATTCATGGAATATTTGAAGGATGGAGTGAGGGTTGACGTCAGAGTCAACAATAATAAAATGAGAGAGCCTCCAATGATCCGATTCGAGTATTCAATCTTTGCAATCCGGCCGAAGGAAGGCACCTCAACACATACATACAATACCTTGGACCCCTAGAGTCAGTTGCCTCCTTTCCTGAAAGGCATCAAATTCCCGCCAGTTGTCTTCGTTAAAGGAGTCCCATCCCTCGTCCTCGAAGGAGTCCTATCCTTCGTCTTCGTGAGAGGAATGTCTTCCCTCGTCTCCGTTATAGGATTTCCCATTTTCATCTTCGTGAGAGGAGTTATATTCCTCGTCTTCAGGAAGGGCCCCTCCTACCATCACCTCCTCCATATTGTAAGACTTGTTCCTCTTAGTGGAATTCGCTAACGAACTCATCAGTCCTGTATTTCTATTAAAGAAGCCTCATGATCTCCTGATGAACCTAGCTCCATGGTAGTCCAAATGACTTGAAGATCATCAAATTCCGGATGAAAGAGCCATGAACATCAACTCCTCTTCCTATTATATCTATTCAAAAGGAGAATCGAGAATATTTAACTTTGCTACGATGTTAATTTATTTCCACGTCCATTATTTTAGTGGGTCCCTTTTCGTGAGTGAGGAAAAGAAGCACTCTGGACACGAAATCTTTCCAAGTGCCATTGAACTGAACAATTATCATGGATCATTATTCAATATATTAACTAATAAAAATCTGAACAATATCCCATGTAGCATTAGTAAATATATAAACCAATTAAAATCTATGTATATATACTTCTATACAGGCTTGTGAACGGAACGCAAAATTGAACGGCGTTCAGCTGAACGCACGTTCAATGAACGGAACGCTGAACGGAACGCAACTTTTTTTTGAACGCTGAACGTTTGAACGCAAAAAAAAGAGTTTTGCGTTCAGCGTTCAATTTTTCCTAACTTTTTCTTTGACTTTTTTTGGAAATTCAAAAAAAAAAAACGTCATCACTACGCAGTACTTTTTAGGAAATTATTTTCAAAAAAAAAAACGTCACCACTACGCATTACTTTTTTGGAAATTATTTTCTTTAAAAAAAAACGTCATCACTACGCAGTACTTTTTTGGAAATTCTTTCTAAAAAAAACAAAAACGTCATCACTACGCAGTACTTTTTTGGAAATTATTTCTAAAAAAAAAACGTCATCACTACGCAGTACTTTTTTGGAAATTATTTTCTAAAAAAGAAAAACGTCATCACTAAGCAGTACTTTTTTTGGAAATTATTTTCTTAAAAAAAACGTCATCACTACGCAGTACTTTTTTTGGAAATTCTTTTCTAAAAGAAAAACGTCATCACTAAGCAGTACTTTTTTGGAAATTATTTTCTAAAAAAAAAACGTCATCACTACGCAGTACTTTTTTTGGAAATTATTTTCTAAAAAAAAAAAAGTCATCACTACGCAGTACTTTTTTAAATATTTGAACGCTGAACGCAAAAAACATTGAACGAACGCTAATTTTTTTTGAACGCTGAACGCAAAAAAAGCTGAACGCTCACAACCTGCTTCTATACCAAATTTATTTTTTAACAATTTGGTCCAGGAGGGAGTATTATGGGGATGATTCAGACTTTCCAGGAAAGGACAAAGCAAAATCGGGGGATGTCTAGAATAAAGGGGAAGTATTTGGCCGATTCTGGGCAGAGACTATATTTTGTCCTAGGAGCGCAGACTCGCCAGTTCATTATCCGGGAAGAAATCGAAATTAAAAAGAATTCAGCATTTTAGGGGTGGGGTATGAGAGCTGAGATACTATGAGAGGTGGGTAAAAGGGTGAGACGGCCTTTTCAGGAAGTATACCAGTGATAAACACATCACATGTTTGAGTTGCAGTAGCACCAGAAGGGTCCGAAAAGTCAACGTCTCTAATGACCAGAATCCCTCCAGAAAAAGTGAGTGGAAATTAAAGTGGGAGAACCTTAGACTAGTTTTAAATGCTCATTTTTAATCTCTAGTAACATTGAAATATCGACTCGGATCATTGGAGGCTCTCTCATTTTATTATTGTTGACTCTGACGTCAACCCTCACTCCATCCTTTCAAATATTCCATGAATAATAATCGCGCCCGAAATTAGGCATATATTCTTCTTCTTTATGTATTTACTTTTTGAGTGCTTCTAACATCGGTATGTTTGATATTTAAGACAATACGTATTATTTACCATAATTCGGGGGATTTTGAACTATAATTGACACAAAGAAGAGATTATTTATCTAAAAATGCAAAAATAAAATCATTCTATGTCATTATATACTCAGTTTATATAAGAAATAGTATTTGTACAATACTTATACATATTCCACTCAAAAACTTGCCTACCTATATATTTGGTCCATTCCTTCCATGAGTCATAATTTTCCTTTTCTACCATGGTCCATTCCTTCCTGGTCCATTTCTTCCTAGTCCATATTTCCTGGTCCATTTCTTCTGGCACCGTTCTTTATGCGTACTTTAACCTTAGACACTGAGTTTGAAATCCCGATACGTAATTATTGTTAGTACAACGCTGGGGGTCCAATATCATTTGAGAGGTTCCCTATTCGTAATCTAACTGTTCGTAGTGGGTTTGAAGGCCCAAATATTCCAGGGTTGGGCTCGTGAGATCCAATAATCCGACGAGAGCAAAAAGGGATTTGAGGGGTTCTTCGTGCGTATTTTGACTGTTGGCGGTGGATTTGTAACCACAATATTCCATTATTTTGGCTGGTGGGCTCAGATGGTCCAAAGGGTTCGTAATATCATTTGAGGGGTTCTTATTTTAGAATTGTTGACTATTAAAGCAAATTTGTTTTTAATGAGTCCTTTTAACCCATTAACCCCGAAGCTATATTTTTTCTTTTGATTTACTTAAAAATTAAGTCAAATATTTCTGATGTTTAAAAAAACAATAATTCATTTCACTTTTGCTCGTAAAGTCAATCATGCCTAAAATAGGCCCCGTGTCCAAAAAGTAAGGCTAGGGGGTAATGAATACATTTTCTTAGTAGTTTTATTATGTTATATATTTGGAAACAAACAATTTATGCAAACATATAATTCTACATAAATACTTTTTTGTAAAAAATCATCCAAATATCAATTTCTTATTAAATTTTCAAATATATTTTCCAATAATTGATTGTGTCATAAGTTTCAAAACAATCGATGCAAAGTCCGACATTACATTTAGAGCATTCCGTGCGAATTGCCGATTTGCATTCCTTGCCCTGCATCTTCTCCTTTTTCCATCTCGTACTTTCAGATATCAGATTTGTGCCTCCCATATATTATTGTATTGGTATATACTGTGAGGATTTGGTGCATGGATAATTTTTTCGTTGCTTTATTCCATCTTATTACTTTTTGTTGAGGTTTGATACCATATATTGGCTATGCAATTGTAACAATGGTTTTATCTTTCCATTGAACCGAAGTATCTTCCGCACATGCCGAAGATATTTTCATCGATCCTCTTTCCATCTTTGCTAGTTGTTTTTGAAATGAAAGTTCTTATCTGAATGGTTAGTTCTTACAGTTCATATCCTCTCTTCTGAAGTTCGTTGTGTAAAGATAGAGTTGTAAAAAGGTTGTCGAACATTATTCTTTTTGTCATTGGTCAAGCCATTTAGTAAGTCCAAAACAGTTGAGGCACTTTCTTGTACAATAGATCTGCCTTGATACAGTTCAAAGTTGACGAGATATCCAAAATTATAATTCAAACACCAAACTTTGTAACCAAATCTAGTCTAACTATTTGCAGCTATGTCCCCAAAAATATTGTATCATATTGGATCATGTGATATTTTTTTTGTAGGGGAATAATGCGATTTGAATTTTTGTTGTAAATGGTGTATTAGTGGTCGGATTTTTTTAATATTTATCAGTTTTATTGAGATTGGAATTTGATTTAAAATGTAAAGTTTTCATCATATAGTCAAAAAGATCTCTTCAAATAGAGTTTCTTATAGCCAAATTTGTTAAATCCTCACAACTTGACCAAAACATACATTTTTCTTGTTATAGCAATATTATGAATTGCTCCAACAGTAATCATTACTTTCTGCAATTATCAAATTTAGAATGCCATCTGAAATGTTCGAAAATGTCTACAAGAGATAGTTTTTAATATCTAAATAATCAAATTTTGGAAATTCGTTTTCTACATCTAAGTGATCCGTATTTTCTATCAACTTCCGATTACTTTTTTTGGAAACAGAGAGTAAACCTTGATCGTTATAATTCTTCGATTCTGCCTCAACAAGTAACTAATCGGAATTGAGGTTGGATATTTCAGCGTTATCTTCATCTCAAGAATCTTCATCGATAAGATCGTTTACATCTGAAGGTTGAATGTATATATTCTGAATGCGTTCAGACTCTTCAATGCTTTCTATAGCTTCGTTGGTCGATAAAACTCTTCGAAAAAAGAAGAAGTTAATTTTGTACATACATCTTCCTAGCGTCAACTTTTGGTTACACTAGAAAATAAGAACAAATATTTGCATCTTCCAATTGAACAAAATAAATGAAAAATAATATAACATAAAAAACATTATAAAATTTTATAAAAAGTAATAATATGGCATAAAAAACTAAAAATAAAAGTTCTATCGTCTTTCGTTTGGGAATTCATCGCCAAAAAAGATATCTAAATTTATGATAATACAAAAGTTTCTCTACTCTTTATAAAACTGCATTTACATTAATTTTTGTTTCTCCCTCTTCCACAAAAAAATACGTAGAATTTTTTTGAATTTATAACATATGCATAAATTTCAATTTTGACAAGGTAATCAAGTCATTTTGTGTGACTTTTGGACACGATAGGAGAAAATGGGTTAATTTAGCATAAAATTTATCTTCGTACCTATTATACTATATAAAAAATTGAACGCTGAACGAAGGACTATTTCTTGGCGTTACGTTCAGCGTTCAAATTTTTTTTTGGCGTTCCGTCATTGAACGGCATTCAGCTGAAAGCGTTCAATTTTGCGATCCGTTCACAAGCCTGGGTTTTTCTATGTATTATTAATCAAGGAATGAAGTCACATGTACATTTTACATTCTTCAAGTAATTGAAGATGTTGCAGTAGTATTGAGCATATATATAGTTTTCTTGCAAGTATTATATTATTGCCAAGATATAATAAGAATGATCCTCTGTCCAGTAAAACAGGTGTCCAGAAGAAATGGACCAGGAAAAATGGACTAGGAAAAATGAACCAGGAAAAGACTGGACCAAGGTAGAAAAGGAAAAGATGATTCATGGAAGAAATGGACCTAATACATAGGGAGGCAAGTTTTTGAGTGGAATATATCTAAGTATAGTACAAATACATTTCTCATATCATTCGGTCGGATTGCAAAGATTGAATACTCAACTCGGATCATTGGAGACTCTCTCATTTTATTATTGTTGACTCTGAAGTCACCTGTTACTCTTTCCAAATATTCCATTTATAACAATCAAGCCCGAAATTAGGCATATAGTTACTTCTTCTTTATGTATTTACTTGATGGTTTCTAACATCGGTATGTCGATATTTAAGACAATACGTATTATTTACCATAATCGGGGGATTTTAACTATAATTGACTAAAGAAGAGATTATTTATCTAAAAATGCAAAAATAAAATCATTCTATGTCATTATATACTCAGTTGATATGAAAAATAGTATTGTACAAATACTTAGGGTTCTAGCAATACCCCCCCCCCGGACTAGCACCCCCGACAATCACCCCTGGACTAGCACCCACCCGTGCCAATCACCCCCCGGACATTACCCCCGTTAGTAAATTTATTATCATCTTAAAGTCCACTTATGAAGTTAACTATGTTTCTAGTTATTAACAAAGATGACGTCCACTGGTTAGTATGCAGTCCCAGTCCTTTAGAATTGGAATCTGTATAAATTTAAACGTGCATAAATTTGCAAATTTCGTGTCTAGACCTTATATATGGGATATTTTATGTACAACGACAATCATACAGTTTGTAACTATCAACTCAGATATCTTATTTATCTCATGTAGGTCCTAAGCTATTTTCTAAGATTTCATCAAGGAAACCACTTGTCCTAAATCGAAGACTATGATCAAAACTCATACACTCAAATAAGTTGACATATAAATTTTATCTCAATTTATTATATTCATTTCTTCACACCCGAAAAACGGCATTTTTTAAAGATAACTAAGTCCCCATTAGTCTTCGCAAGCAGCGGAAAAGGAGATCAAGAAAGTGGTTTACAGTGACGTCACCTTTGTTACTAGCTGGAAACCATAGTTAACTTCATAAGTGGACTTTAAGAGATAAAAATATTACTAACGGGGGGTGATTGGCACGGGGGGTGCTTAGTCCAGGGGTGATTGTCGGGGGTTGAGCTAGTCCTGGGGGTGATGTTCTGGGGGGTGCTTCCTGTTACAATACTTCGATATATTCCACCACAAAACTTGCCTACTATGTATTAGGTCCAATTCTTCCTAATATCGTAGAAGAAATAGCGGACTGAATGACGTCATGAATAGGTTTGCTTGAGATGTCTTGATCCCCCTGTTACTGTCTGTTGCTCCACACAGCACAAAAGAAGAGATATTCCCCTTCCTCGTCCTTCGGAATGAGCTCTAGCGAGTCCTCTTCCATGGAACGTCGTCCCTTCGAGGGACAGCTGAAACAAGTTCACGAACCTCGTGAAAAGGCTGGCAGTACCGTTGGATGATTTTGGACCCTGAGAGCGGGTATTTGAGCTACTATGCCTGTGCCGAGGATGAAATACGACTCCACGCGTCCGTGCGAGGCTCTGGACACCTGGCAGGGGCTTTATCGTCCCGAGTCAGGAGGACTCCACGGCTTTTTCCGGGACTTTGCCTCTGGAGAGACTTTCAAACTCCGGCCACAACGTGAGGGAGAGACAAATCTGGGGATAAGCTCAGATCCGTCGCACAAAGCCACGATAAAGCACTCACGGGTGGGTGGATGGGTTAGTCAAGAGATAAGGGAGAGATCCACGGGGGATCACCGATTCGGATGAGTTTTCCCTATGAAGTGAATTGAATGTGTTATTGATTGCTTTGCGAACGGATGAAATCAGTGCCGCCTTACCCCTCTCCCCTCTGCTCATAGCCTTGCTCATGAGGAAGGAAAACTCCAGATGGTTTCAAAAGCAAATCCATTTCGCAAATCAACAAAAACAAATTTCGATTCACTTTCATAGAATAACTAATAAGAAATAGAGAATCAACGTGGATCTCTTCATTTTCTGGTCTTCTGCTTTGTCATGAGTCAAATGCAATATATTTGGGAGAAACTCTAATTGATTTTTAATCAACTCCATAGGATATCTTATTAGAGGTTAGAAAAAATAAAAAAAAGTTTGAATGGATCCATATATTCCCGAATAATACATCTACATCCTTATTTTATCCCTAAGAAGATATAATTTTCTGGCATATTTATTCATTAATAATAATTGGTTCAATTTGATATAATTAAGGCTTTCTAATGTCACATTTAAAAGGGATCAAATCATATTTTATATTCAAACCTTACTGATTTTGTGGTATTGAAAAAATATCCTCTTTGGATTTCTCCTATCGGTAGTCAATCTGATTACTATATTGACAACCAGAAAACCTGGATATCCTATCGCATTAACAAATTTATGTAACGTGACGTCATAATTTGGAAAAAAAATATTTTAGCACTGCTTTTTGGTGACTATTTATTTGATATAAATTTCATATTAAATGAAGACGCTGAATTATCTATTTTTCACATGTTTGTGTGAACGAACAGTTGCTCAGAATTCCTGAAGGGAAGTAAGGATAGTTACGACTCACTCAGTCCTCCTAAAGAGGAGTAAGGATCGGTGAGGTGTCACTCAATCCCAGCTAAAGAGAATCAAGGATGAGCAGAGGACCTTCTTTTCGTATCATATTATTTATTGTCTTATATAAATATTATCCTTCAAGCAATGTATCAATAATAATATTCGGAACATTTTTTAAGTCATGTTAAATAGATTCATATACTGCCCTGTAGTTAAGTGTGTTGCAATTGTAATTGATTTTTTATTAATATAAAGACATCAGGGATGAAATTTAAATATACCTTTAATGTCTAGAAAGCTAATACATTCAATACTTCACATTAAAAGAATATGGGATATGGTTGTTCAAAAAATTTATATGAAGTTTGGCCATGTTTTAACCAAGAAAGGAATTTGTTTTATTTACAATAGCCCTGATAGCACGGGAAATAAATTTTAGTAACTAAAATACAGATTTACTTTATAAATTAAGAAGCACAAAATCCCCCCTATCGAAAATGTTTTTAAATATGTAAATATATTGTGGTGATTTTGATTTTGTTTAATATTAGTTTGTGTAAAATTTATGTTTGTATGTGTAATGATTAAGTTTTTGATGTTGGTAACATTCAAAAATAAATGTTGTACGAAGGTACAAAAAAATACATTCAATACTTGATTAAAGTATTTAATATTTTGTTATGAAGGCAAAAACTTATAATGCAGTGATTTGACAACAATTCGAATATTATTGCTAAAAACTTGATTGCTTAGAGTAATCCTATAAATAATACATTTTGAAGGGTACTTAAATACAATTGTTTTTAGCTATTATATACACTATTATCTAACAATTATTTTATAATCTTTTATAAGCTCTTGGAGGCCTATATTTGATGAAAACATTAGTGTTAATTTTCTCACTCCAAATTTCCTTACACGTTTCGTTAAGGAACAATATCACCTCACTTACACTGAAATCCATCATTGTATACTTCGTTAGCTGCATAATTTAATTATGTGACTCAAAATATATGAAAATAGTTGTATTGCCTTCTTTCACGCCACAATTATAGGGAAATTATGCATAGTCAAAGTCCCCTGCTCATAGATATTGTCCATATTTTAAAATAAATTGTATAAATAAATCGGGATAATGATTTTTTTAACGCGATTGTTTGAAGGAAAAGAGGACTGAGTTATTAAACCCCCAGTGATTTTATGAAATAAAGCATCACCTAACTTGCAACTGGATTATCAATTCAGAGATAATAATAGTATCCGTAAAAGCACAAATGATATCTCTACCGGGCATTCTATATATCCATGTCATATACGAATCTTTTGAGTGGACTCTTTCAATATCAGAGATTATTCAACTGAATGTTGTAACTGCTTATACTCAAGGGGAAATGAATGGGTATTTTGTTTATTAATAGTTCATCATTCTGACTATTAATACTATAGAGATATAAAAGAGGTTATTCCCTTCATCTGTATTTTTGTGTCCAATATAAACAAAGTAATTTGATCTACGTCATCGTAAGCTGATCATAGAGATATAATCTATCTCTATGATCAGCTTACGATTACTTTGTTCATATTGTACACAAAAATACAGCAAATCTATGTTTTTCTGATATTGAAGGAATCAACTCTCTATATCTTTATATCTCTATGATTAATACACGTAGAAAAATAATGAAAATTATAGTACCAACTGAGAAAAAATTAGGCTCGGGGTAAGTTTCCAAGAACTACCTTTTTTGTATCCTTATTTTAAAGAAAAGCTTGTTTGATATGCGTGCGACTCCATAAAAACAAGTTTGTTTACTTGTAAAAGGCATCTTACATCATAATTAAATCCAAAAACTTATTATAATTAATAATAATAATGAAACTAAATCAATATCAAAGAAACCACCCTCTTAGCAAAATGACTTATCCAACTGCTTAGAGTCCTTTTATCAAGTAATAATCATGAATACATCAGGTTTTTAATATTGTTTTAATTGAGGATAGGGCTGTATTTCTCAGGATAAGTTTGACTTATAACTGTAGTGAAAATTTCGCCTCGTTGCTTATTCAAGTTACATAGGAGATGATTATATGAAGCCAAATTCACATCTTTTTATTTTATTTATAAGCCAGAAATTGGATATGATGTTATATAAGGCACTTTATCTAATTAAAGCAACAGAACGTTACACCCTACATAAAGCGATTGATTCCTGAGGATTTAGTGGGTCCATTATTTTATATCTCTTCTTTATTCTATATGTCAACAAAATCATTAATACGTTACATTTTGATGCTCTTTGTACAAATATGTGGACGCCTTAATTTAAGACGAGTCTTATAATGACAGCGAAGAATATTTTTTCAATAGATTCAAAAAGTTATTGGGGATATATATTCTTGAATCACGAAATATGCATTTAAAATGTATAGATTTCCTGTGATAAACAATAGATATATGCTTGGTTAGACCCCAAGTAATATCAACAAATATTATAAACAGTATTTTCAATCTAAGATGTATTTTATTATGTCAAGTCATCTCTAACAATTACTTAATCTTAAAAAAATATTCAGAAACTGTTATTGAATTTATGAAATAAATAAAGACCTTGCTTTTGAGGGGGGGGGGGGGGGATATGAAGGTGTTTAAATAATATCTTTATATTGATTTGATTCATTAACTTATCTTGGGGCTTTATGTTGTCTTCAAAAAGAGGAGCGATAGCCCAAAAAAGTATGTTAGCTGTTTAACTACTGCTTCTTACATTTTATAAATTTAATTAATTTATTCCTATCAATCTTATTTACATTCCAGCTGTCAGTTCAGCTTCTCCGCCTATCCGTGAGTACCTTCCTCCACGCCCCTGGATCCCGCTCCCAGCTTCGGTTGAACGGGGAACCCACGGAGGCTCTTCAGAATCTAAGCCTCTCCATCTTGGACGCCCTGGGCTCCGTCCACAGCATTCTCCACGCCTGCAACGTGAACCACAAGGAGCTCGTCAAAGCCGTGGAGTCCTCCCCGAACCCCTGGACGGAGACACACTCCTCCTCAAGTCTACCTCCACCTCCGCACTTCTATGCCTGGAGTCCGCACTCCTCATGATACAAGACATACACGAAAACCAAGGCAAGCTATCGCTTAAACAGCCCAACGAATCCCGTCTCCAAAAGACACCGAATCCAAGCATTGGATCCCAAAGAAGGGTAGTAATCTATCAGGAACCCCGTGTAGCACTAGCAACGAAGAAGTCCCTCTATCGGACTTCTCCCCACTCGCTCGTCCATTGGAAGCGCCAAAGAAACGCTCAAGGCCCCCAGTTGACAAACATTCTCCCCGAAGACGCTTCGGAAGCTTCAAGCCGTCCAAACGGACTCAAAATCGTTAACTATCTTGGTAACTCCATCGGCAGCGCCTCCAAAAAAACATCATCAACACCCTCGCCTAGCAAATAGTGAAGAATAAATACTAAACGGACGTATCCATTTAGATCAGTGGCCATCTCCAAAAAAAAAAAAACATCAACGAATCTATCGCCTTGTAAACAGTGAAGAAGAAATCGGATAAGGGACTTTATTTATCTATATGGATAAGTAGTGCTCTCCAAAAAAACACATCAACGAAGCCATCGCTATTAAGTAGTGAAAAAGAAACGTCCTAAAGGAACTTCAAAAACTATTAGTTATTTATATGGATATGTAGCGCTCTCTTAAAAAACCTCATATCTTATACCATAACAGACTTATAAGTGTGTGATATCCATCAGATGCGCATTCAAAGAGGCCTGAAACACATTATAATATACAATCAACAGGGACGGAAATATTATTTGTTATCAATGGAATTTCATCAGAAGCGTTTGTCCAAAAATGTTTTTTAGTTAAAAGTAAAGAAGAAACAAAAGCAAGGGGCTATAAAATTATCATCTCCGAACTTTCAAATTTCATAATCCAGTTAATAATGAATCCATTTTTTCTCGTAACCTATGTTTCCATTTTCATCCGTCAAGAGTTTAAATATATATATATATATATATATATATATATATAGGTACTGTGTGTAGTAAATATTTATAAGAAACGTAAGCAAGTTTCGTGCAATAATATATTTATATATACCCGCTTTTTGTATATACAATGATACTCTTTTTTGCCTTGGGTTTGAACCATGCATCTTAAAAATGCGGTCGTTTATTAAATTATTTGTATACAAACTATAATGAGGTTTGCTTTAAGTCACGAAAATACGATAGGTACGCTAAACTATAACATTTGAGCTACCTCGCTTCCTATCTGTACTCCCAACAATAATACCTTTTAAACATACATTTTTACAATACTAATTAGTAGACGCCCCCCCAAAAAAATACTTGACGAAACCCCAATACCCAAAATATAACTTATACGGGCAAAACTCAAGAGATTTTCTTAAATAAAAATAATAACTTGTGTGCATATTTAAAGTATGCATTTTTTATTTGAGCAGTATTTTACACAAATTATTTTGTTCGTTTTTACTCATTTATGGAAATTTCGCTTTTTAAAACTTCATTATAAATTACGCAACGGAATCACACATAGGCATAGTCCCTCTTGAATATGATTAATGTTTTTATGTAAAAAAAATGTTTCCTAATAAATGGACGAAATACTGGGACAGTAAAGAAGATTACAGATCCATACAATCGATAAGAATAAATTCAATTTTTTTAATGCACTATATTCATCAAATAAGAATGTATATGGAATGGCAGATGATATAGGGCTTACATATAAGTAAGTAGTCTTAGAGAGTTGAAACAAGGATAAGAACCAAAAAAAAAAATCTAAACGAACAGCAATAACATAATTATTTGTAACTTAATCCCTGACTTGTTATAGTAATCATAGGAAAACGTAATATATAAACACATATAGATGAAAAATACTTATATGATGAAACACTACGTTAAGAAGTAATGTACTCATTACAAAACACGGAACATGATCTGCAAAATCAATAATAGATTTGAAATATAAAATAAAGATTGAATGATTTAACCTTTCATTGAGTCTTCAGTATCTCAAAAAAAACCCTGGTGATATCCAAAATCATATTTTCAATATAAACGCTTCTTGTGACGTCATAGCTGTCTCTCTATTTCTACTTCATAGGAAAACTTGTTATACATTGGTTCGGTTATGGCCAACTCTACTACTTAATCCGATCTACTATTTCTTCTTCAATTCACCCATTTGCAAATGTTGGTGGCGCTCCTCTTCATACACATTAAAATATACACACACACACACCAATATATTCATTATTTATTCATAATAAACGAATTTATGACGTTTTACTGTTACTTCACTTATATCTTTATTAGTATATTATATCCTTAAATAAAGTATTTTTTATATGACATATTAAAATCCCTTTTTCTTTCCTAAATCCTCATCTCTGAGCTCTCTCTCTCGCTCTATCACATCCTCTTTTACTACTTCCAGGCAACCATGTGTGACGACACCCTTTTCAAGTGTCCCTTTTGCTCTTTCAAGGACAAGAGTAATCTGGCGTCAAGGCTCATGTCATCTCTGTCCATGGGAGAGCTCCCTATCCCTGCCAATGCGTCATGAGAGTTAAGAGCTTGAATGAATACAAGAGACATGTACGATCGGTTCATCCCGGGTTTAAGCCGTTTGCTAAGGCCTATGAGACTCTAATGGGAGATTTGAAGAATAAGGAGGACTCTGCTGAATCACTCCCTGAGACCAAGAGAAGTGTCACTTATGTTCAATCATCTACTAAGAGTGGCAAAAAAACGGACCATTTGTCTAAGGATAAAATAAAAACCCAAGTTGAATCCCTTAACAAGGGGGTCAGTAAAACAGAATGTTGGCAGAGGATATATGCCATAACTTCTGTTCAATCATCTGTCAAGAAGGTGAATAAAACGGAAGATTGGCAAAGGATAAGCCTAAAACCTCAGTTCAGAAATATCATTCTAAGAAAACGGAAGATGAAAAAACGAATCATGTAAAAGCTTCTGTTCACCACTTTCTAGGGCAAATATGTTGAAAGTTCTTTAAAAGATCAGGCCAAAACTTCCGTTCCATCACCTCTTACGGGCAAGAAGACGTGTGAAGATGAACTCATGAATAACGCTTCCGTTCAACCACTATCCAAGACCAAAAATGATAAAAATGTGTCAAAAGATAAACTCAAAACCTGTGATAATAACGCAGTGGAAGATTATTTATTCAATAAGGGGAGACCTTGCAGCAACCAAATCCCAAAGCGCTCCAAATGAAGAAGAGTGGAAAAGTATGCATATGAATAAAATAAACGCCTTAGTTCAACCAAAAATTATCGAAAAAAGAAATAGAACCCACAGTTTCGTGGCCATCCCAGATTAGTGCAACAAAAAGTGACACAAAGAGTAAGCTCAAAAATCAGCTCAGACACCTATAAGTCCAACAAAATGGAAAGCGAGCAAAGAGTAAACTCAAAACATCTACGGAGCCCAACAAAACGACGATTAATACACTCAAACCCCAGCCCAGTCATATACCACTGCCAAAGACACAAAAAATATGCCCGAAATAAATCCAAAGCCTCCTTCCAGTCATCAAATAGGACCTCTGAAGCGGGAATGATTCGAAAAATAAACTAAAAGCCTCCATCTCACCACCCCCTAAAGTACAGGAAAAGAAAAACAACTTTAAATGGTCTTTATCTCAAGAGAGTTACAACCTAGGCACCATATCAAGTCTATCCTCTGAGATCGACCTTTATCTTTCCATTCAGATATAATTTTGCTCCTAGGTCCATGCCATCCTTCCTAGCAAATATTCTCAGTGTATATACCCCTTAAAGACTCCTCTTGGACCACCATAACGGGGTCAAGGATGTAAAGCCGGAGTCCTCGTTATTCAAGAGCCTCTCTAGAAGTTCATTCGATTAAAACAGATGTTTTCTGTTTAGATTTGTAATATGAAAAGCATTTAATACGTGTATAATATATGCAGTGTTATCGTGTATGTTGCGGTGTTTTAGTTGGATTATTTCATAGAGTATATATAAGTATTTTTTTACCGTAACATATTACATATTATAATTAGTTTTTTAAGACAACTGGATAAAAGTCTTCTTAGAACATAACTGTATTTTTTCTGTATTTCAGTTATTAATTAAAAGAAGTTGCGTATAAAGTCCAAAAGAAGACCCTTTATTTACAATTGTTACTTAAGTACCTCCAATATCAATCATCCATGGATAACTCAGGACAACTAATTTTGATCAATCTCCCTTGATAGAACGAAATGTACATAATAGCTAAAATGAATCTCTTGAATCTAAATTTTCCCTATTTTCTGCATATGTAGCAAAAAACAATTTGGATCATTTTTGCATTCTGATCTTGGATATTGGAACTAACTTTTATTTTGTTATATACTTTAAGACTGAGTAAACTAATCATCATAAGAACCATCGTTAGGCTTTTGAAAACACTCATGACGACCACTAAATCTGAAATCCAATAAGCTCTCTATGTCTCAGTTTGTTTAATGGTTTAATATGTCTTATTTTTCTCATTTATCCCGTAACAATTGTAAATACTAAACAAACCTATCCAATTGACCATTAAGAAAACGCTTATTCTTTTAATATTCATTTGCTGGTATATATAGTTAAAATGACAAAGTAATTGATACTACGTCATCTTAAGCTTGATCATAGAGATATACACATAACATGACTAATTTATCTTCCCTCCACTGGCAAAGAAACATCGTTCAGCTATATCTTGACACACTTTACGTATTGCTCTGACGAGTCCAATAAGCTCTCTATATCTTATATCTCTATGGTATCGAAATGATTAAGTAAATGATTGTAAATTAAGCCGGGTTATGGATTGAACGAACGCACAAACCGATTGTATAGAACACAAACATTATTTCTCTTCAACTTAGAATACCTAGAAATGAGTATTCTAAACTTTTTCAGCAAATCGGATGAATAATTTTATATGAAGCTTGTGGTCAACTAATCAGTAAATTTAGTCAAAATACAAAAGAACGCTAAAGTTATGAAAAGAATGCTATTTTTAGAGTGTTCATATCAGGGTTGTTAAAAATCAGGTTTTTCAAAATGAAACCGACCCGGGTGGCTTTTTAAATGAGTCCATATTTAAAGAGATAGCAGATAAACTTTTAGAGAAAATGGAGTGGGCAGAACCGTTTTAGAAAATACAGACTTAGATTCTTAGTTCACACCGTCTTAAGGAAAAGCTTGAATGCATTGGGGATTGTTTGGTCAATATAATAACTTTACAGCAAACGAGTCTCTAGAAAGGCAAGGCATTTTAAGCAAAGTTGGTTTTCGTACACGGGAAGTCGGAACGAGGAATTATTTTTATAGTTTCATAAAAATGTCAAGTATAGTTTTAGTTATATTGGATAACAAGTTGAGCAAGTGTTTCCTGACACAGATACTAGAAGAACGTAGAATATGAGTGAGCTCCAGCTTGCGAAATTATCAAAGGCCTACGATGATATGATTTGAACTTCTCCCTATCATGGTGAAGTACAGAGTTGTGACGAATACTTTGTCTGTGGGATCCCTATAATGGAAGGACTTTGGAGGAAAAGACTTGTTTCCTTGCAAGGAAGCAAGGGAAACGCAAAGACACTTCTTGATCGAGTGCTCATTTGTGGCTAGTATTTTAGGCACTTGGTGAATATGTTTTACGAGGTTTTAATTTAGTATTGAAAACCGAGAGAGTTTTTTTCATTTTATGTGGGTCCCCATCAAAACAAAATAAAGTTTATAACTTCAAAAGTACAATTTTACATATACAAATTTCGATCTGCTAAAGTTGCCCCCCAGATGATTTATGAGTATTATTGACGATTTTATAACATAATGTGATCCATTTGTAAGTGTATAAATTTATTTGTTATCGATGTGATTAATTGTTTACATGAAATATATTGTACTTGGTACAAAAAAAAACCCCCGACCAAGGTGTGTTTTTTTTAATAAAACCAGGCAATAACAAAATATCTCATAATCTAAACTTCTATCAAAATCGTCTTATTTTTTAGGTAATATGAGAATTGTTTGTCTTATTTATCGATAGTAAGGGGGGTTTGTTGATAGGATATATTTAGATCCTTATTTCCTAAAATTGCAAACACGCATGTAAAAATTGTTTTTTACGATTTCAGAAAACCTGTGAATCGTAAGTCCACTATTAAGAATGGATAAATATCCTTGAATTAATGTCCTCTAAATTATCCGTGGACTTATACATTAGGGGGTATTATAGAAACCACTATCTTAAGATCTCAAAATTTATCCCCCCGCGAAGTTTGCGTCATAAGAAACTAATGACGTAGAAAAATGGATTTTGGTTTGCACCCCCCTTAAACTTAATAATACTATTATATAACTCTGCAAAAGTTTATGGATTTAATCACCTCATAGATTTATGTTCTCAACCATGGTGAGGGTTACTGATGAAAATTAAGATGTGAAAAAGCAAACGTATTTAAAAATAACTTTAAAAACATCAACTGAGTACACTATTTTTCGTTTTCCTTCTTGAAACTATAAAAGAACCCTAGTAGAGGCTGTTATTTAAAGTATGGTTTGTGGTCAGAAACACTTATGTTCATTTTTTTGGCTCTGACTATTATTTGACGAAATTTGCAAAAAATAACAAAGTCATAAATTGATCATAGCAAAATTTGTAAAACTAGTTTTTTTTCAAAATAAGTAATAACAAAAAGGTTGCTTGATAACAAACTTGAACGCATTTGGGGGGGGGGTAAGGAGGGGGTCAAACTAAATCCATTTTTCTACGATCATTTAGTTTCTTATGACGCAACTTTCGCTGGAGGATAATTTTTGATATCTTGATATTAGGTTTCTTATGATACCCCCTAGTATTGTTACATGGTGACCGACGCCAGAAATAATATATACTTCGGCTCTATGAACTAATTTTTGGAGTGTATAAATATATCGAAGAAAAGAGTACACCTTAAAAAGTGGCGGTTTGCTTACGAGAAATATAAATTAGTTTCTTTTCATCGTTTTTTATTGTCTTACTATTGACATAGCTAAAAAACAGCCAACAAAATGCGTCGCAGTTATTTTTTTGGGTGCTAGTGAAACAGGGTACGGTTACTTCGATCTCCTACCTGAGCTAGAAACAAAGAGAAACCACACTTCAACACGGCCATCGTGCTACATTCCTCACAAACCTCTCTATTATTGTACTTATTATAGAAGGATCTGGATCCGCGAGTCCCGTTGAACATATTCATGAGCCGAGTCAGTGCTAGGAGCGACCACATTGATGAAGGAGCTCCCAACGTCTCGTCCTCCTCCGATCATTGAGGAGGAGGATGAGACGAGACGGGGCAAATATAATGACTGGAATCATGCCACCCGTCCACTCCCATTCGAGAAATTTGATCCCAAGCAATGATGAATCAATGTAAACAATAAATAATAAGAACAAGGCAGGAGCACTCTGGATGACGAATACTTTTTTTCCTTCTTCTTCTATAATAAGTACAATAATAGAGAGGTTTGTGAGGAATGTTAGCACGATGGCCGTGTTGAAGTGTGGTTTCTCTTTGTTTCTAGCTCAGGTAGGAGATCAAAGTAACCGTACCCAAACAGTTTACTATTTATTATATATAAATATAATATAAATGTAGTAAATAAGTTGCGACAAAAACTAATATATCATCCGTATTTAACTAAATTTTTGGGTATGCAGTTGGTTTATCATAAACTCATCTTGGAAAGTTATTGTTTATTCAGTCTCTACCATAGAGATATAAAGATATAGAGAGCTTATTCCTTCAATAGCAGAGAGACATCGTTCAGTTTGTCGCCCGTGCCCGATGTAAACAAGAAATTTTGTACTACGTCATCGTAAGTTGATCATACAGATAGAAAAATATGTTTATATTGGGCAAACTGACGTATTATGTCTCTGAAGAATCCAATAAGCCTTTATGTCTTTAATATCTCTATGGATTCAGTCCTATCCCTAAGATTTCTATTTCCCCCCCCTATTCTGTACGATAAAAATGCATCTGTGTGGATATGATTAGTCATAAAATTCAAACTATTTGGATTTTAAAGAGATAAGGATATAAAGGGTGAGTTCGAAATAATATCGAAAGATCTTATTTGGGGATGGCGGGGAAGAACAGACACTCTCCTCGAGGAAATACTATAAATTTCGCTATTCTGAAGCAAAATTGTAAGATATTGTTTTCATACAATTAGTCTTCCAAAAGTTTCTAATATTTTGAGAATGATTATTCACAAGGAACCTTCATTACCACCGAGGTTTCTTAATAAAGTCTCTAATAAAAATATACTGGCTGGAATAAAAGGGGATGTTTCATTTGAAACTACTTTTTTAAAGCTAGTAATAATGGATTTCATGTACAGGGTCTTGCAGGTAAATCCGCACAAAGTTCAATATCCTCCAGATCCAAAATGGGAACAAAAGCGATACCTATTTGAATAAGAAAGTTGTTTTTATAGCCAAAACAAGATTACATTCAATTTGGCCACCCTCAGCCTTTTGGCCTTTATATTTCGTATATAAATATATGTGATGCGAAAAGAATATGTAATGTATTAGGCATATACAAATAATATGTTGCATAAACATGTTGTATGTAGTAAGATTACTTTTATGATTAAATATATTTTGATAAGAGTCACGACCTAAGATTCTTCATCTCCAATGTATTTAATAATGCATGACAAGTACAAGATACTTAAAATGAGACAAGGTCAAGAGGAGAGGTTGCAATTCATTTTTGCTCAAATATTGAGAACCTGTCTGCGTTTCAGACTAATTGCATTGTATTTATTGAAATGTATTACATCGGGTTCATTTTTGTTAATTAAATATACATTTCATAACTCTATTTGTTGACATCTTCAAAAAAAACCTGTTTAACCTTAAGATATATAATATATAGAGATGAGAGAGAGAAATTCCCTTCAATAGTAGAGAAACAGCGTTCTATTGTTTCTGTGTGTTCAAAATAAACAAAGTAATTTGTACTACGTCATCGTAAGCTGATCATAGAGATAGAAATCTTCTCTATGATCAGCTTACCATGACGTAAATCAAATTACTTTGTTTATAGTGGACACACAGAATACAGCTGACCGTTTTGTTTCTCTGCTATTGAAGGGAATAAGATCTCTATGTTATCTTTATATCGCTATGTTTTGATTCAGGATTGTGAACGGAACGCAAAATTGAACGGCGTTCAGCTGAACGCACGTTCAATGAACGGACCGCAACTTTTTTGAACGTTGAACGCAAAAAAAAAAAGAGTTTGCTTTCAGCGTTCAATTTTTCCAACATTTCTTGGACTTTTTTCGGAAAAAAAAAAAACGTCATCACTGTTTTGGAAACTCTTTTCTAAAAAAACGTCATCACTACGCAGTCTTTTTTTGGGAAATTCTGTTTTAAATATTTGAACGCTGAACGCTAACAGAAAACGCTGAACGTAAAAACATTGAACGGAACGCTGAACGGAACGCTATTTTTTTTAACGCTGAACGGACGCTGAACGCAAAAAAAGCTGAACGCTCACAAGCCTGGTTTGATACGTTAGGAAATTATCAACTCAACTTAATGCAGGCTGTTGTGTAACATATATATTTACGATATGAAAAGGATTATTAATATAAAATGTTTTTTTTTAGTTTTTTTAAAGTATTCTTTTTTATACTCATCACATATTTTACAGAAAAAAAGAGAAGCGAGAGAAGTGAGGCAAAATACTCTCTCCCTTCTCTTTTTCTTTCTATTCTATCCAGCTAACAGTAACAATAGTTACCAAGTGGTAATTGTATATTCTCATATCAAAAGATCAATTTTTCTGGGAGAGTACGTGCAAAAATGTATTTGCTTATTTCTCTTAAAGTATAACGATTTTTAGAACACCAAACATATCAAATGAAAGCTTGGTAACCAGCTTTAATATTTTGGTATACTAAATCATGTCAATTTAATAAGTAGAGAGTTATATGTACATTAAAAAAGCCTATCTCGCGTACAAAATGACGCATATAATGGATTATAAAGCGTCAGAGACAAAGTAAAATTTTGAGAGGATACCTTGACGCAAATCTAAGAAACACATTATTTATTTTTTTTCATAATCGATTTCTTATAGGTCAATACAGGCTCTGAATCATATATGTAAACCCAGATTGTACTGAATTCTGAATTGATAGAATGCAACCAAGGTATTTTTGGATTTATCATCAAAGGTTTACTAAACTTAAAATACTATTTTACTCTGAAGCGAACAAGTCATCTTCTACAGGCGAGTGAAGTTAATTGATACAAAAAAGCTATGAAATATGCTAACAATTACACACTCCATTTTTTCTTTGTTTTTACTGAAAACTTGTTTATTAAAAAACATCAAACATACATCAAATTAGATTTCCTTTAAACTAATAATTATTGTTGAAGTCTGTAACGTCCACCACTTTCAAGAAATTTGCAGAAAACTATATTTTTACTAAATTTTTAAAACTTTGACCTCGTTGCGCGACCTCGTAATGTTGACCGATTTTGTTCAAACTTTGTATGTCGTCTTCTTTTGTCACCAAGAAACAGAAAATCCACAATGTTGCTAACATTTCATAAATTTGAAAAATAAGAACAGCCCTAGTACTCAAACCATTTGCTGAAGATCTTTTTCCCCCCTCATGGAGAAATCTTCAAATCATCTTTTAAAATGCTGCAACAGCATATTCTAGCAATGAATATCGTAGACCAAACATTTTTTTCTTGCTGTTCAGGAAAAAGAAGAAGTCACAAGGTTGCCGATTCATGGATGCTCAGCGGAAGGTCCCTCAATTTCAACATTATGGCTGGTCAAGAAGGTAGTGGTTTGAGCCGATATGTGAGGTTCTCTTCCAATTGCTTTTTCAACGAATAACTTTTATTGCATTTGGCTCGTCTTTGAATACCCTAACCATAGATTCAATGTTCGTCACGTAGTTTGAAGCACTGAGGTCTTATTAATTTTTTGAATCGTTAAAACATTTAGTTTATTATGATGAAAGATATAGTTTAAATATAAAAATGCACTTGTGAGAAAACAAATAAGTAAAAAATCTAACGAGAGTCAAAATAAAAACATAAATAAACCTTATAATTCGAAATAACTATCAATAAAAAAAACCTTAATATATTATACAGCTTATAAGAAAAATATTTTCTAATAAAAATAAAATGGTAGTGACTAATGATTAAAATAAAAGTTTGGTTTGATTCCTATAAGAAAGCCGGAAGAAACTCGATATAACTTAATCGAATGGGGTTTAGAAAACATTTCAAAACAAACTAAAATATACTACTAAACTTGTTTTTGCCTGACGTACTCTATATAAAATAGTTTCATTTTGTCATTCGTATATTTGTTGTGTTTACTTAATTAATTTGAATAAGTCAATCGTTAATAAACATATGGAGTTAATGGAAGACAATAGAATACAGTATTCACCGCATAATCGGGAAGGCTGGGAGTAGCAATAACGGCCCCTTTAAGCGGGGTGCCCGATTTCGCGATGAGCTCTCGCCACACACTCACGGCATCATCAGTTCTATTTAAAAAAATAATTATGAATAAAATATTAAAACAAACTGTGAGACAAAGATTGACATCCAATGCACCCTATTAACATTTGACTGCATCCAACATCATGATCATGGCAACTTTTTTCATTTTGTTGTTTGCATCCCTCACATTAATGTATTAGGCCAGTTATTATACAAAATAAAATGTCAGATTCACTTTGGGTAAAGAACGATTCTAGAGTACGTTGTTTTTTAGCATTTGCCACTTGCGTATAAACGACTGATTCAATTTTGGAGACCATCGGTAGAAAGTTCATTAAGACCATTTTCCTGAGTGAACTGACGGAAGAAATCCATCATTAGCACCTTCTCCCGGCTTGTTAATGGTCGTATCTCCTCAGGCTCAACTTCGTCAACCTGGTTAGTAGAACACCCTGCACTGTTCTCTCGTGCCACTTCCAACAGTTCTTCATTAGAGAGCTCTCCAGTTGTTTGGAGATCGTCGTCCAACGATGAACTCTTTGAAATTCTTCTGCTGACATGTTCCCCTCTCCCCCTCATTTCACTCAGTGACTGACACATTCGTGTATAAATCAAAGATCACTTGAAAAAAATGTGTCCCGTTTATCAGAGGCTTGCGCCCGATTATCCAGTAAAAATGACGTGCACTGGAGTGTTTTCTGGGAGGCGTATGTCATTTAAGCGAGGTACCCGATTATCAAGGTGCCCGATTATGCGGTGAATACTGTACAA
>CP045893.1:16293989-16356913 GCA_013387185.1 Caligus rogercresseyi | reverse complement strand
GGGAGAGAGCAAAGAAAATAATATATACACTCAGAGAGTGTGTACCTCCGCCAATCCCCACAACATCCTATTCAAACATTCTCCCTTTCACACGCCCGATTTTCTATCTCTAATCATTGTTTCCTCTCTGTTAGCTCATTTTGCATATTAAAAAGCACTCAGAGATGGGAAGACGGAAGAAGTTTAAGCTACGTCACTGGGTAACATAGTCCTGAGCTGATATATGAACAATAATACGTCAATGAATATTTTTTTAGCGTTTGTCTTTCCTACTTCCCTGAATAGAGACCCCATTTCATTATTATTATTAGTAGTATTTTGCTCATTTTGCCTATTAAAAACACTTAGAGATGCCAAAATTTAATCACTTGTTCCTTTTGGCATTTCCAACAACTCCACAAAGTTTCATTCGAATCCGTTCAGTACTTTTTGAGTTATCCTGCTGACAAACAATAAACCAACAAACGCCACTGAAAACAATACCTCCTTCGGCGGAGGTAACAAATAGATACTGTGACGTCATTTGTGACGTTTCAGTTTTTCTTTTCTAATCAGAGGAATCTAAACATTGCGTTCTGCGCATCTTGTATTATCTATTATCTTTGATTTAAACCGTATTGCTCGTAACAAAGTAAAATATGATTAAGGATCGATGAATGATAATTATATTTGAATGAGATTGATATTTTTAAATGAGATTCATAACAACAACAACTTTGTGACGTAGCAAATTTGTTGCAGAGCGACATCTTTGAAGGAAAACATGCAACGCGAGGTACGTGAAATATTTCAGGCATCGCCCCGATGCGTTACTTTCCTTTAACGCTTTAGTGTTGCGGTCCTAGGGTGATTAAGCGGGAGCTGCATTTGCTCCGTAGCTAGTAGCCATCTTCTTGTTCTTCTCTCCCTTTAAGCATGCCACCCCGATCAGGAGGTTCTTCAGGGAGGAGAGTCATCTCCCAAGTAAAAGGGGAGTTTATACGTCACAAGCTTTACGTCGATATTCTTGTAATATATATTAATGGTATTTTTAAAAACCATTTAAATAGCCTCAGACGATGTTGACAACGCGAAGTTTCCTATCTCGGAAGGTCCACGGAAGTTTACCGACACGAAGATATACAACTTCACTTATAAAAGTCCCTGTGACACTGTAAAACTATTTTTTTCACTCACGAAAAAAAACTAAACATTGTCGCAGAGAAATACATAAAAATACATTTTTCATTATAAATACATTTTGATGATGTGGCAGAGAGACAACAACACAACCAAATGGTCGGATGGACTTTGGTTTGTTCAATATGCTAAGAACAGACGGTTTCATTCTGGTATCGGGCGAACCCCATATGAAGCCATGTATGGTCGCCCAATGACAGTTGGCCTTGAAGGACTTCCACTCTCCAGTAATTTAAATATTCACTCAGAAAATCTACCCTTAATGAGGAAGAAGAAGAATTTGTAAGTGCTGAGCCACTTATCTCAGATAATATGGTTCAAGATACGACAGAGAGGAACAACTTGTCGAACCGAATTATATGGTGCAAGTTGGTGCCACATGTATTACATGCCAACATCTATAGATAATGGTCAAAGGAATTGTGAAAATTGTATCAACAACGATATGCGACAATACCATCTAAAAGAAGCTCGTTTGAAACAATTGGAACAAGCTCAAAAAATGTTGGAACTGTCATCCAAAAATTTAAACCAGCGGAGGTAGGGCAGTTCGGTCCGAGTTCCCGTACCAAGCGTAGACCGAGGAAAACGGACCCAAGAAGCGTGTAGAACCAAAAGATGTGTTTGCAAAAAAGCAGGGCTACTTTGCAACAGTAAATGCCATGATAGCAATGTATGATACAACAAATAATATTTAAAATTATATTTATATATGTAATTGTGAAAAAACTTCATTTTATAATTTTCATGATTATTATGTTTTGTATGAGCTAAGTAGTGTCTAAATAAATAATTTCATGTATATAATTTATATTTTAAAATATTTTTATTTATACTGGTAGGGGATATACTGAGCTAAAGGGGGAGAATTATCCTGGGGAAATTCATATGGAAGCAAAAAGCGTACTGATTATTGAGAGTGTAGCTTAGACATACTTTATAAATAATACAAGGTGACATAGCATTTGGTGTAATAGTAGTGTATGTGTAAACAATTTAAATATAAGATAATTTAAAGTTCAATTTATTAAAATATAATTGGGAAATTTATCTATTTTAGATTTAATGGATATTATGTTATGTATAGGCTTTGCAATTTTGTACAAATAGTTATATGAACAAAACTTAATAGTGTCTTTAAAAAATATTTTTGTCTGAGAGTAATACACATAGAAGCAAATACCATATTGCTTTATGTCAGTTTAGCTTAAGCATACTTTAATCAAATAAAACAAAGTGGTAGGCGATCCCGATATCCGTTGATGGCATTTATAATGTCTGCCACAAATTTCCATAGTATTTGAAATCCTTTGTTTTCATCGACTTACTAAGATCCAAATCAATGGTCCATGGGCCACCCAAAAAAGTTTTTTTTTTGTTGTTAAAAGAGCCTCGAACTTAAAATAAAATATTTTTATCAACCAGTTTTTAGTACATCAGAGGAAAGAAACATCGAGTGAAAAGAATGAGTATCATTTGAGCACCTTGTCAATATTATTATTGACATCATTGAATCCACTGCGATCAGGTACTTGCAAGTTTTAACAAATCGATTTGAATGTATTTAGTGATGTGTATGAAATCATAAACTGTTTGAATAGTTAATATACAACCCCTGCATATAAATGGTTGAATAAGCCAACGGGGTAAGCAAAAGCAATAAACATTAAATTACAAAAAATATCTCCTCTGCAATAGTGTCTGTGTGCAAAAACGAACAATAGATTTTAGTATTTACTAGTGTATCTGATTTAGTAATATAAATAAATGAGTAAGTGACCAGAGAGTTTAATTTTATGACTGTAATATATTTCAACTCATATGTAGAAGAGAAAAAAATGTGTTGATAAGAAATTAATCTATCTTATTTAGAGATGTAATCGAGCAAGTTGCTTCAGTTTCATCATATATGGTGGATCCCTCCTTGGGCTAAACTTTGATGACTGATTAAGTGTTCTCAGCCGTCAATCCTTCCATCATTAAAGAATATCAAATCCGCATAACAAACGTTATTCTTGGTTGACACTTGACACTACTCATCCTTATCTTGAGCATGAATCTGAAATCAATAAAAGCTGTTTTAACACAAGAGGAAGACTTTGATTCCACTCTAGAGAGTGACATTAATAATGATTTTTCACCTGTGGCTAGCTAAGAGCTTGAGTTATAAGACGGTGAGGAAGAAAGGCAAAGTCCTGGTCAAGTCGACTATTATCAGTATTGGATCATTTCACACGTCTAACAATTGTGTCTCAGATCCAAGCATTGTCTGACTCCATGCATTTGATCGATCTGTATGCAATCCTTCATAAGGCTTATCGAAGAGCGAGCTTGGAATGGGGACAAAACATTGGATTGATGGACTTGATTCAACAAGGAGCCAGGAATCAAACACATCTTTTCCAGACGAAGAACCACGGAGAATATGACAGACAGATGTATTGAAGTCCTCGATTCTTTCAAAACGTCCTCTTTCTCTGCTTCTTCTCCTCCATGGTTGTCCAGTAGGAGTGCTCTTGGGGTTTGTAAATCCAATATCACCGAAGCAATCCCATTTACTCTTGGCTCAGAACTCGACGCAAAGAAAAACAAATGATAAATAAACAATGAAAGATAACAAAGTAGCATCAATACTAATGCTTCAATTACCGTACAAAGTATTTTATAGACAACAGACTTTTGACATAAGAAAGGTTTTGAAATAAGCAAAACTGACTTGCAGCTGGTTACAAAAAATAGAAAATCAAAATTAGTTTTCCGGGAAAAAATAAATACAAATTTGAATTCGATCAGTTATTAACTTATTATTACTGTTTGCAGTGTCCGATATTACAAAATTATTATTCATATGGCCCGGGCATTATGAATAATTCTTAAGACTCAACCAAAGACAAAAGTAAATGCACAAACACACAGTGAAAGGGAAAAATCGAAAAATTATAATAATGGCTTTGATTATCGGACACCACATAATAACGGACAGTGATTTTTTCATCATACTAAAAATAGCTCTAATGACATTTTAAACAACTATAAACTGCATTTAATAGCTTAATTACAATATGTAGAATCATTTTTCAACATCAAATACTAAAAAATAACATACAGTACCCTAAAAAAATAATATTTTCATATGGACCGCTGCGTCGGCCATTATACATAATGCCGCCTGCTGAGTCGGTCATTATTCATAGCCCGGGCATTATGAATAATGACCGATTTTTCAAAGGGATCGTAACATAATAATTATTTATTTGTATTAATTATTACAATGTACCATTCGGACAAATCCCATCATTCACAATGAACATTGCAGACATCCCAAGTCTCCGGAAGATGGACAGCGATAGAGTATTTCACAGGAACGGTTAAAACGCACGCCTTATATAAACATGACTCTCTATCCCCCCCTCAGTTTAATAAGGCGTGCGTTTTAAACCGTTCTGTGAAATAGCTCTATCGCTGTCATCTTCGGGAGACTTGGGATGTCTGCATTTGGGTGATAATTCTTTAGTTACTCTATACAAATAATTTATTATGGACAAAATAAGACGCATAAATGATATATATAATGATTTATTTTATATTTGATTAACATGGTAATACTCAAACAATATATAGTTTATGAATATTGGGGAAGAAGACATGAAGCACGGTATTTGTACATGAAACAGGGGGAAGATTATCGTATGTAGGTACTGAGTCGATGAATACACGTGCTTCCTGTCTTCTTCCCAGTATCTATTTCGCGCTTTTTTTCGCGTTACAAAGCAATGGCTTATAAGCTCCTTCATTAATTTTTTAATCAATCGCTTCCCTCGACCTTCGAAGACACTCTTCTCACGCCATATTTTCCTCTCGTACAACATGGTAAGTCCAGTCATATTGCCGGTCCAATGGTTTTATCATTGTTTTATATCATTAGGATTCACTGCCCTTCCTCCAAATTCTTGTCTCCATCTCTCACTCCGAGGAGGTCGCCAAAAACTTCCTCAGGGAGGGAACTGCCTCCGGAGCGTCCCCCCCGTTATGCTCCACTTGTGGGGAGGAACCAAGATAGTCAACAGTGGCGGTGGGCTACGATGGAGATGCCCGACCCACAAAAGCTTCTCCATAGCTGAGAGGTATGGCTCTTATTGGTACCGGAGCAAACTAACTTTGTTCAAATCATATGGTTAGTCTATCTATGGGCCAATAAGAGCCCAGTAAACCAGGCTGTGGTCAATTCGGGCATCTCCGAGACGAGTGTCTTACAATGGTTCGCCTTCTTTCGTGACATCTGTTCGTGGAAGCTAACTTCCGTAATTATTTTCACTCATTCACATATTCCAAATATTATATATACTCCATCTTAGGAAAACGAAAGAATTGGCGACATTGGGGTCGAGGTCCACACGGGGGTCTACACCAACTCCGTGGAGCGACGCTGGCGCACAGCCAAAAAAAACTCGTCCAAATGAGTGGGACTAGCTCACATATGCTACCTGGTCATTTGGACGAGTTCCTGTGGAGGGATCGTTTCGGGGGCGGAATCCACGCGTCGTTTGATAATTTATTAACCCACCTATCAGAGTGGTACAATGTCAATAATTAATGAAAATAAATTATTTTAACACTGTAATACAGATTTTGTTCACATTATTAATACAATACTGGGAAGAAGACAGTAGGAAGGTGTAATTAAATTTGTTAATTTAAGAGGGAGAAGTAAATCGATGTAATTACAAACGATAGTCCTCCTCCGGTTTCTACGTCATCGCAATCTGATCATAGAGTTGTCTTTGTTAAAGGAATCTCATCCCTCGTCTTCGAAAGGAGTCCTATCCTTCGTGAGAGGAATGTCTTCCCTCGTCTTTGATTTAGGACCTCCCATCCCTCGTCTCCGTCATAGGATCTCCCATTCTCATCTTTGTTAGAGAGTTATATTCCTCGTCTTCAGAAAGGGCCTCCTACCATCACCTCCTCCATATTGAAGACTTGTTCCTCATACTGGAATTTGCTAACGAACTCATCAGTCTTGTATTACTATTAAAGAAGCCTCATGATCTCTAATGAACCTAGCTCCATGGTAGTTCAAAATGACTTAAAGATCATCAAATTCCGGATGAAAGAGCCATGACATACTCTTCCTATTATATCTATTCAAAGGAGAATCGAGAATATTTAACTTTGCTACGATGTTAATTTATTTCTACATCCATTATTTAAGTGGGTCCCTTTTCGTGAGAGAGAAAAAGAAGTGCCCTGGACACGAAATCTTTCCGAGTGCCATTAAACTGAACAATATATCATGAATAATTGTTCAATATATTAACTAATAAAAATCTGAACAATACCCCATATAGCATTAGTAAATATATAAACCAATTAAAATCTATGTATATATACTTCTATATCAAATTTATTTTTTACAATTTTGTCCAGGAGGGAGTATTATGGGATGATTAAGACTTTCCAGGAAAGGACAAAGCCAACTCGGGGGACGTCTAGAATAAGGGTGTCCCGACAAATCTATCATATTAGTATGGGTTATTATCTATATCTTTGGGTTGAATAATATAACCCACGTTAGTATTATTATTATTACTATATCAAACAGGGACTTGTTCTCTTTATTTACTCTTTCTCTAATGGCGGCATTTCCCGGCATTAGTTGAGTACTTAAAGTACACCATTGCATCAAAGCGATCTGATTGGTTGATAACAGCATGATGCATTACTTGGAGAGCATCATCGCGGCTTTTTATTATTATTATATTACAAAAGTACTCGGTTGTTACCTTCACTTGAAATAAAGAACACCTATCTTTCTCATCTCTGTCTCTTTATTTATTGAGGTAATCATTTAATTAAGTTTTGCCGCTGCATCCGGGATACAGCATCACAGTCCTTTTGGGGTTTGGTATATCATCATCTTATACAGTCCATTTCGCTTTACATGGTCCTTCGAGCTAGATCTTGAGAGATCTTGAGATCTTACGTACGAGGATTTTTTTAATAAGCCCAAAAGCTATTTGTGAGCATAACTTAATTTCAATTTGTGTTTTCAAGGGTTCTAACTGTAGTGTATTTTGTGGTCAAAATGTGGAAAATTGCGCGGAGGCCTTATCTCTCCCTCAGTCTGCATGGTGGAGGTCCTGCTTCCGCCTGAAGAAGTGCGCAGTCTGCCTTTCTGACTATAGCAAGGACCATAGCCAGGTCTGCTCGGGGAAATGTTCTCTCTGCGGCGGGAAACATTTCGTGGTGGTCTGTCCTTCAAATCCTCGTCGGGAGGGAGATGAAAGAAACGTGGGCCAAGAAAACGATCCTTCGAGGTAGCGAACAGGACAAATAATGCCATTCCTAGCTCTTACAAGAGCTTATCAAGTCCCAGAAAGAACAAGTAAGCAATTGCAAGGTTTCTTGGTCTCACAGCGGAAGCCTGGGAAAAATCAAACATCCAAGAACGAAAAAAAGTGTCAATAAGTAAAGTCAAAATAAAAAAAATCGTAAAAACTATGTACCGGACTCTTTATTTCTCGACTCATCTAAGAAGTTGAAACCAGACAATTTCAATGAACAGTGGGGAAACATGTCTCGGGGTTGTAATAAGGATACAAATTCCTCCTAAAGGGAGAATGCCTTAATAGAAGTTATCTGATGGGTTGAGGGATTATTCAACTATTCGCCAAACTTTGTTGATTTTGCTTGTGGGTATCCAAGTATTGACAGTCCTTTATTGTCAGAAGGGTCTAAAAACTTCTTGTATAATAATTTAGGTATGTTATACGAAATTAAAAAAAAACATTTCTTACCTTATTTTGGATTAAACTGTTGAGAAATGGTCGATGGAAACGCTTTCGAGGATAATCACGGATATTTGTTTGACGGATTGGGCGTAATCGTCTTTTTTCGTCTCGAATAAATTCCTCCTTTTCTCTTTTGCGATGCACATTTATAAGTCAACTGATTCTACGTTCTGCTGGCGTAGACTTAATAAACCATACCTTCTCTCAATTAAATCACTAAACCCTCCTTTTTAAATTCTTGTCACGCAACCTCTTTTAGATATTTTCAATATAAATCGTATTTTTTAAATATTTTTTTTTTTCGTAATTAAAGTTCCCCATACACGTAATAGAGGGACAATTAAATGACTACTGATTGGACTGTAAAATTGACATTACTCAAGGTATAATAAAAATAAATATATTTAAACATATTCAGGTCTCTTAGGAAAGGAAGAGAAGGATGATTTGGAACCCGATATTGGGGGTTGAGTCTGAAATTGCACTTTTCATTACACTTTTTTAAAACAGATTTTTCATAGACGGTATCTCCGGTGTCTATATTTATCATGGATCCTTGATACTCTTTTAATTTGGAGTTTTATATTATAGTCAGTATTTATAAGCGTCGAATTTAGTGATGATATTTCTTCATGGGTTGTTGCAATACTGAATTTCCCGATTGCCATGTAAACATACATAATATGTCCAAATTGGATATCTTCTACTTTTTTTTTTTTTGAAGGAATGTCTTCATGTAAAAATCAGTACAGGGAGTGCTCAAACTTAAATTTGTTAACAAAATATGTAAATATTAATGAAAAATACTACAATTTAACCTTAAAAGTGGTATATAGAACTCCCAAAACTTAAATATTACCTTAATATGTAATTTTAACACATAATAATTTTGTGTTGAAATTATTAGTAACTATTCTTAAAGTATAATTTCTGTTAAAATCAATGTTAATGAGTTCAGGTATTCTCAACCCCTTCCCTAAGGAGTAAAATCATTGTAATATTCTAAGCCACTGGTACTATTTATAAAAAATTAATTCAGACATCTCAGTATAATATAAAAGAAAATATTTAACTCAAATATTTATCTACTAATATATTTGGGCAATTTTTTTGGGACGTAATTATTTTACTGTTTTATCTTTGCCTATTTTTTCTGGACCAATTCTTTCTGGTCCATTTTTCTTGGGCCATTTCTTCTTAGGTGGTAAATGTATCAGCTATTTCTACCTAATTTAAATATTATGATATTTAATGTAAACTATAAAATATGCATGATTAAGTAAATTATGTTTTTTGCATATATATTTGTAGAAGTCCATTAAAGACTAGAGAGTTAAACATATTGAAAAAGGTAGTAAAATGATTAAATTTACAGTACAGACATGTTTAAAAAATGGTTGTCCATAGATAACATAGTAATAATTAATACAAAAATAAAAGCAAAGAAAAAATATAAAAATCATCAAAATTTTGTATTATACTATTTAGCTTTTAAGTAATTTATTAATATATATAGTCTTTTATCAAAAATTCGTCGAAATATTTTTAAAACAGCCAACCGCAAATGAAATTTGAGTGAACACTCATAAACAACTGAGTAATAGCAAGAAATTGTGTGATGACGTCATTTTTGATTTGTGCATAATTATTTTCAAAAGGCTAGTTAACTATGAAAAAGGGTCCTAAAGAGTTAAATTTAGTTGCTAAGAGTAGTAAAAAGATGTTTTTTTTTGGCCAAGTATGAAATTGAGTGGACACTGATAAACGACCGAGTAATGGCAAATAAATTTTGTGATAACTATGAAAAACTGGTGCTAAAGAGTTGAAATTAATTGCAAAGGGTAGTAAAAATATTAAATTTTATTGCACAGGAAAAATTTGAGTGACAAACTGATAAACAACTGAGTAATAGCAAATAATTTGTGATGACGCCATTTTTGATTTGTGCATAGTTATTTTCAAAAGCTAGTTACTATGAAAAACGGGTGTTAAGAGTTGAATTAATTGCAAAGGGTAGTAAAAAGATTAAACTTTATGGCCCAGGTAGAAAATTTGCGTAGACAATAAGAAAGAACAGAATAATTTTATTTTTTTGAAGAAAAACCCATGAATTTTCGAGAAATCTTCAACAGCCACAGGAAATTCAATTTTTTACTTCGGGAGAAAAACTAAAGGTGGCAGCACCTTCGTTTTAACATACTATAGGCAAGGCAGTGCCTTAGAGTAGCATAGTCTGGAGAGATTCTGATTGAGTCATAACAAAGCGACAAATCTCATAACAAACAAAATGTCATATCATAAATAAATAGTTGTTTGGATTTAATAGCAAATTTAATTTTATTCTTATAAGTCAAAGGGTATCTATTTTATGTAAAAGATGCTATTGATTGAATTTGCTATGAATTGCATCTTTTTATGATTTTGTCACTATTTTGAGCAGAAAAGGATTTTATATGTTGAATACAATATTTTGCATTTCTAATTTTATTCAAATGTAGGCAGCCCTTCATCAATCACGAAACCTTTTTGTTTTTAGTTTTATATCTCTAGAATCGTATCAAAATAGGTTTAACTTTACCTAGATAGAGCAACAAATGTCTTTCCGGAGTAAAACAAAACCCTTGGAAGCATCCCCATAACTGCCATCGGAGAAAACTTAATGTCTAAAGGCATCCTATGTGCATCGCACAAATCAAGAGTAGAATGAGGCTACTCCAATATTATCATTTACTCTTGAAACTGATTGGACTCCAGAAGAATCATTTGTTGCTCTTTTCTGGTGAAAGTATTACGAAAAACCTATTTTGATGACTGATCTTAGAGATATAAAGTATAAAAACAAAAAGGTTTTGTGATTGATGAAAGGCTCCCACATTACGAATAACATTAGAAATACAATAATATTGTTATTCAACATATAAACCTATTTCTGCTCAAAATAGTGACAAAATCATAAAATAATGCAATTCATAGCAAATTCAACTCAATAGCCTCTTTTTACATTAAAATATATCCCTTTGATTTATAAGAATAACATTAATTTGCATTCATCCAAAACCTATTTTTTATGATATGAAATTTTGTTTGTTTGAGATTTTGTCAGCTTTTGTTTATGACTCTCAGCATCTCGTCCAGACTCTGCTACTCTAAGGCACTGAATTCAACTCTTTTAGCACACGTTTTTCATAGTTTAACTAGCCTTTTGAATAAACTATGCACAAATCAAAAATGACGTCATCACACAATTTTATTTGCTATTACTCGGTCTTTCTTATTGTTTACGCAAATTTTCTTCCTGTGAATAAAATTTAATCTTTTTACTACCTTGCAATTATTTCAACTCTTTAGCACCCGTTTTTCATAGTTATCTAAAATTTATTTGCATTACTCGTCACAAATCAGTGTCCACTCAAATTTATTTGCCAAAAAAAAATCTTTTTACTACTCTTAGCAACTATTTAACTCTTTAGGACCTTTTGCATAGTTAACTAGCCCTTCTGAAAATAATTTCACAAATCAAAATGACGTCCCATCACACAATTTATTTGCCATTACTCGGTCGTTTATCATGTCCACTCAAATTTCATACTTGGCCAAAAAAAACATCTTTTTACTACTCTTAGCAACTAAATTTAACTCTTTAGCACCCTTTTTCATAGTTAACTAGCCTTTGAAAATAATTATGCACAAATCAAAATGACGTCATCACACAATTTCTTTGCTATTACTCAGTTGTTTATGAGTGTTCACTCAAATTTCATTTGCGGTTGGCTGTTTTAAAAATATTTCGACGAATTTTTGATAAAAGACTATATATATATATTAATAAATTACTTAAAAGCAAAACAGTATAATACAAAAATTTTGATGATTTTCATATTTTTTATATTTTTTTCTTTGCTTTTATTTTTGTATTATTTATTACTCTGTTATCTATGGACAACCATTTTTTAAACATGTCTGTACTGTAAATTTAATCATTTTAATACCTTTTGCAATATGTTTAAACTCTCTAGTCTTTAATGGACTTCTACAAATATATATGCAAAAAACATAATTTACTTAATCATGCATTATTTTATAGTTTACATAAATATCATAAATATATAAATTAGGTAGAAATAGCTGATACATTTACCACCTAAGAAGAAATGGCCCAAGAAAAATGGACCAGAAAGAATTGGTCCAGAAAATAGGCAAAGATAAAACAGTAAAATAATTACGTCCCAAAAAATTGCCCAAATATATTAGTAGATAAATATTTGAGTTAAATATTTTTTTCTTTTATATTATACTGAGATGTCTGAATTATTTTTTATAAATAGTACCAGTGGCTTAGAATATTACAATGATTTTTACTCCTTAGGGAAGGGGTTGAGAATACCTGAACTCATTAACATTGATTTTAACAGAAATTATACTTTAAGAATAGTTACTAATAATTTCAACACAAATTATTATGTGTTAAAATTACATATTAAGGTAATATTTAAGTTTTGGGAGTTCTATATACCACTTTTAAGGTTAAATTGTAGTATTTTTCATTTAATATTTACATATTTTGTTAACAAATTTAAGTTTGAGCACTCCCTGTACTGATTTTTACATGAAGACATTCCTTCAAAAAAAAAAAAAGTAGAAGATATCCAATTTGGACATATTATGTATGTTTACATGGCAATCGGGAAATTCAGTATTGCAACAACCCATGAAGAAATATCATCACTAAATTCGACGCTTATAAATACTGACTATATATAAAACTCCAAATTAAAAGAGTATCAAGGATCCATGATAAATATAGACACCGGAGATACCCGTCTGAAAAATCTGTTTAAAAAAAAGTGTAATGAAAAGTGCAATTTCAAAGACTCAACCCCCAATATTCGGGTTCCAAATCATCCTTCTCCTTCCTTTCCTAAGAGACCTGAATATGTTTAAATATATTTATTTTTTATTATACCTTGAGTAATGTCAAATTTTACAGTCCAATCAGTAGTCAATTTAATTGTCCCTCTATTACGTGTATGGGAACTTTAATTACGAAAAAAAAAATATTTAAAAAATACGATTTATATTGAAATATCTAAAAGAGGTTGCGTGACAAGAATTTAAAAAGGAGGGTTTAGTGATTTAATTGAGAGAAGGTATGGTTTATTAAGTCTACGCCAGCAGAACGTAGAATCAGTTGACTTATAAATGTGCATCGCAAAAAGAAAAGGAGGAATTTATTCGAGACGAAAAAAGACGATTACGCCCAATCCGTCAAACAAATATCCGTGATTATCCTCGAAAGCGTTTCCATCGACCATTTCTCAACAGTTTAATCCAAAATAAGGTAAGAAATATGTTTCTTTAAATTTCGTGTAACATACCTATACCTATATAATACAAACAAAGTGATAGAGATCGGTAACAAAACAAATAGAGTATTTTCATCAAATATATCGCTTAAAAATGGGATTACTACATGTGTTGGGTTGGGTGACTCCAGGAAAAGTTCCGTGGATATACCTAAGTACAATTCATTTTGTGCTACTTTGTGTTGTCGAGCAATGAATCCTGTAAATGGCAAAACAATTAAAGTAAGAGTTTTACTTGATTCAGGAGCTAATCTTTCAATGATGAAGCCGCTACTGCAAAGTCCCTAGGTCTGAAGGGAGATTATATTAATATCGATGTTGCAGTTGCGGGGGGAGTAGTAAGTTCATATCATGAAAAGCAAGTTGTTTTTGAGTTAGCAAATTTCAATGATTTTACTTATACTGCGCCCATTGTTGCAATCACTTGTGATAAAATTGGCAACCTATTAGAGCCAATTCAGTTTAATCTAAGCAATGGGATTATACAAAAAATATTACATTTACTGAAGAATTGCCTAGACCTCGAGCTAGAGCTTTTCAGATTCTTCTTTCGGAACCTTATTATTCTGCCATAATGCTTCGGGAGCAAAAAGAGTGTTGCTGCCTTCGGGAGATACTGACATGACGTTCCCTGTTGCAAAGTTAACTATGCTAGGATGGGTCTTAAGTGGAGCAGATGGTATTTCTGACATAATTGTCTTAAATAATAAGACTTCCGTTCACACTGGAATTATAACATAAATTAAAAAGTGAAGACTTTGACCTTGATACGATTTATCGTTCTCTGGAGTTCAATTTAGCTAGATTTTGGGACGGAGAGAATGTTGGTATAAATTCCAAAGAGCCTATTACAGCTAAGCTTACCTCACTAGAGCTCCAATCTGATTTACACATGCAAAGAACTGCCTTTTTTGATACGGAAATTAATAGGTGGCTTATAAAAATGCCATGGATAGACACTGATCTTAAAGGTAGAGTTCTATCAGATAATTACAATAGAGCTATTGCAGTTATGCATGGAGTTCATAATAAGGTAAATCCTGAACATATGAACTTAGTTGAAGCAGCTTATCAAGAGTTTCTGGACCTTGGCTACGCTGAGGAGGTTCCTTCAAATGAACGAACCACAGAACATCCCAGCTATGTCCTTACATCACGACCTGTTCTCCGTCTAGATAAGGACTCTACAAAATGTAGGGTTGTGGTCAATGCATCCTTACTGGACGTTAAAGATAGAACTAAATCTTTAAATAAGTTGTTAATGCCAGGTAAAAATATGCTTCCACAAATAATGGAAATTATTCTGAAAGTGAAATGCAAAAAATATTTTGTGGCAGTGGACATAAAAAATATGTTTTTGTCAATAAATGTAGCAGATCCTCACGATAAAGATATGTTTCGTTTTTTTGGGGAAGACCTGGAGAGAAACCTAAGTTGATGAGGTTGAAGGTTGTCGTTTTTGGACTAGTCTCGGCACCATATATTTCAATGTGGTGTCTCAAAGAGACTGCCAAAAAGGCGTCGAAGAAGTACCCAGTAGCATCTGATGTCATTGATAAAATGACCTACATGGACGATATTCATATCGTTCAAGATACGATCGAAGGTGCCACCCGAACAACTCTAGAGGTATTGAAAATTATGTAAAGTGGAGGTTTTTATGGTCATAAGATAGCAGCTACTCATCCAGAGATACTTTCGCTGATTGAAGCGAACCGAGTAGCTATCCCAAGAGATGATATTTCAATTCTAGGGTTGAAGTTAAATATAAGTTTGGATGAATTTAAATTTGATCTTGGAGACAAATTTGATAAGTTCAATCCTGAGTCAACTTCATTATCTCGAAGGGATATTGTGTCTCTAGCTAGTCAAATCTTTGACACGCAAGGTTATGTCTCCCCATTTTGTGTTGTTGTGTTGGTTGACTGTGATGTTGTTGTGTGAGCTTATTATTGTGTTAGTGTGAATAAAGAGTTTATATTTGAAGGACGTGTCTTAATGCCGGGAAAAGGGAAAAGAGTGAAACTACAAGCTATCACGGCCATGTCAACGTTAAAAATTGTGGATGTGCTCCCGAGATTCGACGGGGAGGGGGAGGTAGAGGTCTGGATCAAGCAAGCGGAGTTGGCGGGAACTCTGCTCGGGATCGAGGATCTCTCCGTTGTAATCCCCATGTTTATGGACGGGAAAGCGTTCTCTGTTTATGACCAGCTGGGAGAGGAAGAGAAGAGGGATCATCATCGCATATTTGACTCCCTAAGGAACGCGTTCTCTCTAGGCCCGTTTGCTGCGTTCGAGGAGCTGACAAGGAAAAAATGGAATCCGGGAGAGTCCATAGAGGTATTTCTTGCCGAACGAAAAAAATTAATTTCTCTGATGGGGGTGAAGGATTGCCCTAAGCTAGTGCTCCTTTCATTCGTCTCGGGTCTTCCTCGAGAGGTAGGCGTGAGGATGAAATCAACTCCGGGGATCATGAATATGGGGGAGAGAGAGCTAGCGAGATGGCGAGAGCCCTAACGAGCGAGATGAAGAGCTCCATTAGTGGAGAAAGGTCTGCCGAACTGGGGTTTGCTGCCAAAATGAGCCAAGCGGGGTGTTATGAGTGTGGAGGAGCCCACCTTCGTAGAGACTGCCCCTCGACGAGGTGTTTTGGGTGTGGAGAGAGAGGGCACATCCATAGAAACTGTACAAAAAACAGGGATACCCGGGGAAACGGAGAGGGGACGATGCCAGCGCCGTCAACGTCCCGAGGACCGTACAAGGCGCAATAGTCCCCCAGGTTCAAATACAGGTTGGGAAAGAATGGTGTGGGGGCTTGTGGATACGGGATGCACCCAAACCATAATCAGGGCCGGAGTCGGGGAGAGTAAAGTGTGGACTTCGAAGAAGACAGTTATGGCCATAGATGGGGCTCGTGTGGAGTGCTTGGGGGAGCAAGACGTAACGATGGTGATACTGGGGAAAGAGCGCACTGTTAGATGCCTGGTGTGTCAAAACTTGTTGGAAGGAGTCAACATCGTACTTGGAAACGATGTACTGGGGAGCCTTCGAGTTGTCATCGAGGGAGGGGTCGTGTCTTTGGGAGCGTGTGCCATCCAGAGGAGTAAGGTCGTGGAGTCTGTGGAAGGGGATAATTATGTGGTGCGGTTTAATGGACAAAAATGGGTCGCCGAGTGGAAATGGGAAAGTCCTCCTTCCCTAAGCAATCAAATTGGACAATACTCTGTCAAGGAGGAAATACAAGACAAATTCAACAAGGAGGTGTCGAGATGGATTGAAAGTGGATGGTTGTTACCAAGTAGAGTCCGTGAGGGTGGTGTAGTGCCCTTAATGGCAGTCCAACAAGTCAAAAAAGGAAAAGTCAGGCCAGTGCTAGATTTTCGGGAGCTCAATGAGTTTGTAAAGTGCTCGGGAGCGGATGCAGACGTGTGTGGGGAGAAGATTCGTAAATGGAGACAATTCCCCATCAATAGCTGTCTCATAGACCTTAGAGATGCATATATGCAAATCCTCGTTACCCCAGAGTGTTCCAGAATCATGCAAGTAAGATTCAACGGCAAGCAGTATGAGTTAACCCGCCTTGGTTTTGGCCTGAACTGTGCACCTCAAATAATGAAGTCCGTCCTTTCTTTTGTTCTTTCACGTGAGGAGGAAGTTTTCAAAGCCACAGACCACTACTATGACGACATTATTGTCAACATGGATCGTATAAGTATAGAGAAGGTTGTTGACCTCTTGAGAAGATACGGCCTTGAAGCAAAACCGCACGAAAAAATATCGGAAACGAGTGTTTTGGGACTGGAGGTCTTCAGGGCGGAGGACGGAAAGTTGAGATGGAGGAGACCTAGCGGAATGGACTCGGACATGAATTTAAAAGAAAAAATGACCCGGAGACAAGTGTTTTCATTCTGTGGGAAGTTAGTGGGACATTATCCAATCGCCGGGTGGATGAGAGTTGCGACAAGCGTGGTAAAAAGGGCGTGTGGTGAGGGACCGTGGAACGAGGTGGTGAAAAGTGGCCCTATCAAAATGCTGCAAGAGATGGTGGAGAAAGCAAGAGTCTCTGACCCCGTGGGCGGCATATGGAGGGTAAATATATCTGGGAGGATGGAGATATTGTGCGACGCTGGCTCTATTGCCCACGGAGCCGTGCTCGTGAGGAACGGAGAAAGAGTTGAAGACGGGCATGGATTAGGAAGAAGGAGGATGGTTCTCATATTAATCTTGTGGAACTAAATGCTGTTGTTAAAGGTGTAAACATGGCTATGAAATGGGGAGCCAAGCAAGTCGTTATCAAAACTGATTCTGCCACGGTCCTCTCATGGCTGTCGTCGGTGAGAAAGGGACAGAAGAGGCTGGTCGTGTCTGAGATATCTGAGATGCTTGTGAAGAGGAGAGTGGCCCTCATCTACGAAGTCCTATCTGAATATGAGGTCGATTGGGAAGTGGAGCTTGTAACATCTGAGAAAAACATTGCCGACTCATTGACAAGAGTACCAAAGCATTGGCTAATCGAGTTGAAGGGCCCCGTCTGCGAAATGGAGGAAGATATAAGAAGAAGCCATGAGCTACACCATCGAGGTGTGACCAACACCCTTCATTTTGCCAAGGAATGCCTCAAAAAAGTCCCAAGGGATATTGTTGAGAGAGTTGTTAAGGAATGTGATGCGTGTAACTCGATCGACCCTGCTCCAAAAGCAATGGCAGCTGGCAACCTTTCAGTGAAAGAAAATTGGGACAGATTATCAGTGGACGTCACGCATGTGGGAAATCACAAGTTTCTCACGGTGGTAGATTGTGGGCCGAGTAGATTCGCCATCTGGAGACATCTGGAGAGAGAGAATGAAGAGGAGGTTTGCCAACGAATGGGGGAAATATTTAGCCAGATCCTCTGTGACAATGGGAAAACGTTTCGATCAAAAAGGTTTCGTGAAATGTTGGAAGGATGGAGCGTCAACATTATTTTCCGGTGCGCTTACAGGCCTTCGGGAAATGGTATCGTTGAGAGGAATCATCGTACAATCAAGGCTATGGCAGCGAGGACTGGGAAGTCAATAAACTATTCTGTGTTTTGGTACAATACGACTCCTCGAAGCGAGAACAGCGACATTCCCCAAAGATAAATATTCAAAAGGAAGTGGAAAAACCCTTTTAATGAATCTGTGACGAGAAGGCCCGGCCAAGATGTCTATGGGAACAAATTTGAAAAGGGAGACAAGGTTTGGGTAAAACCTGCTAATGCAAAGTGTGTGGACAGGTGGAAGAGAGGAACCGTGAACAATGTAAACAGCAACGCTAGCTGTGATGTCGACGGAGTCCCAAGCTCCAGGACAAGCAGGCATTCCCAATTTGAATGTACTCTATTTTTCCTAAGAATAGGTTTTATTTTTGCGTACTCAATGTTTTTTCACCTTAGCCAGGAGACTTCCTTGCTGAGCAAGCTTCGGTTTGCTTTAATAAAGGATGGCAAGGTCAGAGGATTAACCATCTGGTTCGAGATACATCGGGATTGTTATTTTTAATTGGGGGGTATTTTTTCTTTCTTTCTCCTTCTTTTTTATTTAACTTAGTTGTAAATTGGGTTTGTTTTATGAAGTCAATGATTCGGGTGTGTCTCGAACACTAACAGTTGGGTGCCGAGAAAAACTATGTGGGAAAGTTCGCAACCACCAACAAGATTTTAAGCTAATCTAACGACAAAACAAAGATGTAGTTTCATAAGTTACTAATGATAAATAATCCTGCATGAGTGACGGTGCGCACGTTGACTCTACTGCCTTAGGGATCCGTACATTGCCTAAAATAGATTTACCTATTATTATGAAACCTTCAGATATGTAAAAATTGCTTAATGTCTCATGGGGGGAGTGTCGCGGCAAATCTATCATATTAGTATGGGTTTGAACAATGAATACTAAAACAATCAGGAATGGTAAAGTCGCCCAACCTTTCAAAACATAAATACAAAGTGAGATCGACTAATTTATTTATTTGCCGCGAGAATGAAGTAGTGGAAATGTGTATAAGAATCGTTTTAGAACTACTTATTTATCTTCAAACTAGACGACAATGGGGAAGGTTTGTGTTGCTCCGGGTTGCAAGAGTGGCTGCAAACCAAAGGGCAATGAGGGGAAAAAGAGACGGTTTCATATGTTTCCCAAGGATGAGTCCCTACGCCAACTCTGGACAAAGGCTGTTCCGGGAAAAAATTAGATACCTTCAAGACATTCTGCGTTGTGTGACGTACATTTCATGCCCTCCGATTATAAGCCAGAGTCTACTGACTCTAATCCATCACGTTCAGACAGATCTGGAAAAACTCTTTATCTTAAGATATTAAAAAAGATGTCGTCCCTTCCAATTTTCCAAATCTTCATCACTACTATTCAAAAAAGCCTCGTCGAAAGCGTTCCTCCACCTCAACCTCCTCCTCACGACTCCTTAATGAAAACGAGCGAATTTTAAAAAAGATTAAGGCTTTCGAAGAGGCCAATTCATTTTTAACACTCGAAGAGCTTCAAATTTAAATGGATAGGACTTGCCTTCCGAGCGGCGTTCAAGATCATTATGATGAAAAAGATCAAGAGCTGGTATTTTTCAAGATGAACTTTAGTCATGGAGGACCATCAATAGACTTCAGTCTAAAGATTAATGAAGAAATGACAATCCATATACGGTAAGCCAAATTTCATTCCTTAACCTTCTTTATTTATATATTGTTTTTCTCATATCAAAACTTGACTATTCCTCAGTATTTTCTTATAAATACTGATTCATACAACTACGATGACTTCATTCTCTGCTATGTTGTATTTTTCAGGGTGAAAGATAGAGATCTATCTTTTAATCATCTCGAACATATCACCAAGAACAATCATATTACAAAATGTGACGCCCTTCTTAATATTTTGGCCTTCTTAAATTCATTGACATCAAACTCTTCCACCAATCAACTATTTAGCTTAGAAAATGAATTAAACACAGCTTTAAATCATTTGACAAATATCTTGTCCCATTTGGACGGAGCAAAAGAGAAGAAATTAAACCTTTTTTTTTTTGAAGAATATCATAAGTTTAGGCCAAAGAACACCTATCTTTCTCATCTCTGTCTCTTTATTTATTGAGGTAATCGTTTAATTAAGTTTTGCCGCTGCATCCTGGATACAGCATCACAGTCCTTTTGGGTTTGGTATATCATCATCTTATACAGTCCATTTCGCTTTACAAAGGGAAGTATTTGGCCGATTCTGGGCAGAGACTTTATTTTGTCCTAGGAGCGCAGACTCGCCAGTTCATTATCCGGTAGGAAACCGAAAATTAAAAAGAATTCAAGCTTTTTAGGGGTGGGGTATGAGAGCTGAGATACTATGAGAGGTGGGTAAAAGGGTGAGACGGCCTTTTTCAGGAAGTATAGCAGTGATAGACACATCACATGTTTTAGTAGCAGTAGCACCAAGAAGGATCCGAAAAGCCAACGTCTCTAATGACCAGAATCCCTCCAGAAAAAGTGAAGGGAAATTAAAGTTGGGGAACCTTAGACTAGTTTTAAATGCACATTTTTAATCTCTAGTAATATTGAAATTATGTTTGTTTTACAATTTATATAAATCAATTATTTTCATGAATATAAATAGAAACTAGAGGCATATATACACTCAGAGAGTGCAAACCTCCGCCGCCACGGGGTCCTTATGAGCCTTCCGAGGCGGATTTTTCACGACTGGGGCGGCGTAGAGGGACGGGGGAGGGTTCCCCTAGACGGAAATTCCGAGAGGAAGACGCTCCCGGCACCCGATTTATCAGCACAGCGACATCTATTGGCAGAGTAGGCTAACTTGAAATATTTATTAGTATTTAGCTCATTTTGCATCTTAATTCTGCACTCATAGATGCCAAAATTTAATCACTTGTTACTTTTGGCACTTCTAACAACTCCACAAAGTTTCATCTGAATCCGTTCGGTACTTTTTGAGTTATCCTGCTGACCAACCAACAAACAAACAACACCCACGCCAGTGAAAACAATACCTCCTTCGGCGGAGGTAAATATATAATAGGGCAAAGGTTTTTGAGGTCCTTTAGGATCTTGCCATTCTCCATATTAGACTTTGAATATAATTACAGGACTGAGGAGTTAATTAGCAAATTCCACTAAGAGGAACAAGTCTTGAATATGGAGGAGGTGATGGTAGGAAGGGCCTTCCTGAAGACGAGGAATATAACTCCTCTAACGAGGAATATATCTCCTCTCACGAGGACGAGGGATGGGAAGTCCTAAATCGAAGTCGATGATGGGAAGTCCTACAACGGAGACGAGGGTTGGGTAAGTTCTAAATCAAAGACAAGGAAAGGGATTCCTCTCACGAAGACGAGGGATGGAACTCCTTTCTCGAAGACGAAGGATAGGACTCCTTTCGAGGACGAGGGATGGTAATTTGGTGCCTTTCTGGAAGGGAGGCGACTGACTCTAGGGGTCCAAGGCATTGTCTGTATGAGTTGAGGTGCCTTCATTCGGCCGGATTGCAAAGACTGAATACTCAACTCGGATCATTGGAGGATCTCTCATTTTATTATTGTTGACTCTGACGTCAACCCCAAGTTGGGAATGGGAATCGACGTAGGCAATTGCAGGGCGACAGCTTACTATTTTGTTGTGACGTCACAAGTGCTACGCTTGAATTCTAGTTCAGTTTGTATTGTAAAGCAAAAAAGCCATATTCTTGAGGAAGTAATCGTGTTTGTGCCATCCCCTTTTGTTTTAATCATCGAAATGCACATATTTTGCACTTCCGACGAAGGATCCTAATATCCAACGTCTGTGGATTGCACGATGCAAAAGATCCAGCAGGACTGGCCTAAAGATCTGCGATCGTCATTTTACTCCAGATGACTTCCAAAGGAATCTTGAGGCTGAGCTTCTTGGCATCTTTGCTAGGAAGAAGCTTAAGTCTCAAGCTGTTCCTTCACTCTTCATCCCTGGATCACCCTCCTCAATAGGGTTGTTCTTATTTTTCAAAAGTTTGAAATGTTAGCAACATTGTGGATTTTCTGTTTCTTGGTGATAAAAGAAGACGACATACAAAGTTTGAACAAAATCGGTCAACATTACGAGGTCGCGCAACGAGGTCAAAGTTTTAAAAATTTAGTAAAAATATAGTTTTTCGCAAATTTCTTCAAAATGGTGGACGTTACAGACTTCAATAATTATTATTAATTTAAAGGAAATCTAATTTACTACCAGACGTATGTTTGATGTTTTTTAATAAAACAAAGTTTTCAGTAAAAACAAAGAAAAAATGGAGTGTGTATTGTTAGCTTATTTCATAGCTTTTTTGTATCAATTAACTTCACTCGCCTGTAGAAGATGACTTGTTCGCTTCAGAGTAAAATAGTACTTTTAAGTTTAGTAAAACTTTAGATGATAAATCCAAAATGACCTTGGTTGCATTCTATCAATTCAGAATTCAGTACAATCTGAGTTTACATCATATGATTCAGAGCCTGTATTGACCTATAAGAAATCGATTATGAAAAAAATAAAAATAATGTGTTTCTTAGATTTGCGTCAAGGTATCCTCTCAAAATTTTACTTTGTCTCTGACGCATTTATAATCCATTATATGCGTCATTTTGTACGCGAGATAGGCTTTTTTAATTTACATATAACTCTCTACTTATTAAACTGACATGATTTAGTATACCAAAATATTAAAGCTGGTTAAACAAGCTTTCATTTGATATGTTTGGTGTTCTAAAAATCGCTATACTTTAAGAGATATAAGCAAATACGTACTCTCCCCCAAAAATTGTCTTTTGATATGAGAATATACGATTACCATCTGGTAATGCTGTTAGTGTTACCTGGATAGAAAGAGAAAGAGAAGGAAGGGAGTATTTTGCCTCACTTCTCTCCCTTCTTTTTTTCTTCCTTTGGGTGAGTTATCAAATTCGGGCATTTCAGCTAAAGAAAAAATGAAATTATGAAAGAAACCGGATTTTGAACTATAGCAAATAAATATAATGTAATTAAAAGTATGAAATTACTATAAAGAAAATATTAATCTACACAGCTTTCTTCATTCGATTATTTTTTCACCGATTTAACAGTTCTTTTTAAAATTTGGGCAAATTGAATGCTGCCCCCCCCAAACCAAACATCTCCCCTACGCCTATGGTTCTCAATATGACGCTCTTCAATTGTGGCCTGTTTTTGTAGGGAAAAAATCAGAATTAATGTTCCCATAGCCCAGGGGTCGGCAGCCCAAAATGTTGAAAGAGCCATAACGGACCAAAAAAAATAAAAAAATGTATCTGGACCCGCAAAAAAATTAATTCCTTATATAGCCTTCATACGGTGCACATTTTGGTCCTATATATTTTCCTATCCCATCTTTCCCCCATTTCCTAACGTTTTTGGAAAAGCTCCATGGAGCCACAAAGGCAGCTCTAAAGAGCCGCATGAGGGTCTAGAGCCGCGGGTTGCCAACCCCTGCCATAGCCTATAAGCTCCAAAACTCTGTCTTCTCCATTGAAGATGGAGTATGTGTACTCCATGCCTTTTGGTATGTTTGAAGACAAAAAAAATCAGAATTAATGTTTCCCATAGCCTATTTCTCGTGTTATAAGAGTGCTTAATGGGAATGACTAATATTAACAAGTATACCAACCACAACGAAGGTTAACAAATTTATTCTGCTTTTTTCTCATTTATTAACTAATATTTAAAATTATATTTTTCTGAATATTCGAAAAAGTATGAGCGAGTCCGAAGACCTATTTTCCATAGAAGATAATATAATCTATTCTAGCTCATAAAAGAATAAAAAGTATTTCGTAAATTTAATGTTGTTCTACCCAGCAGTGCAAGTTCCGAACGGCTTTTTTCAACGCCAAGTGAATTTTTTGGAGGCATTTAACGGGGCTTCGATGAGCAACTCCTTCTTGCATAAAATAAATTTATTATTTTTCAAGAATAAGAATATAGTTTTATGTAAATGGACATTGAACTGCTATCTGGAAACAAGAAAAGGACTAATATGATGGGTGTTTCCGTAAAAATGGAAATATGATGAGTTACACTATTTTTTTTTGCTAAAGGGCAGACAAATCACGAATGGGATCGTATTTGAATTTTGAAATGATTTATAAAGGGATCCATATAGAATTTCCTATTAATTATAAAAATGTCGGTTTTATTTAAATTATCAATTTTTTGGTTGATTTTGTTTTATATTACTTGTGGAGTACTGACGGCTTTTCGGAAGAGAACCCCTCAAATGTTTAATAGATATAACGTAAGTTTTTAATTTTTCAATGGGGTTCCAAAACACCCCAAGAAGGCTTAATAAATTGAACGCTGAACGGAACGCCAAAAAACGGTTGAACGCTTAACGGAACGCAAAAAAATGATTGAATGCTGAACGCTGAACGGAACGCCAAAGAAGCTGAACGCTCGCAAGCCTGGAAAAACCTACTATTTCAATATCGTTTGAAAGGATCCTTATTATAATTGAATAGTTCCTTCAGGGTCACACACAAATAAGACTTGATATTAAAAAAAATATTATGGACCAACCATCCTTTGGAAGAAAGACGACGAACCTTGTCCTTTGTTCACAAACTCGGTATTTGAAAGAGACGATGACAGTGTTCAGCGTCTGAGGCATTGAAGAATATTTTTATTGAGCGGATTTAAATCTTTCATCCCTTTCATAAGTCTGGTACTTGTACGAGACGATAAAAATATACTTTGTGCACGTTGTTTTGAAAACACATATTCCTTGAAACATTATGTTCATTCTAAAATTTCCCTTCGTATAAACAGTATTCAATATAATATATTATCAGAGCTGGGATTCGCAGGGATAAATCTACCGCTGGTATTGGTAGTCGGTAGGAACTTATGTCCAATCGTTATTGGTAGATTTATAATAAATGTACCGATGGGAGCGGTATCGGTAGATAAAAAAGCCCTACAAAAATGCAAGTAAAGCCCATAACACATTTCTAAGTTACTTCTCTTATTTAGGTTATGTTATGAATGAAAATAAATTACGTAGAATATTTTTTCGTATTCTTTTTTGAAATTCAACTGTTAAATAACTCTTTTTCTCCTTCCAAAAATAAACATCAACTAAAATAGTTAAAATCAAACAAAACCTGGACATTCTACGATCCTAGGACATCTTGTGGCCTTTGTGTCCTGGCTAACTGGCCCGGGCCCATTCCTCGTTTGCAGTGGTTGCTGCGTGCGATGAAATGAGCGATAAACGATAATTATCGCTGAGGTCAACCTTTTATCGTTATCGTTTATCGAAAAGTTTTCTAAAATTACCGCTCATTCAATTATCGTTAGTCCCAAAAAATGAGGAACGATAAATGATAAGTTCAAAGACGACTTTTGTAAAAATACAAAAAAAAATTAAAGGAATTGTTTGAAATACTCTTTTCTAAAAAAAACGTCGTCAACTTTATTTGGAGATTCTTTTCTAAAAAAAGTCATCACTTTTTTTGGAGATTCTTTTCTAAAAAAAACGTCATCAACTTTTTTTGGAGATTCTTTTCTTAAAAAAGACGTCATCACTTTTTTTGAAATTTTTATCGTTATCGTTTTATCGTTTATCGCTTACCGCAGGTTGGTTTTTGAAATTTTTACCGTTTATCGTTTATCGCAAGTTGAGAAAAAAGTTATCGTTTTATCGTTATCGCAAGGTGAAAAAAAAGTTATTGCAGAAACCACTACTCGTTTGTTACTTCCTTGCGTCTCCCCACCCCTCCCCACGATCAGAAAAATCAAATTTTCACCCACCAAATATGCTGTGGCCCTCTGATATAACTTGGTTCTCATATGCCCCCTTGTATAAAAATAATTGCCCATCCTTGAAAGAGACAGTACAACATTATTTATTAAAAATAAATGTTTTATTAATCTCTTCAAAACTATAGGAAAAAAATACCCATCACAAAAGTGAGCCTCCAGCTCCATGTCTATAATGACGCTCTCCTTGAGGTCATCTATGAGGAAAGTCTTAAATTGGCTGCTGTGATGCAGCTATGGTGTCAAGAATATAAAATGAAGATGGAGTACATACAGTCAACGGTTGGAAGAAGGAAATAGTACATTTTAGTATAGCTAAATATGTTTTTTCTATAGGAGCTGCTGAGTGCAATATCCCTTTCCGCTACATATAATTATTAATATTAGAGGTGCTGTTGCAACGCTTATTACAAGTTAGGGATGCAAAAAGTTAATCGACTAACGATTAATAGTCGACAAGATTTTAAACAATTAAAATTTATTAGTTGCAATTAGTGTTGTGTCGGTCCCAATTTATTCGGTCCAGTCTTAGGACCGGTCCTATCGGTCCTTGGGATCGGACCTTAGGACCGTCGGTCCTTGAGATTGCCTTTTGTCAATCCTTTATTTTTTTCATAAAATGTTGAAAGAGTATTTATTTAATACGTTCTAACTGCTAATATTATATGTGTATATTCTATTATACTGGGCGTTAATTCAATAGCCACAAAAAGGGGTTCATAATATTTATATTAGACAATTTGGAATCATTTTTATCATAATATAGACTTTTCAGTGTGCTCATCGTCGGTCGTTACTCATTAAATGTTTCTGTAAAATAATTAATTCACAATCCTTCCGTTTAAAACACATTAGGCTAATGTTTAAGTATTGTCATAAACATCGAATAGTTATTGTTGTAATAATAATCAATAATTAATACTTATTAATAACATAAGTAAAAAAAATATATTTGTCATCAGCTTATTGAAGGTATTACTTTCCTCATATAAAGTAGGTATGTAAAAACGAAGGTCTGCCACCTTTTGTTTTTCTCCCGAAGTAAAAAAATTACTCGGTTGTTTATCAGTGTCCACTCAAATTTTCTACCTGGGCCATAAAATTTAATCCTTTTATTACTCTTAGCAACTAAATTTAACTCTTTAGCACCCGTTTTTCATAGTTAACTAGCCTTTTGAAAATAATTATGCACAAATCAAAAATGACGTCATCACACAATTTATTTGCTATTACTCGGTTGTTTATGAGTGTTCACTCAAATTTCATTTGCAGTTGGCTGTTTTAAATATATTTCGACGAATTTTTGATAAATGATTATATATATTAATAAATTACTTAAAAGCTAAATAGTAAAATACAAAATTTTGATGATTTTCATATTTTTTTCTTTGCTTTTATTTTTGTATTATTTATTACTCTGTTATCTATGGTCAACCATTTTTTTAACATGTCTGTACTGTAAATTTAATCATTTTACTACCTTTTTCAATATGTTTAAACTCTCTAGTCTTTAATGGAGAACGAATCTTCTATAAATTTATATGCAAAAAACATAATTTACTTAATCATGCATTATTTTATAATTTACATTACATATGATAAATATATTAAATTAGGTAGAAATAGCTGATACGTTTACCACCTAAGAAGAAATGGCCCAAGAAAAATGGACCAGGAAGAATTGGTCCAGAAAAATAGGCAAAGATAAAACAGAAAATAATTACGTCCCAAAAAAAATTGCCTAAATATATTAGTAGATAAATATTTGAGTTTAATATTTTTTTCTTTTATATTATACTGAGATGTCTGAATCAATTTTTAATAAATAGTTCCATTGGCTTAGAATATTACAATGATTTTTACTCCTTAGGGAAGGGGTAGAGAAAACCTGAACTCATTAACATTGATTTTAACAGAAATTATACTTTAAGAATAGTTACTAATAATTTCAACACTAAATTATTATGTGTTGAAATTACATAGTAAGGTAATATGTAAGTTTTGGGAGTTCTATATACCACTTTTAAGGTTAAATTGTAGTATTCTTCATTTAATATTTACATATTTACATTAATTCTAAAAGAGTGTGTGAGCTTTCAAATAGTGGGGACTGGCATAAGATCTTTGTGCCAACTGAAAATGGCGGGTTTTATTTTGTTAATGTATATGGTCCAAACGAAAGATGTTCACTCTTTTACCAAGCCTTAATCAATCGTTGCAAAGGTGATTTATATCCTTTGTTGATAATTGGTGATCTAAATGTGGATCTGTACGGGAAAAAAGCAAAACACCCAAATTTTCAAATATTGTTAAAACTAATTAATACCCTTGACTTGGATGATATGGTTAAATCTTTTAGTCCAGAAGACAATGTGTCGTGGAGGAGTGGGAAAAAATCTTCACGAATAGACTTAGCGCTGGCTTCGTCCTCAATTAAGGAAAAGACCATTAACGCACGATTTCGCCCCTATCATGACTCTGATCATAAAATGATCGATATTCAATTTTATCAGGACCGGCGAAAAAAACGTTTTAAGGTCCCAACATGGATTTTACAAGACGAAAATTTTATTCAAGATATCAAACATCGTTTTACCAAACGTTTTAATAGTTCTTTTAATTCTAATAAGCTTGCATTTATTTTTTCATATACAGTTAGAGCAACAACTTTAAATTTATTCGTAAAATACGTCAAAAAGAGGCAGCATTTCAACAAAGTCTTGATGATCTGCTTGATGATAACTCGCTTTTTTTGCGCTATATTTCGTCCGAGACAGCTAATTTATTTTGGGTTTCAGAAATGGCTGAAATTGATTTTAAACAAAAAATTGAGAAGGAAAGCAATTCATCTATTAGACTTAAAAACCTCTTTCCGAAAAACTACTCTATCAGTATGATAAAGAAAATAGTGCATGAAGGAAGTTCAATAACGGACCCTCAAGAGATTTTAAAACTTTTTCACTGCCGTTTTCAAAGACTCGTAGGCGGTGTTAGATCTAACTTCCCTCGCCCAAAGGTGGGGAAAATTTGATTTTTACTAAAACCGTCATTACTCAATATATTAATAAGAAGTTTAATGATAGTAAAGCATCAGGACCCGATGGCATTGTAGGGAAAATATTTACCGAATGTACCGATGAAATCGTTCCCTATCTTTTGGAGTTGGGAAAATCGATGGAGATACATGGTAAACTTCCTAAATCAGTGACCAAAGGTCGGATAACCTTGATTCCTAAAAAAGGCAGCCCAACAGATATAAATAATTGGCGACCCATTACGGTACTCAATATCAGCTACCGAATTCTCTCAGGGGTTCTTGCCTCTAAAATTGAACCAATTTTAAACTATAAACTAGGAAAAGAGCAAAAAGGTTTCCTTAGGGGAAGGAAAATTGCTGATATTTCTATTAACATAGGAACAGCTATTGAAATTGTTTGTAAAAGAGGCACTTATGGAGCTGTAATTGCTGTGGACTTTACGAAAGCATTTGACACAATACAGTATCGCCATATTTTTAGATCAATAAAAAAGTACTCCCCAAAAAATATTTTAACCCTATAAGAGCTCTTTTATATAATGGCACTTCAACTATATCCTTAGGAGGAAAAGAAAGTGAATCTATAATTTTAAAGAAAAGTTGCCGTCAAGGCTGTCCATTGGCCCCGCTTTTATTTATAATTGGCCTTATAGAATTATGTGATGCAATCACAAAAAAATATTCTGGCTTTGGAGTAGACTTTGGCTCATCAAAACATATAATTGATATGTATGCTGATGATGTCACGCTAATGCTCGAAGCCAATTCCCAAGAGCAACTATTGAGACGGATTGAAATAGTTCTGAATCACTTCAGAGTATTTGAAAAAAGATCTGGGCTGATGATAAACATTAAAAAAACTTCAATTCTTCCTATTGGAAAATGGAACCCTGGAAATGACCTTAAAGTTTCAGTTTGCTCAATAAGGGGAAGCTTGGAGATCTTAGGAATTTCTTGAATCAAATTGGTTTAATATGAAAAAGCATATTAGCCATTCGATTCCACTGTGGAGAAAATTCAATCTCCAAAAGAGGATTGACTTTTACAACTTCTCGATTGTCCCATCTGTTATGTATAAAGCTTCATCTCTGCCTTGGTTGGCTGAGAGAGCCATTGCCGAAGAACAAACATGGCTAAACCAAATATTTCATCGAAGTTATCTGAGCGCCTTAAAGAGACCAAGACAACAGTTAGGGGGAGGATTAAATTCACTCTCCAGAATTTTACCAAAAATTTATCAAATAATAGATATGTCAGCTCATCCCCACTCTGAGTGGCGCTCAATTTTTACGTCAAGCGACGCTTTCACTTGGCTAATGTTAGGTACTGATTTTATAAATGAAAAACTAGCAGAAATGTCCACCTTTTTAGCCTCCATACAAAGAATTATTTGGAAAGGCTCCCCTATTTTTACGTCAAGTTTTACAGTAGATATTGTGCGGCAGAATTGCAATAAAAAATATTATTTTAAAAATCTTCTTGATCCAAAGAAACTAAAACTCATTGCACTGTCCAAAAGAATATTTACATTCCCTGATTTAGTCCGCGAACCACTATTTAACAACGGTAGATTCTCCTTTCCCTTGAAGAGAGCTGCTATAAGGCATCAAGTGCCGGTACCCTGGCATTTAAGGATGTCCTTTGGATATGACACAGGAGAAGAAGCTGACCCAATATGCAACAAGTACTTGGAAGAATTAGACCTTCCAAGAACTTGGAAATCACGCATAATGTGCTCTGTGTCAAAGGTTTGGGATGGAAATAAATTTACAGCGCAGTTCCAGGTTTCTTTGGTTGTATATTTTATAATACACCATGTAAAAACTGTGGACTATTGTATAATAGTACTGTCCATGCTTTTGCCAAGTGCCCAGTTCTTGACATCTTGAGGGAGTTTGTCACTCTAAACGTCAAAGGGGTCACAAATAAAATCGTGCCTGCTCTACTTCTATTTGGGCTAAACTCAAATCCCAGAAGTGCCTCAAAAACCTGTGCTTTGGAGATTTCTCTATCAAGTTGCAGAAGCTATATTGCACAGAGGTTAACACTCTATGAACATGTTTGCTCCGAGGACTTGAGGGCCATTTTTATTGCAACAGCAGCTCGATACTCGAGTTTATCTATAAGGATACCAAAAGTGGGCTCGTCGTCATGGAATTTTGCGGGAGATTTAGTGCGGTTTTATCCTACTTGTTTTTAGAACCATTTACGGTTTTTAAAACATTTAATTAAGGTTAACCAGAGGTTTAAAAATTACGAAAATTAGTAGGCCATATCCCCTTCACTGTTTGTATTTTTCTTGAGATTCCCTGTGTAGTGATAATAATGCCTTCTCATGTTTTCCCAATCTTCAATCTTGCCGCCGTGGATATCCTGCAGTTACTTAGTGGAGATCTCTTCGATCTTTGGGTTCGAGAGAAACTGAAACTGGGTGGCAATCATCACCTTTGACATCACCGACACCGTGAGGAAGATATGAAAGTTTCCAAGGATCTGGGTTGGAAGGAGCCGAATGCTTTTTGTATTTTTTTTTGCTGTTCTTAGATATTTTAAATATTGATAAACCTTTTTATTAGGTGCCTACAATCGTTGTGAAATGTTTGTATTATTATTTTGTATTATTTTAGATAAATTTGTTAGTAGATTTGGCTTTAGTTTAGGGTTTTAATTTTTAACTATAAGTTTATTTATATATAATACTATATGTAACTACCCTAAACGAATAAAATCTCTTCAAAAAAAATTATTAATATTTTGTTAACAAATTTAAGTTTGAGCACTCTGTGTACTGATTTTTACATGAAGACAATCCTTAAAAAAAAAAACTCGCAAATGTTTAGAAGAGATTTTTATTATACAAGGATTATTCAATTTTCAAAACTAGTTGTCTTTAATCATTCGTTAAGTTTGTAGCTAACCAAAACCTATAACTGTGATTGAAAAATGCCCCATAAGAAAAATCGAAAAACCTCACTATTCGATAAAGAAGTTATTGAGTTGCTCAAAGAATATAAATTCGACACATTTCCAACTCAAGTAGAAGATATCCAATTTGGACATATTATGTATGTTTACATGGCAATCGGGAAATTCAGTATTGCAACAACCCATGAAGAAATATCATCACTAAATTCGACGCATATAAATACTGACTATAATATAAAACTCCAAATTAAAAGAGTATCAAGGATCCATGATAAATATAGACACCGGAGATACTCGTCTATGAAAGATCTGTTTTAAAAAAAGTGTAATGAAAAGTGCAATTTCAAAGACTCAACCCCCAATATTCGGGTTCCAAATCATCCTCCTCCTTCCTTTCCTAGGAGACCTGAATATGTTTTAATAAATTTATTTTTTATTATACCTTGAATAAAGTCAAATTTTATAGTCCAATCAGTAGTCAATTTAATTGTCCCTCTATTACGTGTATGGGGAACTTTAATTATGAAAAAAAAATATTTAAAAAATACGATTTATATTAAAAATATCTAAAAGAGGTTGCGTGACAAGAATTTAAAAGGAGGGTTTAGTGATTTAATTGAGAGAAGGTATGGTTTATTAAGTCTACGCCAGCAGAACGTAGAATCAGTTGACTTATAAATGTGCATCGCAAAAGAGAAAAGGAGGAATTTTTTAGAGACGAAAAAAGACGATTACGCCCAATCCGTCAAACAAATATCCGTGATTATCCTCAAAAGAGTTTCCATCGATCATTTCTCAACAGTTTAATCCAAAATAAAGTAAGAAATATGTTTTTTACATTTTGTGTAACATACCTATATAAAGGATTTTTTCTTTTCATAGCATTAAGAGATGTTGACAACATGAAGTAGGTTACGACGTAAAAAAACACATTTTTCCTTTTCTAAGGACCGACAAAAAGGACTGGACTGGACCGAATGGGACCAGACCGGACTGGACTGCAGTCCTCGGTCCTTAATAAGGACCGACAAAACACTAGTTGCAATTAATCGACAGATCGCGCCCTCTATTTGAAGTTAATGAAACTTCAACATCTTTACCGGTTTTTAAATCCGTTCTTGTATTCAATATTCTCATAAGTTATTTCTTTGAAATAACTCCTAACGTTTGGACGTAGAAAATACAAAGAGACGTCAATGGAATAAGATTTAGTATTGAAAGCAAAGAGATATATATTTTTATCTCCATGATTGAAAGTTGACAAATTAGAAAAACTTCTTTAGAGAATTACACTATGTAACAAATCAAGGTCTTTGTTTGCCCCTGGGCTGAAATTTCTAAATTGAGTCTCATTTTTTACGTAGATTCCAAAAGTGCCACTCAAAATATCGTCCGAAAAAAGATTTGGACTTTATGGCCTTTTTTTGAAAATCAGGATTTTCATCATTTCTAATGTTCAGGCCCAGTTATCTTCGTGCAAAGTAAAAATAACCACAAATGTCAGTAGTATTTATTTTTCTACTATATCTGTGTGAGGTATTATTCACTCAACCTCTCTCTCCTACGTCCTATGGACTGGCAGTTGATCTAATTAAGTAATAGAGTGTACACGTCAATCAGTTGTTATATCTCATTTCTTCACATCACTTCATGGCGCAGTCGGTACTAGAACCACAACTCCCTTTTCCAAACCACATTTTTCCCATCACTCCTACCGACCTCTTCGCGTTCCTCATCTAGGAACCCCCATCTCCATCTTCGGTAAAATTGACGGGAAGAACTCTGACGTCATACCCTTACGTCACATCACTTACGTAGTTCTTATATAAACAAACAACAACATGGATCTCTCAGAATTTAAAACCAGAGACGAAAAAACTCAGTACTTAAAGTTATCTCTCGGGGGAGTGTCCTCATCCATCTCCAAACGAAGCAATTTTCTTCGCAGTTCTATAAGTGCCTGCAAAGCCGCTCCCTCCAACGGAAAGTTTACGGCCATAGAAGAGGCAATCAAACGATTGATGGATGCCAAGGAAAAGGCTCACGCTCGCTACGACGCCCTTGCTGAACTTTGCCCTAACGATAGCGAGTCGTATGAGGACAAGTCCATCGAAATTTCAGAAAAGATCGGCGTCCTAATAGACGAGGCGGACAGAGCCATCGTTCAAGGGAAGGAAGCCCTTACGTCTACTTCCTCACATGCGTCCGTCACGAAGGAAGACAATCCTCGTCAACCAAGCCAGGAGGACATCATCGCCCGATCTAGAAAAATTGCGGAAGAAATTAAACCTCATCTCCTTCACTCCTACACCAAGATGACAGAGTTCATTTCTTGGAAAGACTCCTTCCGGAGTTACTTCCACGCAGCGCACGCCCACCTAGTCTCCACGGAAATACAAAGGTAACTTTTCCTCCTATATTTAAAATCAGATCTCGCTTCTCTGATAAAGCCAAATCTCAGCGAGCACACTCCCGTGTACGATGAGAAGGGAGCTCCTAAAAGTGCTATGGCAATCCTGGAGTCCCACTTCGAGACCTTGCACCCCGTATTCAACAGGCGATGCGATTTCTTTAACTTGCGTTTTCCGCGAGGAAAGAAGGCTTCAGCGTGGGAGGCGGAGCTGAATCAAATTGCACTAAACTGTCAATTTGATACTTTCAACACCGAAGAATCAGCTCCCCCATCAGTCGGGAAAAAATTTCTGCGTGCGTCAAGGATTATGAGGCTTCCCTGAGTCAGCTCTCCATAGGCGAATCCTCAAGCGTGGTTAGGCGCACCATGCCAAAACTCCTTCCTCAACGTCAAAGTTCAAGACACCGTCGAAACTCCACAAATTCGAATTCATCTTCTAAATCTACTTCTACTTCCACCAACAAGATACCAAAAGGCATATGCTACTGCTGTGGGTCGCGTAAACACTTATCTTATACGTGCCCCCAACGAAATACAAGCCAGTGTTCATTTTGCCATCGCGTCGGACACGTCATCAAATACTGTCGCGACAGAGCGAACTCCTTTTCAGCCAAAAAGTCGACTCAACACACATCTTCACCTCCACCTTCTCAGAACTTAAATGAAGACACCATACCCTCAGTGAAATCTTTAATTTCAGATTACTCCGATTAGCAATTAAAATCTTCATCGTCGGATCAGCACATCGAACTCAACCCTTCAAACTTCTTATACAGCTTCGCCAAGATAGCTAGAGCTACTCCTCGGGCAACAATTAATTTCACCTCCCCGTGTGGGCGGTCCTTCAACTTTGACGTCATTCCTGACACAGGAGCTACAAAGTCAATCCTTGCCCTCAATATTTTAGAGCGGCATGGGATTTCTTTCGCCCCCTCCCGAGAAGTTGTAACCTTGGCGGACTCCAGTTCGACAATGCTGGCTGAAGGAAAAATACGTCTCGCTGCTAAATTCGGCGAATTATCTTCCAATATCGAAGCCCTAGTTACATCAGCCTTCTCCGATGACATACTTTTATCGTGGCAAGATATGACTAACCTGGGAATGCTGGATAAAAATTTCAATTTTCCTCATGCGTCCTCAAGGCTCATAAGACCCTTCCAAGGAGCGCCGCCTGACAACAATTTGTCCAACAGACAGTCCCTCGCTATAACGTTGCGAGACAAATATTTCAGCGACACGACCGCTGAAAACCTTGATGAAAAGAAGGCCCTCTTGATAAACCTATTTAATGACGTCATCTCCGACAGTTTGGAAGGAAAGGAGCCCATTTCGGGACGGCCAATGAAGCTCTATTTCAAGGAGGATGTGAAAATAATCCCCTTCCAAGCAATGACGCCTAGGAACATTCCTCTTCACATGCGAGGACCAGCGGACGATCTCATCAAGGAACTCCTACACACCAAGATAATCGCTCGAGTCGATACCCCTGTGGATCATTGTGCATACGGACATTACGTGCTCAAACCAAATGGGAAGGTCAGACTGGTCACCGATTTCACCAACCTCAATAAATATATAAGGCTATCCGTTCCCCAGCGCTGAGCAAATCGTTCACAGCCTGGAAAGCTCATCGAAAGTCTTTGCAGTAGCGGATCTCACCCACGGCTATTTTCAAGTACCTTTGGACGAAGAATCATCTCTCCTCACCACATTTCCTCAAGGTAAATACCGTTATTTACGTGCGCCCATGGGCATTAATGCAAGTTCTGATGAATTCAATATCAGATCAGAGGTCATTCTTGAAGGAATAACTAACGCTATGAAAATAGTCGATGATTCTGTTATTGGCGCTTCCAACTTCGGCGAGTTATTTCTTAAAGTAATCCTCTTTCTCCTAAATGCCCGTGAACATGGCATTACGGTTTCGGAGAAAAAGCTTCAAATAGGATCTGCCGTAAAATTTGCAGGTTATCAATTGGAAAACGGCAAAATATTTCCCTCTGAAGCACGCATTCAAGCGATAACATGTTTTCCAAGCCCTAAAAACATAACCGAGTGTCGTAGTTTGCTAGGCTTAGTAAACCAACTCGGCTCTTTCATGCCTGACTTAGCTCAAATGTCTAAATGTATCCGAGAGCTACTCCAAAAAAAGAACGCCTTCTTATGGACATCAGAGCATGAGCAAGCCCTTTGCATAATAAAACAGACCGTTTCGCAACATTTGGAATGCAATTTCTTCGATAAAATTCAAAAACAATACTCTTGACTGACGCATCTCGCCTTCACGGATTAGGATTTTTACTTCTCCAACAACCCAACGACGCACCTGTAACTATGTCAAGTCTCCATCCTGATTCCAAACTAATTCAATGCGGATCATTCTCACTCACAGAAACTCAAGCTCGTTATGCCACTATTGAGCTAGAACTTTTAGCCCTTGTGAGAGCCATTGAAAAGTGCCGCTTCTTCCTGAAAGGAATAGATTCCTTTTTTGCCATTGTGGATCATCGACCTCTTATCGGCTTATTCAACAAAAACATTTACGAAATTGAGAACCCACGTCTCATGAGGCTACGTGAGAAAATAGTCGGATTTAACGTAACTCTAATATGGCAGCCGGGCAAAACTCACCTCGCCGCGGACGCTCTAAGTCGAGCCCTGTATTTAAAGCCGAGGACGAACCTGCTCTGGAAGAGTATGAAAACACTCTTATGTGTAGAGCAGTTAGTGACCCCACATTCCAACAGCTCTATGATGGAATCGACGAACCCTACAAGCTCATCATTGCTGCACTTAGGGGAGGATATCACCCCAACGATCTCCCGGAAACTCATCCCGGACGTCAATTTTCCTCAGTGTGGAGTAAGCTATCCCTTTTAAATTTAGATAGTGACAATGACACGTTAATCACCTACGAAGGACATCGCCTCGTGATTCCCACCTCCGTACGAAAGGATATCCTTGCTCTTCTCCACAAAGCCCATCAAGGCATTACTAAAACCCGCCTCATCGCGTCGAAATTATTTTTTTGGCCGGGCATGTCTAAGGAAATTGCTGATTTAATAAACAATTGTGACAAATGCCAATTACATCAAGCGTCTCAGTATGAAAAAACGGAGCAAAGTTATAGTGAGCCCCCGAGACCTTGGCATACTATATGCATCGACCTATTCGAATGTAACGGCCAAGACTTTTTGGTAGTCGTTGATAAATTTAGTCTGTATCCCTTCGTACACCATCTTCATAAAACATCAACATCAAATGTTACGTCCTACCTCAAGTCACTGTTTCTTATATTTGGATACCCAAACTACATCATTTCAGATAATGGGCCCCAATTCCGCGGGGAATTCAACGAGTTTTGCGAACTCCAACACACTATCCACGTCACTTCTTCACCTCATAACCCCCAATCTAACTCGATTGCAGAGTCGGCGGTCAACAGGGTAAAGAAGCTAATGAAGAAATCCAAATCCAAAGAAGAATTTACTGAATCGCTCCTATATTTAAGGACAATCCCTTCATCGTCGCGGAAGAAATCACCTTCAATGTTATTCCTCGGAAGAGATTTAAGAACTCTTCTCCCCTCTCTTAATACTCTGTCCGATCCATCTACTTTCGATCACTCGCCATCGACCTTAAGACAACTCAACGTAGATGAACAAGTCTTAATTCAGGACGCAAAGAGTAAACTTTGGTCCGACGTTGGACAAATAACTCAAATATGTGATTCAGGACGCTCATATAGAGTTATGTTGAGATCGGGGGAAATAATAACACGCAACAGAAAATTTGTGAACATCAGCCCAACATCCACATCCGAACACTCATGTGACTCCACCCTCACCAATTGTGAAAGCAAGAAGATCACCTCGGATAGCCAAGAAATCAGTGTCAATAAATTGTTCCAAAAATACTTACAAACTTATTTAACTCATGTTTTTTTTTCGTTTATCTATATATAACTTTTTTTTGTTTATCTTTATATAGTGTTTTTTTTCGTTTATCTTTATATAGCGTTTTTTTCGTTTATCTTTATATAGCGTTTTTTATCGTCATTAATTGTTTTTTTTTGCAGATATTTCTATAATGTTAATTAATGACTGGGGGGCGTGAGGTATTATTCACTCAACCTCTCTCTCCTACGTCCTATGGACTGCCAGTTGATCAAATAAAGTAATAGACTGTACACGTCAATCAGTTGTTATATCTCATTTCTTCACATCACTTCACTGTGCATTTCAAATCCGTTTTTATAATTTATATATCTTTCGTACTATTCGAAAAAATAGGCTTTATATTTCAAAAAGTTGATCATTTTTAGTGTTCTATTTAAGCGGCTATATTTTTTGTTTCGAGTCTATTGACTATGATCAAAATGTAATATATTTTTGGTATATGCCATGCATTTCAGAACAGTTTTTATAATTTCGATATCTGGCGTGAAAATAAAGAAAAGATCAATTTAGTAGGACGAAGAATTGCTCATATTAAGTAACTACTTTTAGGTGATTATTGAGGTTGCATTTAATATTATTGTGATTTGTTACGAAGAAAAAAAACAGGTTTGCCTTTTTATTTACATATAATTATTTACAAGTGTCAAAAATAATTTTATTTTTTAGAGGGTTACTGTGATTTGGAAAATAGCATTCCAATATTGTCATCAAATTATTTAAGGAACTTGCAAATAAAAAGGCAAACCAGTTTTTTTTCTTCATAACAAATCACAATAATATAACTGCAACCTCAATACTCACCTAAAAGTAGTTACTTAATATGATCAATACTTCGTCCTAAAAATTGATCTTTTCTTTACTTTCATGCCAGATATCGAAATTATAAAAACTGTTCTGAAATGCATTGACATATACCAAAAATATATTAAATATTGATTATAGTCAATAGACTCGAAACAAAAAATATAGCCGCTTAATAGAACACTAAAAAATGATCAACTTTTTAAAATATAAAGCCTATTTTTTCGAATAGTACGAAAATATATAAATTATAAAAACGGATTTGAAATGCACAGATATAGTAAAAAAATAAATACTAATGACATTTGTGGTTTATTTTACTTTGCACGAAGATAACTGGGCCTGAACCATTAGAAATGATGAAAATCCTGATTTTCAAAAAAAAGCCATAAAGTCCAAACATTTTTTCGGACGACATTTTGAGTGGCACTTTTGGAATCTACGTAAAAAATGAGACTCAAATTAGAATTTCAGCCCAGGGGCAAAATCCTGTTACATAGTGTTATAACCCAGTGACGTCAAAGATTTTTTCCTATAAAAATAAAGATACACTTACCCACCCCATATCCATCAGATAACTGGTTCCTAAATAGTGGCGCTGTTAACAATTAATCGATTAAAAGTCGACTAAATGAAACAACTAACGATTATTCTATTAATCGATAACTTGCATCCGTATTACAAGTACATAGTTGAAGTCTGTGTTTTTGTCATGTTTGATTGAAGTTGACATTGGATGACTTTTTGTTATAATATATTATTTTTGCTCTTCAATTTAGTATAACGGATTGACTGATATCATGCAATTGGTAACGATATTCGGTAGATATATCTATCTCTCTATCTATCTATCTCTCTCTCTCTCTCTCTCTCTCTCTCTCTCTCTCTCTCTCTCTATATATATATATATAATATATATATATATATATCAGAGCTGCGACTACCGAATGTAAATCGGTATTCGATACTACCGACGGTAGATTTCAAATACCGAACGGATTATACGATATTCGGTAGAAACTACCAAATACCGTACTAATTGTCAATCGGTACGGTATATATGAAAGTATAACTTTTGTGAGATTCACATAGAGACATAGAGATATAGAGAGCTTATTCCTTCAATAGCAGAGAAACATCGTTCAACTGTCATTTTGCCCAACGTAAACAAAGTAATTTGTACTACGTCATCGTAAGTTGATATTTGGATAGAAGTAGATTATATCTTGTTTTTTATAAAAAATGAACAAATATTTGAATGAAATTAACGTTTTGTTTTTCTAAGTAATAAGGTAAAAGTGGAGGTGCTCCTTGTGGAAGAACTTGAACTTCGCAAAATAAATAAACAACTACACCTATAGTATTATAGAGCAGATACATATATATACATTCAATATAAGCACATGCTATGCATTGAATACTAGAGTACCTGAAACTGCATTTAATATCGGACAATAAGAGACAGTAAATGAAAAAAAAAAGTCTATAGCCTTCCATTTCCTACAACATCCAAGTACAAATATAATTTATATAATATTAGTATGTATTAAATTTCAAATAATCTCGACTAAATTATAACAAATTATGTACTTAATTGTCCTTTGTTATAAATTGTCCGATATTAAATGCATTTGAAGAAGTCAGAGAGCAGATACATAAATAAATTTCTCTCTCTTTCTAATCTACCGTACCGAATATCGATCAATACTGTAGATATATAATAAAATCTACCAAATACCAGGCTTGTGAACGGAACGCAAAATTGAACGGCGTTCAGCTGAACGCACGTTCAATGAAAGGAAACGCTGAACGGAACGCAACTTTTTTTTGAACGCTGAACGTTGAACGCAAAAAAAAAGAGTTTTGCGTTCAGCGTTCAATTTTTCCAAACATTTCTTGGACTTTTTTCGGAAAAACGTCATCACTACGCATTACTTTTTGGGGAATTTCTTTTCTAAAAAAACGTCATCATTACGCATTACTCTTTTGGGAATTTCTTTTCTAAAAAAACGTCATCACTACGCATTACTTTTTGGGGAATTTCTTTTCTAAAAAAACGTCATCACTACGCATTACTCTTTTGGGAATTTCTTTTCTAAAAAAACGTCATCACTACGCATTACTTTTTCGGAAATTCTTTTCTAAAAAAAACCGTCATCACTACGCAGTACTTTTTTGGGAATTTCTTTTCAAAAAAAAAAAAACGTCATCACTACGTAGTACTGTTTTGGGAATTTCTTTTCTAAAATAAAAAAAAACGTCATCACTACGCATTACTTTTTTGGGATATTCTTTTTTAATATTTGAACGCTGAACGCTAACGGAACGCTGAACGCAAAAACATTGAACGGAACGCTAATTTTTTTTGAACGCTGAACGCAAAAAAAGCTGAACGCTCACAAGCCTGCCAAATACCGATGTCGATTGGTAGAAGGTATTACCGAACCGGCAGTAGATTTTTCTACCGAATTCCCAGCTCTGATATATATATATATATATATATATATATATATATATATATATATATATATATATATATATATATATATATATATATATATATATATATATATATATATATATTGTAGTGTATTTTAATATCATCAGGTTTAGATGTAGGGAATGTTCTTCCTTGTTTTTATATCTTCTTTTATATGAAGTACTGATATACGGATATTTATTATTCCCTTTATTCTATTTTATGCATATGTGTTCTGTGTGTGTCTGGACCCCTTCCTATGAATATACAGTCCTCCATATCTATCTCCCTACAGTGTCCCTTATCCCTGGTTGGCGACGAGTCGGGATAATAACTATTCCCTTTCTGTGTTCAGGTACGGCCTCTGTTATTCATACATAACATATATATATATATATATAAATGCAGCGGTCTCACTAATTTTTTTAGCAAAGGGAAGTATCGAATGTAAATCGGTGGTCCCAGTTCTTCATATTATTCTCTGTTCTTGGCACATAACTAAAGGTGATATAACAAAGTTTGAAATGACAGTGGGTGGAAATTATTTCCGTTATTTTATACGACCTATATTTATAATCATCAAGAGAGCAATAAATGTATGATTATTATTGGTAATTTATTATCTAATTAAGGGGTACTACTAAACTTGAATCTCTCTACCACTTTTAAAAGCCAATAAGAATATACTTTTGGAGTTAAACAATATTCATTTGAAATAATACTTTGTTTCTAAATTCTCGACACCAAGACCGTTTTTTTAATGATAATCTTTAGAGGAGGACTATTAATCGAGTATCAGTGAAGGGCGTCGAAATTTAACCCCCACACCCTTCTAACACAATATTTAAAGACGAATATATATATATATATATTTCTAAGAATATCACTCTTCACTTACACTAATAAGTTAGGTATAATAAAAAAAGATGCCGACAACAGCCTCCAATGGTCAATCAATTGTGTGTACGGACTTTGCAGACCTCCTGCCTTCATGCTTCCTACTGCCTCACCAGCCCCTTAAAGCCGCGAGGATCCTTGGTCACTCCAGCCATGGTAGTGTAATTGACTCACAATTCACCGAGGAAAAGTCATACGCGGATCATTTTTGCCCACCTTACTTCTGAAATGAATCCGCCACGCCTGGTATCCCTTTATATGAAAGTACATATAGATTGCATCTATTACAAGAAAATTTTGAACATAAGTTTGTTCTAAAAAATAATTTTAATGCCCAGAATCATAAGTACTAAGATGGTTTGGATTAGTAAAGCATATTATAGAATATGTAGGTTCAAGGAATTGTTTTCATCCTTATGAGACTCTTTATATTCCTATTTTTGAGATAGAACTCTTGAAACCCATGAATATCTTTTACGAAATAAATTTTATATATGTAACATTAATTCAATACTCTCAGAAACTTTTAAGTGGCTGATTCCGGATAACATTATAAATGATTGAATAGTATTTGTTTCGTTATGAATTTTTCTATGGAAAGAGCATCTAATTTGAAAGAAATGTTTCTTTAACGCTCTCAAGAAATAATTAATGCTCTATACAACCATCCGATATTTACCTCCGCCGAAGGAGGTATTGTTTTCACTGGCGTTTGTTTGGTTTGTTTGTCAGAAGGATAACTCAAAAAGTACTGAACGGATTCGAATGAAACTTTGTGGAGTTGTTGGAAATGCCAAAAGGAACAAGTGATTAAATTTTGGCATCTCTAAGTGCTTTTTTAATATGCTAAATGAGCAAAATACTAAATGAAATGGGGTCTCTATTCAGGGAGTAGGAAAGAACAAACGCTAAAAAAATATTCATTGACGTATTATTGTTCATATATCAGCTCAGGACTATGTTAACCCAGTGACGTAGCTTAAACTTCTTCCTCTTCCCGTCTCTGAGTGCTTTTTTAATATGCAAATGAGCTAACAGAGAGGAAACAATGATTAGAGATAGAAAATCGGGCGTGTGAAAGGGAGAATGTTTGAAAGGGAATGTTGTGGGGATCGGCGGAGGTACACACTCTCGGAGTGTATATATGCCTCTAGTTTTTTATGTTATCCTAAGGGAATAATTATTTTTAAAGAAATATTTTCATATTATAAGTATAAAAAAATACATAGGAAAAAACTTATTGAATAAATAAATAAAATAATATTATTGCAATTAATATTGACGTCATCAAATTTACATTTAATATTAATGTTCACGCCACCAAACACGAATTCACATTCAATGCAAGCCTTAAGGAACAATACTTTTATTCGAACATTACTATAAACACCCTTCTCAAATAAAGCAATCAGATCTACAGGGTTAGGCAGAATTAGTGAAACATCGGATTATAAGTGCAATATATTTCTTAATATGAGTTTGAGAGGTCTTGTTATGATATAAAATTATGTTTCGCGTACATTTGTACATCTACAGTATTGTTTTCACAACTTTTGTAGAAAAACAACGACGAAATGGACCTTGAAAGCAAGCGAACGACCATCGTCAAGTTGTTGGACTATGGCCAGTCCCACAAGGCTATCATGATCATGCATGGGGTAAGCTGAACCTTCATCTGGCGTTCCAAAAAAGTTATCAAAGAGACAGGCTAAACCACAAGGAAGCCTGAACAAGGAAAGAAGCGATCAGTGAGTACACCAAGGCTGACCAAGGCCATCGCCGGCAAGATACTTCATAACCCGCCCGCTCAATGAATAAGATGGCTCAAGAGTACAACGTATCTGCGAGGACCATCGGGAGTGTGGTCAAGGCTGACCTGGGCATGAAGCCGTTCAAGAACAGGAAAAGATATCTACTAAACGAGACCAACAGGGTCTAGAGGAAGGCTACATCAAAGTTGGTTCTCAAATGGCACGCAGACAACCGTAGTGTCGTTATGGTCTTCTCCGATGAGAAACTTTTCGAGACCAAAAAGAAGTTCAATACTCAAAATGATCGTATATTGTGCAGGGATGCTTCCAAGATGCTAGAGAATACCAGATACGTCTACCAGATGCAGAAGCCGGTATCTATGATTGTCTGGGGGCCGTGGCCTCCAATGGCAAGAAATCACCCTTGCTCCGGTTTCCAGACGGTGTTAAAATCAACAAGATCGTGTACTTGGACTTCCTGAAGACCAAAGTATTCCTGTGGATCCAGGAAGAGTATGGTAGATTCCCTGTCTGCTTCCAGCAAGACGGAGCACCGACCCATACTGCAAAGATGTGCAGGAATGGTGTGCAGCCAATTTTTACCACTTTTGGAGCAAGGAGCTTTGGCTTCTCTCATCTCCCGATTGCAACCCCCTTGACCTTGCCATTTAGGGGATGGTGTAGAGGAAGGTCAATGCTAAACCAAGGGTCAATAAGGACCAGCTGATAGCCACAGCTGAGGTTGCCTGGAACAAGATTCCGGAGGAGATTGTGCGTAATAGATGCACAGGTGGGTCAAGAGACTTAGGGCTGTGGTTCGAGCAAATGGTGGATACGTGGAGTATCTTGGTAATAAATGTTTTGAAGCAGTTTGTTGTCAACAAAACTATCGAACTAATATATTTTCTAAATTAAGTATTTTGGGAGCTATTGCGTCATTTTCATGTTTCACTAATTCTGCCTAACCCTGTATATCTCTTTCCTCAAGCTGATCGTCTAATTCATAGAAAGTACATGCCTATTGCCTATTTAAGTTTCATATTTCCTCAATTTGACAACTATGTCCGTTTGGGATGATATCATCCCTCCAAGGAGTCATCTGTGTTTAATTTATGTAATTGAATATACGGACTTGGATTTTCCCTTACGGCCATCTGGACACTGACACTTGCTACGGATTTCTCTTAATAAAGAGCTTAACTTTGGCTTTCATTTTATGGAAAATCAAGGGAAATGTCTTCAGTGAAGGATTATGTTCCAAAACATAAATAAAGCAGATAATTGTTCTTTCAATAAAAACTTTTTGCTCTACAAGTGCATCAAAATAACTACACGTAGTTTATTCATAATTAGTATATTCATAGGTGATTATCAGTCTACATAATAAATCGTTTTTTTTTGTTTATTTCATTTTTTAAATATCTTTTTTTGTTGAAAATGTTGGATGAACCGAAAGTTGAGACCATTATAAAATTAAATCTTTAGCAAAAAGGCCTTGCCATGTTTATCGATTTTAAAATGTAAAAAACTAGGGCTCGGACAGAAAAATATATTCAAGTCCAATATTTTGGGGCCTATAAATAAATATTTAGTAGAAATGTTTGCGAAACAATAAGAAGGGTGTTATATAAATTATTTTAAGAGATTCCCTTTGGAATTAAAATAAAATTTTATCATAAATTGTTAAGAATCACCATTTATATATAGTTTAATGTTCAAATAAAGCCTGTCATTTAGACTTGCAATTAAATACACGGAAATATATTCCACTCCAAGTTCAATTTCGTATGAAATACTGCATCTATATTTAACTATTGTTTTTCTAGTTCTCTATGCCTCTTTGCATCTCATCGTTTTGATACACGTTTTCAAGATGTTGAATATACCTAAATTGCTGTTGTTCATTTATTAATTATAAATTTATTTGTTTCAGTTTGACTTAACTTTGAAACACCACAGATTCTTACACATTTATGCAAAGTTCATTTAAAAAGTTAGTTATATACAGGGTCTTGCAGGTAAATCCGCACAAAGTTCAACTTCTTCCAGATCCATAAGGAGTGCAAGTAGAGCTTAGATATTGCACATGTAGGAGGTTTCGTGTATGTACTGTCGAATTGCACCCGAAAACAAAACAAATACACTGATACGGAGATGGAACAGACCCGGAGGGACACGGTCATCGAGTTGCTGTGCGCAGGGCACGGTCCTGCAGCCATCATCAAGTTGCTCAAGTACCCCAGGAGGACGGTCTACGACATCACCAAGAAGTGGGAGGAGTCAGGGATATCCAAGAGGAAGGAGCACAAGCCCAGGAGTGACCGGATCTGCATGCCCACATTTGTGGCTGTTCTCAAGAGGTCCATCAAGGTCAATCCGGGGACACCCATGTCCATTCTCGCCAGGAAGCGTGGGGTCCATCTGTCGTCGTCCCCTGGATGGACTCTGTGGCTTCTGGGACCCCGTACACATTCCAGCAGGACTCGGCGCCCGCCCACAAGGCCAAACTTGTGCAGTCCTGGCTAAAAGAAGAATGTGCCCAACTTCTGGGACTTCAACACCTGGCCCCCAACAGCACCGACCTGACCCCATGCGACTACTACTTGTAGGGAAGTTGGAGAGGGAGGTGTGCGCCACACACCACAGCAATGTGACGTCCCTGAAGGCTTCTATCAAGTCGGAGATGAACAAGCTGGATCCTGCGGAGGTCTCCACGGCCTGTGGGAGGTTCAGGCGTCGTTTGGAGGACATCCTTGAGGCTGAGGGCGGCCATATTGAATAGTAATCTTGTATTATGTCTAATAAATAAAATTAAAAATAGATATCAATTTTTTCCCATTTTGGATCTGGAAGATATGAACTTTGTGCGGATTTACCTGCAAAACCCTGTATTTATATTTATATGCAAAATATTTATACTATAAAAATGTTAAATCGTAAAACTATCATGCTTTAATTCTTTAAGAGTCGTGTTTGATAAATGTTGATAAATGAAACTCCCAATTTTGCAAACTATAATTGGATTAATATTATTATTATTTTGATGGGCTTCAATATATCATAATAAGTTGCTTTGATCGATGCAATGGAAACATTTATTCTCTAAAAACAAGTCATAAAGATCCATTTTTTACATTTATATTTTCCGCGAGAGTCATAGCAGCAAACTGTAAATCCCTAAATACTGTTAAATGTACGTATTTTAATCAACATTATTCGGATATGAGGTGGAAGGGGATATCAAGAGAATTTTACCTCTTCATATGCCCAAGGCAAATAAAAAATAATATGTCGTTACCCTTCCGAGCATGGAATAACATCAGGGATTGGTTAATATTAAACAAACAAAATATCATGGGTAGAATTGTAAACGTGGTCATATTTTTATTTTAAGATTTGATATTTAGATTTCAAATGCTTTATTTATTACTTATGACTTCAATTGTGCAGACAATTGTTAGATGTACCCGAGAACCAGGCACAGTCACCATATTAGCTCTATCTAGCATATGAAATATCAAGGATGAAATATTTACCTCTGAGTTGACTTCAAACTTTGGAGGTTCCAAAGTGAAGTATTTTTTAATATTAAATAATGCTAACTGCGTTTATAATTATATTTCGACCATTTTCTTTCCACTAATCAAATTCGAGAAAAAAATCCCTGCTCGTTATCCTCCTTAACTTGCAAGTTTTCATTTCTTTTAGTAAATGATGAGGCATACTCCATGTAATTTCAAATTTCTACCATCCGTTGATGTAGTCCTCGGCCGTACATTGAATTAACATATCATTTTCTGGAGAGGGGTTTGTACATATAATGCCATAAAAATATAATCAAAAGCAACTTAAAAAAAACATTTTGAGTTATACTTCAACATTAAACATTATAGTTCATTAAAAAGTGTTATTACTTATGTGTTTATTGGTGTACTTTTCCTTTTAACAACAGTCTGAACTTGGATAAAACACTTCTGTGTATATACATAGATTACAACTATTTATCATTCCATCAGTACTTTACCTTGATAATTGTACCTTCGAACTGTACCTTTTTTAGAAACAAGAGAACCCCTAATACCTAACAAGTGCTTAAACACTTTTATCATTTGATCTCAAAGGATAATATTGTGTGAAGTGAAGGAATGAGTTATGAGCCCCAGTCTTAATTAGAAGCACTGACTCGCTATCAAACGAAATATGTATGTAAAAAATACCCCTGAATGAGCTTTGAGTAAGTCACTTAGTATGCGGAGAAAGTTTTCTTTTTTTCTTTCTTTCTCCACTAACGAAATGAATGCCTCTTTGCTGTGTGAGTGACTGTCTTGATGGGATCTAGGATCAATCCGTCATGCCTATTGGACATCATCTGGCACTCCCACTGACCCCAGCTCCTGAGCCGCCGTTAGGAAACACAAACACACATCGGGCCTAAATAACATAAGGAGAAAAATAAAAAAAAAAATAAAAGCGCTTTTTCTTTTCTGCTAGGAATGTGTGTGTGTGTGTGTGTGTGTGTGTGTGTGTGTGTGTAGGCTCAATAAGCAGTTGCTAATAAGAAGAAGACACAATAAATAGAAAGAGAAACTATATGGAAATTTAATCCTTTGAATCCATGATGTATTTGAAAATATCATGAGTAATATAATCTTTATTCTTCAAATACACATATAGAGAAAGAAAATAAATAATAATACTAATATTTAGTCCATAGTACATTCAAAGCGTCTTTCCAAAAGTAGGACTTGGAAGTTTTTTGTAGTATACTGGACATTAATTTTTAAGAGGATTGAATATAGGGGATCCCTTGATATCAAAAGAGCTTATATAATGCGTATTTTGTATTTATATAGCTTATTATTATTGAAGTGGTTTATGAGATAACCTTAGCAATGTAATTTAGTTTTTGATGATTGGTAATACAGGATCTCGGATCAGGGATTTAGGCCGTTTTTATTGATTCAGTGCAGAAGGGATTCATTATATATTATAATACTTAACTTCTAGCTGTATAACATGAAATATATTCATTTATCAAGGCTCAGACTTTTTGTGAGGAATTGATACAAAAATAGGGATCAAATAATCCTTCGCAACAACTAAAATACCGTTTTAAAAATAACTTTTTGATAAAAATGATATAAAACAGTTATTTTGTGTTATCAAGGCACCCAATAAAACAATACATATCCAATACCAAGTACGCTATCCCTTAATAACCCGAAAAAGAATACATGCTTGTAGAAACACCAATGAAACAAAGGATACAGACAAAATTATCAATAATAATGCTATGATGCTCATTACGACAAAAAGGATTCCTCCAAGCCTAATCGTAAATATTTATATTGATTGTCTTTTCTATTGGCTTCAAGGGTTTGATTGTGAACAAAGCCTCATTAAGTTCTCCATTCTTATTTTGACATTTCTTGAACAATGTAATATGAGTCTCTTCCTTGATAACCGTTGTATCACGCCAAGGATCTATGTGTTTGACAAAAAAAAATACATATGTGTGTGAGATAAGAAATTTGATAAGGTGATGATTATATGGGCCATCTATCTTGTATGGTTATTCCTGGGGCACAAGCTTTATCCATGAATATGATTAATAATGGATTACCCAATAGTCAACCATTCTTGAAAGGGGGAAATGACATACATTAAAATATAGATGGCGCTCGATGGAACATATATTTTTGCACGGAAAAATTTGAAAACAATTAGAAGGTTATTTTCCTATCGATTATTGTTGCTACTTTGTGAAAATCTAATTTGAATAGCCTTAAGAAGTTATAAAATATATTATTTTCAGCAGGTATGTCATAGGAGGCATTTTTATATTTATTATATATGATTTTGAACCTTGAGGTTCTTCATATAAAAACACTTGTTGCCTTCATAAATCCTACCACAATAAGAATCCTAAAAGAAAGGAAAGAGTATCCTGCTTAAAACTTGAATGTTTGTCAAAATAACATGCCATTATTGTCTATGGTGTTGCAATTTCGACATTTTTGCTTTTATAGTAAGTGGAGCTCGTATTGGAGAGGTCTTAAAGTAGATTATAAAATCTCAAAGTCTTTTAAAGCTATTGGGAAATGAGCAGGGTGTTATTCACAAAATGAATATGTATGTTTAATTTTATAGGGTGTATATTATGTATGTCGTCACCATTTTTTGTTTACAAATAAACCAAAGATACTTCTATATGTAATTAAAGATCTGAAAGCAATTGTTAGGTTTCTGAACAATTTTTCTATAGTAAGAGTATAATTTTGGCTATAACGAGAAGATAAAAAATATAATAAATGAATAACAAAGAACATTCTAGAAAACCGAGTGAGGCGGATTTTTTTTGCACTTTGTTTTGTATATATAAGTCATTGTTGGATTAAGTGAGAAAGTTAAATCTGGAACATAAAAAACTACATGCTTTTAACTTCAAACTAAAGTAAAATCAGTTTTCTATATATACAAATATTTAAGATTTCCTGTTTGTGGGTGAGTGAACGATATTATGAGGTGGTTCGGAGTGTTTGGACTACTTTATACAATTAAAGTGCCTCAGTATGCTTAGAAAAAGGAAAATTAGATACACATTTATTTGTCTCTCAAGAATGCAATGTTTGAGCAAAATAGTGCACCAGCAATTAAATATGACCTTATTCTGGAGTGTTTCAAAGGCCGCATTTCATTGCGACCTACAGACTTTTAGATGTAAAAATATCTTTATAAATTTGAATAAACTGTCTGGAGTTAACCAGATTTTAAAGATCTCTTCTATTATGCAAATAAATATTGCTACATATGGACAGCATTCTACATACTAGAGGTCGATCAATAGTGGATTTTGAAGCCCAATATAGCTCCGATAGTTTTTTTCCTAATAAAAGTAGATAGTTGATTAACTAGTCGAAATTTTCTAATAAAAAAAAATATATAATAATAATACATTAAAAAACCTTTTGACTCTGTTGGGCACTGACATATTTTAATTTTTTTAACAACCTTTTCCTGAAACGCTGCTTTAATCCTATAAAATCTCTTTTGATGAATGGTTCCTCCATTATCTCTTTGGACGGGAAAGACAGTTCCCATTTTTTCTTTTTAAAAAGTTGTAGACAAGGATGTCGTTTAGCTCCTCTTCTCTTTATTTCTTCCTTTGATATATTTACCTTAGTAGGAAAATATCGTGGCTGCGGAACAATGAATTCACTGAAAAAACAAACCATTTATATGCTGACGATATTTCATTGACTTTTGAGGCCAATTTGAGGCACAATGATCAGAACCTATCGGTGTGGTGTTGTCCTTTTTCCAAAAAAAATTTTAAAGGCAAATCATAGCTACTGATAATTTATAACAAAATAGTGATTATCCTTTTAGGACCCTGGACTCTTCACATATTAGATTAGAGAGTGTCAATCGCTGACTGCGTCTATGTTCTTGGAATTGAATGGTTGAGTGATTAACCTTCAAAAAATAATTGAACTCAAATCAATGGAACTATATATGTCCATTAGCCTGTCCCGTTTTTAGGTCAATCGCTCCGATTTTTTGCTCCAAGCACTTTTCTGCTGCGTAGTGATGAAAAAATGAGATTGAGAAAGTTTCAGCCTTCAAAGGCCATTTTTGTGACGCACAAGCCACTCAAAGTTTCAAAAAGGCCGTTTTTGGGGTCAAAAATGGCAATTTTCAAGTGGCTTGTGCTGTCTGATTTTAGTGATATCGAGTTATTTTTTTCCTAAGGGTCGCTTGAAGTCTCATTTTCAAGAAAAGTTTTGGAGCAATCAAGCAAATAAATATTTCTATGGTTTTTGGCCCGTTCAATAGGCCTCTTTTGGTCCAAAAATAGGCATTTTTTTGGTCTTGCTAATATTTGCCCTAAAACTTATCTAACAATTTTGTTATTTTATGACAAAATAATTGCCTTATCATAATGCACCGTTTTGTGCAATTTTATAATGATCAACATAATATAGACACATTAAAAAATTATTTTCCTTCGGTTAAAAGCGGGGAAACAGTTTTTGGGGTCTTTGTCTTCTGAAAAACAACTCTATCATGCTATCAGAAATTGGTTTGTATCCCCACAGAGATTTGGGAAAACTAATACATAATTTGTAGTATTTATATATATATGATAATATGTGTAAAATATAAAGTATAGTATTCATCTTCAATTTTTATATTTTCAGAATTGATATTTTTTTTGTATTGTTGATCTATAATAAAATACCAAACAGCATTAGTTTTTATTTACTATAATTTTTATGTATATTATTTCAGGTCATCATTAAGGTCATAATTAACCAAAAAAAGAGAAAAGTTAACGTTTTTTATACAATTGATTTTAATCGTAAGTTCAATATTTTTTCTTCACAACTAGGACCTGGATATGAAAGCTCCAAGTAGGTAATCTAATTAATTGCATAACATAAGCCACCTATATTATCAATATTATCCTTAAGATAAAGAACTAATGAACGATACTAATGTTATACATATATATATAAAAGGACGACGAGAATAAATATGAGAAGACTGTAACATACTATATAATTTACAAATAGTAATACATGCTAATCACGATGTCCAGAAGAAATGGCAAAGGACAAAAAGATCACAGATGGAAAAGGAAAGTGATGAGTCTTGGAAAAAATGGCCCAAATGTATGAGCAGTCAAGTATTTGAGTAGAATACAACTAAATTTTGTAGAAATACTATTTCTCATATTTGTATATTGAGTACTACTGACAAAAAGCCATTTTTTTGCAATTAAATATAAATCATTTCTTTCTTTATTAGACGGGCAAATATTTATTTTGGGTAATTTGTTCATATAGTCATCATTTCCCCTTTCTATCTTGGTCGTTTCTTTCCTTGGCCATTTCTTCTTTGGCCATATTTCCTCAGTCATTTCTTCCTAATACCGTTAATCACAAACAGTCAAGGATGATTAATCCAATTTTCTTAATGTCAAATTATTTGTTATGATAAAAAGGCAAAAACTTTGTATATTTACAAGCTTTTCTGTAGCTCAAAACTTAATACTGATGTCATAACTCCTCCAAATTACACACACTATCACGGCAAATCTTGTGTCTCACATTCGTCAATGTTAGGGAAATAGATGAAGAAGGATAGAATGGGGTAAATCCATATAATTACCTCTCTATTCTGAATTCATATATTACAACATTTGATTAATTTGGTCTAATTCATTGTTGTAAAATGTAGATTGATTAAAAATATTCCAAACAATATTATGATAATTAATTTTACACGTTTTTATGTGTGCATCAATCCTAAAAATGAGAAAGCATCTCAAAGAATAAATATATGCAAACTAAAAGTGATTATATTGAATAAAAGTCTTTATGAACATTGATTTTTTTATATTTAACAGTCATATATTAATTGCATTCGAGCACTGATTATAACTAATTGGCAGAGGTGAAAATGGTGGAAAGTTCCTGTCGTTACTCTGCATTTTTTAAATACTTTAAGTGTAAATAATTTCCATAATATAGAATATGTTATAACCTGCTATTTCCAGTGTATTTTATTCACGTCATCTTATTCCAAGTTCCGTCTGATTTAAGTCATTCTCTTCTCATTATACCGTAGTACTACTGGCCTTGAATCTTTTGCCGACATAGCTTTGCGGAACATTCGGGTACTTTACTATATTTTGACCCTAAAAAGTAATACAAGTAGGAAGGCATTATGATGTTCCGGATCTTTCATGTAATTTTTTTTTTTGAAAGGAGACATCTTTGAATTTTCGATGTACACTCCTTTTATTGCTTTGATATATAGTGTTAAATTAAAGTAGTGCATGCAAGGAAAAAGTAAACAAAAAAAAATTGGCGAAATTTTTTGTTATTTTCTTCAACGTTAAATGTCGCTAGTCCCAAAAATTACGTCACAATCCAATTTAAAACCAGTTTAAAGGGATTCAGTTTGATGATTTGAAATATATCAAATCACTACAACATTGTGCAATAATCCATTTCCTTTTTTCAAGATAAAAAACGTCTCAGAATATAAATAATAAAAGGACTTTGTTATTATTTTCAAAGAGCTCTAGCATCAAAGCGCCCCTTACGGACTAAAGAAGAACTAAAATTTTGGCCAATTCCTTCTGGGAAAAAGGAAGAATCTTATGTTATGCATGCAGTACTTTACTTTAACGCTTTACTTTGATATAGAAGGTAAAAAGGTGTATTTGTGGAAAAATTAAGTGTCGTCATTCAAAGAGATTAATTTCTCTGAAACTTTTTGTTTAAAAAACCTTTTAAATGCTTGACCCTTGGACCCTTTTGGCTCTTCGTGTCTCTCTCATACTCTTTGCTGTCATTATCACAGAGAAATCCTATTTGATTAAGGACCTCATTTATATATACCATTCGATAAGTAAATGTTGTATATCCCTCAAAGCATATATGTACTAAGGGCCCTCCTCCTCTCTTCTTAATCTTCTCTCTTTTGGTTACTTCTCAGGATATGTACAATATACAATCACATTTACCATTAGGGATACATTCAGTCAGTCTGGGACATTAAGATTTCTCTCTACTTTTTTTGACCTTTGAGATATAATCTTTTTGTGTTCTTTGGTCACCACTGTGCTCTGGACGGAGCCCCGTTTCATGGGTAGCAAAGTACTTTTCATTTCATTCACATAGGGAGGTATAACTATGTATGTATATATGTCCGTGATGAATCAGAGGGCGACCTCTACGGTTTTAAATGGAGATGCTTATTTATAGAAGGGAATACTGTCTTAATCTCATAGGCGGGTCAGAGAGCGTTGGGATCTTTCTTTTGTATGTTTTTCCTCTTTGGGGGGTAGAGGGCGGATCTTACCCAATATAAATTATAACAATCTTCAACAAGGACATCTCTTTATATATATATATATCAGACTTGTTGACGTTCGCAAAAAATTGTCGTTCGTCGTTCATCTTTCGTTTGTTGTTCGCCATTAGAAAAAAAAATTGACTTTTTTTTAGAAATAAATTTCTGAAAAAAGTGATGACGTTTTTTGTTAGAAAGAAATTTCTGAAAAAGTGATAATGTTCTTTTTAGAAAGGAAATTTGTCCCATGAAAATAAAAATCTTTGTTTTTTTTTTGGCGCCAAAAACGAACGATGAGGAATTTTCCTTATCGTTCGTCAAAAACTTTGTCGTTCATCGTTCGCGAACGACGAACGACAACAAATGAACGATAAATCAACAAGTCTGATATATATATATATATATAATCAGTGATTGAAAAAGCTTAATACTTCCCATTGGTTGCACTAAGTCACAAAAAATTACAAGAATTTATTAGTTATTTCAATTAGAATGCTCTCAGTTGATATGACGTTTTTCATTGTAATTTAAACTTAAGCATTTTTACGTATTTATATAAATTTAATCGATAATATTTACTGCTTGTGTTATAATTTTTTGAAAAAACAATATTGAATCATTTTTTTGGCCATGATATTAATGATTAAGGCACCTTAAGAGACAATATTTACCCTCTAAATCGAGATTTTCAAAAACAGCTGCTGTTCTTTTCAAAGCCTGAGGTTCAATTTTATCATTGGTAACCATACATTTACGCAACGTAATATTATTATGTATCTCTATCTATTTTTATATCTTTCTCAGTCTGTATCAATGGAATGTCTAATGATTATTTGTATTTTCTCTGCACACATGAAAAATGATAATACATATTACAATAAAGAATAAATAAAAATATTTATGAAGGAATTCCACCCACCGCACTGTTTTTATGAGATGGATGATGTTGCATTTTCAACCTTTTTTCTTCCCTATTCTTACACATATAAGGTATTTTTATGTATGTAGTATAACACCTCCGTCAGGTACAATTCATTACCTCTAAATACCGGACATTACTCCTAGTCAATCAGGCGTCTTGGAATAATATGTTTATTCAAATATACTTGTAAATATCATATATTCATGACTTGAAGCCGTTCAGCCTGTGTAAAAGCCCTGGAAGTTTTAACGTTCAATGCAAAAAATGGATTCATGTGTGTCTGTGTGGTCCCCACTCACTCTATCATTGATATCGTCCATTCCACGAAATTTCTTAAGAGATTAGACGAGAATAATCTTTTGTTCTGAGTCACATAAATTGTATTAAAGGAAAAGAGAAATTATAATCAATGCACCTGAGAGATAAAGTGAATAGACATTGATTCTGTATCTTATTTCTTCCTTTAAAAACCATATTTTTTTTGGGAAATATTTATTGCTTTTCCCATATCAGAATAAACTATCCGAACAACAATAAGGTAAATAAAATAACAACTATACAAATAGTCTTACATAAGAAAAATAAAGGTTTTAACAATTTTCTTAAGTTTGTAAAATTTTAAATTAAAATATATATTTATGCATTTTTAATTATAACCTTTTCTAAAAGCTACATGCCTTTTTTTATTACACATATCATTGACTTCCAGTAGTAAAATGAATATAATGTATAGAGAGCGGAAAAAAAATGTGAATAACATAGAAATATTTTTTTACATATTTCCATTTTTAACAAATAAAACATTTTTTATGAATTTAAGAAAAAATATATTCATAATATTCCTGAGATAAACACTTTTTCTCTTTTTCTTATTTTAATAACCTCTTGCATCATTTTATAGTTTTTCATTCATTATATTTTTTGTTAATTTTTTGGAGGAAAATAATGCACGCCTAAATTTACTTGAATAAATATGAGGCTTTTGGTTAATCAACGTTTTCCCTATAAAAAGGAAGAGTTGGGCATCTAATTGGGCGTTTAGATGAGAACTCCTTTCATGTTCCATTTGTGGTGAAATGCCATTCGTCCCCACTTCTGACTCAAACACCGTGGCTAGGATCGTCACTGATACTCTCAGGTTGAGGCAAGCTTGGCTGAATATATGAGGAAGTGTGGACGAGACCTTAGGTTCTTTTATGTGTCTCTAATGTATGTGATATGTATTTGTCATTTGCTTCATCGTGTGGTGGATAAGGTCAAAGACCATTTTGCTGACGTGAATAATATAATTTCTTTGGTAAAGAAAGTATTCTTCAAAGCCCCTTCTCGACGAGCTGAATCAGGAAATGCTGCCCTGGCCCAGAACACCCCCCTTATCCAATTATGACCAGATAGGGAACTGGATCTGGGCAGCTGTTTGGTATGGTCAGAATTTCGAGCAAGTCAAAGCAGTCGTGGATAAGTTTGACCCTGACTATGCCAAATGTATATCCGATAGTCAGCGGATTTTTAAAATGAAAAGCATCCTAGTTGACTTAACATTTATTGCAAGCCATTTATCGCTTCTGACAGATTAAATTACCTGCCTGGAAACCGCAGAAATTACACTCAAAGATGGGCTCAAAATCTTTGAAGATGCTGAGGAAAGGAACCGTAAGATTCCAAGTGACGTCGGAGAGGTTTTTAAAACTAAGTTGGATTACGTTGTAAAGAAAAAACCTGCCCTGCCAGCATTGAGACAAGTACAAGATGTACTGCTTTCAAATCTTGAGCTGCTCTTCCAGATGGGATGAGCCCAATGGATAGAGCTATTCTAAAATACTGCCCATTACCTTGGTAGATGTGGAAGATAATTTTCGAGGTTGAAAAAAAAAAAATATCCGACCGTCGCCAAAACCTCATCAAGAAAAATTTGGCAGAGATTATTATATGTCACTGTTTTTATGAAAAAATAAATTCACATTAAATCAAATTTGGAGTCTACATAATTAACGTTTTTTAAACATTTTTTGGTTCATCTGGGATAACATTAAAAAATTTTTTTTGACAAAAATCATCACATTTTTTTCCGCCTCGCTAATAATGTATAATCCAAATAGGTCGAAGTCATAGCTACGTGGGTAACAATTTGTTAGATATCATAACTTTAATTAATATAGTTATGATTTACAGATACAGACTCACGAAGTGGCTATTCGATTCTATACTAGCATTACTAGCACATGCAATGAAAAAAGATAGAATTGATAAAACAATTTCCTCATTAAAAGAAAGGAATTAGGTTCGATAGTAGCACATAAGACAAATTTATATCAATATGGGTAGTAATATTATATATATATATATATTATATATATATATATATATATATATATATATATATATATATAAATATCATACTCTAAATAAAATAGGCTTAGTTTCTGCCACAACTTGGCCAATACTTTTCTAAAGCTGTTGAAATGTTTACTGTTTCTTAAGGTTTTTAGGCTCAACTATTACATATACGGCTATTTTGCATATTCGGGTCTCACAAATTCTTTAGAAACAAAAAACTAAAACTTGTATAGTAGCCCATCATTGTAATTGACTTTTTTTTCTTTTTTGGTAAAATTTACTTTTTAGATAATATATAAACATATATTGTTTTTACTTGTCCTCCCGAAATATTTTATAAATTTAAATTTATAGCAAACATAAATTAATTAATATGATTAATTTATATTATATTACAAAAATATTTTATATATGATATTTCTTATATTTGCTTTTTAAGTTGTTATTAATGTTTAACAATACATTGTTACTTTTGTATATGTAAAAGTATTTTTCATCGATCTATTTTATTTTGTACCAAAAGTAAAAAAAAAAATATGGATATTTCTGTATAGTTGCTTTTTAAGTTGTTATTAATGTTTAACAATACAATTGTTACTTTTTGGACATGTAAAAGTTTTTTTTCATTTATTATTTTATTTTGTACCAAAAATTAAAAAAAAATGAGATCATGGGTGATGAATGTCAATAATCGATACTATAAAGGTCAAATATATATATATATATATATAATAATAATAATAAGCAAATGATGACTTATCCAATATAATAATGCTGTTCAGATACTTGAGGACAAAATTAAATTATTAATAAACCTATTTAAAAGCAGAGAAAACCTAATTATTATTCGAATAAAAATATTCCTTTCTTCTTTTATGTATTGCACAAGCATTATTGCAATGTGTAAATGATATTCAAGATGGAGCCTTTACTCACTGGCATGATGGCTTCCCGTCCTTCCTATGTAGATACAAATTCAAACCATATTGCTCTATTGAAGAGAGGAGGAAGACTTAGTCATAGGAGACTCAGGCAAACATATACACATCCCCTGGATATCTATCTAATTAAGTCATTTTAATTTGTGGGAAAAATAAAACAAATGTCTTAAAAGTGTACTTTCTTTTTTACTCCACACAAGGAGATGGACTAGCGGATCTTTATGACTCCATAATGTTTTCTTAAATGAGATGATGCTTCCAAAAGAGAAATACTTTTCTAGTTACAGTCAACACACCAGGACCAAAAAGAGGAATTAGGTATTTAGCAGTCACGAGATTTAAAGATGGTTTTGTGAAATAATTAAATTTATTTTCTATCCAAAACAGGATTTGAAAAAATATATATGTACACATATAGTAATTATCTATAAATATATATAACTTTTTTTCATATATAGTTAGGACAATGGTAGCCCAGTGCGTTAAGACTTCTTTTACTCTCAGTGTTGATGGCACAGGTTCGAATCTTGAGAGGGGAAGGTCAATTGATAAGATCCTAGGTTTGATAGACTAATTTAACGTAAGCATGCTTATTTACGGATGCAATTCTATCGAATTAAATAGATAAATAATAAAAATGACTACACTTTTGCATAGCTACTGAATAAAAATCAGACATAATCTTATCGCACCTTGCACAAAAGTAACTTAGTTAAAGTGAGTTTAAGTCTCAATGTTTAGGATACAATTTCGCCTTCGAAGAGAGTAGGTGGCTTTTGGTCTACCAAATTAAAAAATACTATTCTGGGTTTGAACGACTAATTTTAATGCTATAATCCATCAAAGCATATGGACAGAAAAAGTTAAGACATATGCTTTTCGTCTGTTGCTCGATCCTATTAACTCTCACTTAAAATCCCGAATGCAACAAGATGTGGATTGAAATTAATTTCATCCATACATAGCAGGGAAATCTATTTAAGAAGAACAATAAAATTTTGAAGTTTTATTTCCAAGAAATATTTTTTGTTATTGCATATTTTACCGTTTTAGTAACTTAAAAAAATAGTGCTTGTTGACTGCGTTTGTTACTTTGGAGAATAATGTTTATCATGAAAAACAAACTGTTTGAGGAGTAGTCTAATTATTAATGTAATTGTTTATAATTCAATGTCCAATTTTTTAAATCTTTCATTTTAACTAAGACATATCTTTATAAGAGTTCTATGCCTGACTAAAAAATATCTTAGGAATAATTTTGAGATGACTCAATGAATTATACATTAAAAAAAAAATAAGTTGCAGCAAGGTATTTATTTAGTCATGTAAAAAAAGATACAAATATAATTTGTTATTGGTTGAGACTCGCCAATTGTGAACTGGGGAATACCTCCAATTCATTCTGCAACTGGTTTCTATATCAGACTTAAAAAATAGGTTTATGAAGAATCAAACATCCTTTATTTTAAGCTAAACTGAAAGATGTAAAAGAGAGGTAAAAGGCATCTTACAAACTAGTATTTTTAAACTCCATAGAACTTTGTCATGAGCTTCTATTCGACACCTAGCTTGTGTCATGAACAAATATAACCAGTGCAGATTGACAAGAATAACATTTTAAATCCAGTATTTTAAGAGAAGCATAAAGTTAGTTATTTAAAGGTGTAACCTTCGAATGTTTTATTCTACTTCAACCAATCAGCATGAATTATGTCAATATTAATCTTTGTTTTCGTTCTACCCTAGTGGACATGGAGATCAAATCCTATTCGAGTCCCATTATATTTGAATAAAAAACACATACCCAGCCAATTTAATTCTACCTCGAGTCAGCATGAAGTATACAAACAAAAGGGAAAATGTCCTGTTTTTGTCAGGCCCCACAATATTCCCCTTCGAACTCCATCTTGTTTCAAAAAAAAATAAAAAGGCAAGGCCTCTAAACGACCTGACTTTTTATCCATCCTCAAGTCCGCATGAAGTATATAAAAGAGGGAAAAAAAGGGGGTAAATTCCTATTTGAACCCAAATTTGGTTGAAGAACAAACTAAAAAGTTCTGCTAAATTAATGCTCAAGGAAATATTCGCGCCCCATTTTAAGAACAAACAACAAGGGCGCGAGGCTCCTGGGTAGTCTGACCTTTTCTTTTATTTCTGTCAGCATGAAGAATAATATGAAAGATCAAGAGGTCAAATCCTGTTCAATTAATCTTTTTGGGCTTCCCAATATAGGACTCGGAGATAGTTTTTGATTCGAGCCCGTTATAACAAACATATGTCTGAGGGACAGCCTACGTCAGCCAGCTAGGATGAAGTATGCAAAGAGAGGGCAAAAGGTCAGTTAGACTTCTTATCATGACTGCGGTGGATGTGTACCTACCTACCTACTTCTCCCCCTTCTTGAATTTGTGAATTAAATTGAAATCAAGGCAGGACGTGAGTCATGACTTTTTGAGAACTGCATCATGATTGAGCTCATGAAAGTCCACAGATGAATCGTTTCTCAGGAAAAACGATAAAAAGGAAATGAAGGGTGTCGGTTAGTAATCCATCTCTTGGCTCAAAATGAGGTAAAATTACTACTACTACCTCTTCTTCTTGAAAATCCATATACATAATATAAAAACCCCTGAGGAATTTTATCTTTCCTCAACCATTTTATTTAAAACGGTATGAAGAAGTCATTGACAAATTATGTTTCTAACTATTATAGTTAAGCATCATCTTATAAAAGTTGGCAATAAAAAAATAAAAATGGTTAAAAAGCTATTGTTTTTTTATACAACAATGGTTTTAAATAAAACAAATAGGATCTTTCCACAAATCAGAATTCATACTTTAATATTTGAATAAATCCAATTTGTGAAAACATAAAACATCCTAATTTATATATATACAGGCTGATTCACTTTAAATTTAATCAATATTACAAAATGTATACAATTTGTATTAAATTTTACACAAAAATTTTTAAACAAAAAGTATAGCACAATATGTAATTTACAAAATGTATTCATTAAATTTTCACATATCCTTCTTGGCCTTCACTACAGCTTGAACCTCCTCACGGTTGAGGCAAAACAGGCAGGAATCTCTCTCAGCTCAGAAAATGACTGAGGGTGGCTTTGCCTTCTGAAGAGAGTCCTCAGCTGCACGGGGATGTCTCCCTTTTTCAAGATAAAACCCGGTCATTCTGACTGTTGTGGGTGGCCTGGACCGTGAAAATCTTTGTCTGAGGAGAGATTCCTGCTGTGTTGCCTCCACCATGAGGAGAGGTTCAAAGATGTGTAGTGAAGTCCCAAAGGAGGATATGTGAAAATTTATTAAAATACATTTGTAAATTACACATTGTGCTATCATTTTTGTTTAAAAATTATTTATGTAAACGATTAATACAAAGATTGTAGTTTGTAATATGTGAGTCTCAATTAAGTGAATCACCTGTAGAT
>CP045893.1:16256074-16293889 GCA_013387185.1 Caligus rogercresseyi | reverse complement strand
GACCTTAGGTTCTTTTATGTGTCTCTAATGTATGTGATATGTATTTGTCATTTGCTTCATCGTGTGGTGGATAAGGTCAAAGACCATTTTGCTGACGTGAATAATATAATTTCTTTGGTAAAGAAAGTATTCTTCAAAGCCCCTTCTCGACGAGCTGAATCAGGAAATGCTGCCCTGGCCCAGAACACCCCCCTTATCCAATTATGACCAGATAGGGACCTGGATCTGGGCATGTTTGGTATGGTCAGAATTCGAGCAAGTCAAAGCAGTCGTGGATAAGTTTGACCCTGACTATGCCAAATGTATATCCGATAGTCAGCGGATTTTTAAAATGAAAAGCTCCTAGTTGACTTAATTTATTGCAAGCCATTTATCGCTTCTGACAGATTAAATTACCTGCCTGGAAACCGCAGAAATTACACTCAAAGATGGGCTCAAAATCTTTGAAGATGCTGAGGAAAAGGAACCGTAAGATTCCAAGTGACGTCGGAGAGGTTTTTAAACTAAGTTGGATTACGTTGTAAAGAAAAAACCTGCCCTGCCAGCATTGAGACAAGTACAAGATGTACTGCTTGTCAAATCTTGAGCTGCTCTTCCAGATGGGATGAGCCCAATGGATAGAGCTATTCTAAAATACTGCCCCTTACCTTGGTAGATGTGGAAAGATAATTTTCGAGGTTGAAAAAAAAAAAAAATATCCGACCGTCGCCAAAACCTCATCAAGAAAAATTTGGCAGAGATTATTATATGTCACTGTTTTTATGAAAAAAATAAATTCACATTAAATCAAATTTGGAGTCTACATAATTAACGTTTTTTAAACATTTTTTGGTTCCTCTGGGATAACATTAAAAATTTTTTTTGACAAAAATCATCACATTTTTTTCCGCTCGCTAATAATGTATAATCCAAATAGGTCGAAGTCATAGCTACGTGGGTAAACAATTTGTTAGATATCATAACTTTATTAATGTTAGTTTATGATTTACAGATACAGACTCACGAAGTGGCTATTCGATTCTATACTAGCATTACTAGCACATGCAATGAAAAAATAGAATTGATAAAACAATTTCCTCATTAAAGAAAGGAATTAGGTTCGATAGTAGCACATAAGACAATTTATATCAAGATATGGGTATAATACATAGTATATGTATTATATTATATATATATATATAGATATATATATATATATATATATATATATATATATATATAATTCATATCTAATATAAATATCATACTCTAATAAAATAGGCTTAGTTTCTGCCACAACTTGGCCAATACTTTTCTAAAGCTGTTGAAATGTTTACTGTTTCTTAAGGTTTTTTAGGCTCAACTATTACATATACGGCTATTTTGCATATTCGGGTCTCACAAATTCTTTAGAAACAAAAAACTAAAACTTGTATAGTAGCCCATCATTGTAATTGACTTTTTTTTTTCTTTTTTGGTAAAATTTACTTTTTAGATAATATATAAACATATATTGTTTTTACTTGTCCTCCCGAAATATTTTATAAATTTAAATTTATAGCAACATAAATTAATTTAATATATTAATTTATATTATATTACAAAAATATTTTATATATGATATTTCTTTATATTTGCTTTTTAAGTTGTTATTAATGTTTACAATACATTGTTACTTTTTGTATATGTAAAAGTATTTTTTCATCGATCTATTTTATTTTGTACCAAAAAGTAAAAAAATATATGTGATATTTCTTTAGTTGCTTTTTAAGTTGTTATTAATGTTTTACAATACAATTGTTACTTTTTGGACATGTAAAAGTATTTTTTTTTTTTATTTATTTTTTTATGTTGTACCAAAAATTAAAAAAAATGAGATCATGGGTGATGAATGTCAATAATCGATACTATAAAGGCAAATATATATATATATATAATAATAATAAGCAAATGATGACTTATCCAATATATAATGCTGTTCAGATACTTGAGGACAAAATTAAATTATTAATAACCCTATTTAAAAGCAGAGAAAACCTAATTATTATTCGAATAAAAATATTCCTTTCTTCTTTTATGTATTGCACAAGCATTATTGCAATGTGTAATGATATTCGATGGAGCCTTACTCACTGGCATGATGGCTTCCCGTCCTTCCTATGTAGATACAAATTCAAACCATATTGCTCTATTGAAGAGAGGAGGAAGACTTAGTCATAGGAGACTCAGGCAAACATATACACATCCCCTGGATATCTATCTATTAAGTCATTTTAATTTGTGGGAAAAATAAACAAATGTCTTAAAAGTGTACTTTCTTTTTTCTCCACACAAGGAATGGACTAGCGGATCTTTATGACTCCATAATGTTTTCTTAAATGAGATGATGCTTCCAAAAGAGAAATACTTTTCTAGTTACAGTCAACACACCAGGACCAAAAGAGGAATTAGGTATTTAGCAGTCACGAGATTTAAAGATGGTTTTGTGAAATAAATTAAATTTATTTTCTATCCAAAACAGGATTTGAAAAAAATATATAAACATATAGTATTTATCTATAAATATATAACTTATATCTATATATATATAGTTGGACAATAGTAGCCTGCGTCGACTTCTTTATATCTCAGTGTTGATGGCACAGGCTTCGAATCTCGAGAGGGGAAGGTCAATTGATAAGATCCTAGTTTGATAGACTCATTTTAACGTAGCATGCTTATTTACGGATGCAATTCTATCGAATTAAATCATAAAATAATTAAAAACTAGGGCATATATCCTCAAGAGTGCAAACCTCCGCCGTCATGAGCCTTCCGAGCGATTTTTCACGACTGTGGAGGCGTAGAGCACGGGGAGGGTTCCCCTACGGAAATTCTGAGAGGAGACGCTCTTGGCACCCATTTCACAGCACAGGGCTACATCTAATTGCAGAGTAGCTAACTTGAAAAATTTAGTAGTATTAGCTCATTTGGCGCCTTAAATTCTGCATTCAGAGATGCCAATTTAATACTTCTTTCCTTTTGGCACTTCCAACAACTCCACAAAATTTCATCCAATTCAGTAAACTTTTTTGAGTATCCTGCTGACAAAACAAACAACAAACTACAACTACACAACAACCAACAAACTAACAACCACCACACCACAAAACGCCATGAAAACAATACTCCTTCGGCGAGGTAATACTACACTTTTGCATACTACTGAATAAAAATCAGACATAATTCTTATCGCACCTTTGCACAAAGTAAACTTAGTTAAAGTGGTTAAGTCTCAATGTTTTAGGATACAATTTCGCCTTCCGAAGAGAGTAGGTGGCTTTTGGTCTACCAAATTAAAAAATACTATCTGGGTTTGAACGACTAATTTTAATGCTATAATTCCATCAAGCATATGTACAGAAAAAGTTAAGATCTATGCGTTTCGTCTGTTGCTCGATCCTATTAACTCTCACTTAAAATCCCGAATGCAACAAGATGTGGATTGAATTAATTTCATCCATACATAGCGGGAAATCTATTTAAGAAGAACAATAAAATTTTGAAGTTTTATTTCCAAGAATATTTTTTGTTATTGCATATTTTAACCGTTTTAGTAACTTAAAAAATAGTGCTTGTTGACTGCGTTTGTTACTTTGGAGAATAATGTTTATCATGAAAACAAACTGTTTGAGGAGTAGTTAATTATTAATGTAATTTTTTATAATTCAATGTCCAATTTTTTAATCTTTCATTTAACTAAGACATATCTTTAAAAGAGTTATATGCCTGACTAAAAAATATCTTAAGAATAATTTTTGAGATGACTCAGTATGAATTATTCATAAGTAACAAAATAAGTTGCAGCAAGGTATTTATTTAGTCATGTAAAAAAAGATACAAACATACTTTGTTATTGGTTGAGACTCGCCAATTGTGAACTGGGGAATACCTCCAATTCATTCTGCAACTGGTTTCTATATCAGACTTAAAAAATAGGTTTATGAAGAATCAAACATCCTTTATTTTAAGCTAAACTGAAAGATGTAAAAAGAGTCAAAGGCATCTTACAAACTAGTATTTTTAAACTCCATAGAACTTTGTAATGAGCTTCTATTCGACACCTAGCTTGTGTCATGAACAATATAACCAGTGCAGATTGACAAGAATAACATTTTAAATCCAGTATTTTAAGAGAAGCATAAAGTTGTTATTTAAAGGTGTAACCTTCGAATGTTTTATTCTACTTCAACCAATCAGCATGAATTATGTCAATATTAATCTTTGTTTTCGTTCTACCCTAGTGGACATGGAGATCAAATCCTATTCGAGTCCCATTATATTTGAATAAAAAACACATACCCAGCCAATTTAATTCTACCTCGAGTCAGCATGAAGTATACAAACAAAAGGGAAAACGTCCTGTTTTTGTCAGGCCCCACATATTCCCCTTCGAACTCCATCTTGTTTCAATAACAATAAAAAGGCAAGGCCCTCTAAACGACCTGACTTTTTATCCATCCTCAAGTCCGCATGAAGTATATAAAAAGAGAAAAAAGGGGGTAATTCCTATTTGAACCCCAATTTGGTTGAAGAACAAACTAAAAAGTTCTGCTAAATTAATGCTCAAGGAAATATTCGCGCCCCATTTTAAGAACAAACAACAAGGGCGCGAGGCTCCTGGGTAGTCTGACCTTTTCTTTTATTTCCTGTCAGCATGAAGAATAATATGAAAGATCAAGAGGTCAAATCCCTGTTCAATTAATCTTTTTGGGCTTCCCAATATAGGACTCGGAGATAGTTTTTGATTCGAGCCCGTTAATAACAAACATATGTCTGAGGGACAGCCTACGTCAGCCAGCTAGGATGAAGTATGCAAAGAGAGGGCAAAAGGTCAGTTAGACTTCTTATCATGACTGCGTGGATGTGTACCTACCTACCTCCTTCTCCCCCCTTCTTGAATTTGTGAATTAATTGAAATCAAGGCAGGACGTGAGTCATGACTTTTTGAGAACTGCATCCATGATTGAGCTCATGAAAGTCCACAGATGAATCGTTTCTCTCAGGAAAAACGATAAAAAGGAAATGAAGGGTGTCGGTTAGTAATCCATCTCTTGGCTCAAAATGAGGTAAAATTACTACTACTACCTCTCTTCTTGACATTGAAAATCCAATAGATAATATAAAAACCCCTGAGGAATTTTTTTCTTTCCTCAATATTTTATTTAAAAAGGTATGAAAAGTCATTGACAAATTATGTTTCTAACTATTATAGTTAAGCATCATTTATAAAAATTGGCAATAAAAAATAATAATAATGTTAAAAGCTAGTTGCTATTTTGTTTATTTTACAACAATGTGTTTAAATAAAACAAAAACAAACAGGATCTTTTCCACAAATCAGAATTCATACTTTATTAATTTATTTGAATAAATCCAATTTGTGAACCATACACATCCTAATTTATATATATATATTTCTCAGCTTTAAATGTTTAAAAAATTTTGCTTGGTGTATACTATTCGCATTAAGGATCGTTACTGAAAAATCATAATACACACATATATTAATATTTAACATTTTATACTTAAATATATTGACATAAAATATTAACCATAAAACATATTCGGCAATATTTATTGTTCATTATTTAAAAAATATTTACATTTGGTTGAGTCATAAAGAATGAGCCTGATCCAATAAAACTCCGAATTCTCATCAAAATCATAAAAATACTTTTAAATCGGTAACGTAATCCCGTCCGACTGCAAGGACACGTTGTGCCAGTGTTCCAGGAGCTTTCGGAGATGGTCGAACAGCTCGTCTTCGCTGACCCTCTTCATTCCCGCTACAAGGCCAGTTGGCGTGGCACCCAAACTCGTCATTCCGGAGCAGGTACTTCCGGAACAGGTACCAGTCGCAGATGTTCAGGTTGGGCGAGTAAGGGCTCTGTTTCCCCTGTTCAACGTCTCTCCGGGTCAGAAAGTCCCTGGTATCTGCCTCTTGTTGGTTTCATAGAGCTGGTGGGGAGAACGAGTACACGTTTCGTAGTCCAAGATCCAGTGTCAAAAGCCTGAAAACGATTTTCTATGGTAGAGAAACCTCGGCGGTCAACCTGTCGAGTGGTCATCCTGGGTTATCCTCGATCAGGCGTTTCACAGCGGCGTTCGTTTCCGTTGTCCTCGTCTCCCGTATGTAAGTCTTCTAACGAAGACGGGGGACGGATCTCTTTTCATCAAGATAAGGGATGGGAAGTCCCTTAATGAAGATGAGGGAAGGAACTCCTTTCCACGAAGACGAAGGACGGAAGTCCTCTCGCAAAGATGAGGGATGGTAATTTGGCGTCTTTCTGGAAGAGAGGAAACTGACTCGAGGGTAGCCAAGGCATTGCCTATATGAATTGAGACGCCTTTCCTTACTCATGTCAGTAGCCATGAGCGTACCCATCGCCCAGGGGTGCGGAAGAAGGGAGGGAGAGAGGAATCTCCGACTTGTTTGGAGTCTAGGCCAGAATGGCTTCATGGTATCGAAAAGTGGTGCCCTCATTTCAGGCGGGAGGGCAAAGATTGAATGCACAGGTTCTCGATTTAAGGAGGCTCTCTATTTCATGATTGTTGATTGTGACGTCACTCCTCTCTCTTTTTGTTGATATTCATGCATATGAAAGGGTTGCATGTGAGTTATAACCAAAATATTAGTTGGGTCTTGCAAAAGTAGCTCTTTAGCTATCCCCAGTGCAGATGGCATTTGTGTCCCAATATGGATATTTTGTTACTAAAACTGTACAATAAAAAATATTCAGGAGCGGTTGCAGAAATTTATTTCGATCTATCTAGCCAAACAAATATCAATCAAATCCCAGTTCTACAATACGCAATTAGACCCATACCGTTCTTAAAAAAACATCATATATTATTACTACCCTTATGCATTGATAACGGCTAGCTCCTACATAGTTGTTTAGATATATTAAAGCACCCAACATCATTCATTCCCTTACAAAAGGTCCATTTCCCTCACACTGCATTCCTTCCGAGCATCCGTGAAATATGTGCATTAACCATATTATGAGATGTGCCTGTATGCCTCAATTGCCTGTCCTAGGGTTTGATGATTGCAGACCTGATTACAACACGATGAGTCCCAATAAATCATGTCTATCCAACCTGTCCTGACGCACTGGCTTCAAATTTGTGAAAGTAAAGAGAAGATATAACTCTTGAGAGCAATTGTAATCAATGCAAAACAATCAACTCAAATTTGTACATAATAAATACGAAGAAGTCCAACTATACTTCAACATAACAATTAATACCATAAAATGCAAATCGTATATACATTTACAAATAACATGATTTTATCTTGCCATAAGCTCATAGCAATTGTAATCTTTACACATAAATAAACTCAACATTTTAGAAAAGAGATACTAGACGGACAAATGATTAATTTGGATGCTAGAATAATAAAACCGCACGTGTTGAGTATCATTATTTTTTAATTTAATTCATAAATCTATTACTAAACGACACTTAATGATACGAAGAAATAAAGTACTATAAACTTATTTGGTGTGTGTATTGTATTGCTAATAATTTTATTGTTGTTGAACTCTCCCTGGATTTTTTTCTTCAAAGGTACAGCTGTAATGGCACTAGGTAGAATAAATGATTATGAATATTATAAGAATATTTTTAAATATTTAAATAATGTGAAAATTTGAAATATTTTAAATAGTTAAATGCTATTATATTTTTATTGTTTTACCTCTGGCTTGATATTTATAATAATATAACTATTTATTTTACTTATAATATGCAAGCCCCAATCTTTCTTCAGATTTAATTATTTTGATAAAATTCAACTTATTTACAACAGGAATGCACACGATCCTGCAATTAATATAGCAATATAGATTACTCTTCTATATACGACATATAAATATATTCAAAATGGTAGTAGCAGACTCAGCTGGTCTTTTTAATGTTTGAATTATGCATCCAGGAGGATACGTGGTCATAGTCCGAGACCTGAACGAATCAACGGACACGAATATTTCTCTCTATTCATTTCTTTCATTTTCTAAAGAAAATTCATTATTCCTATTGTTATTATTATTATTTTCAGTACATACAAAGCACCATTTAGACATGGGTAATGATGAAATTCTAAATATATTCTCATCACATTCCAAGGAGCCTTTTTTGTTTTGTTTTAAAGGCACACAGTATTACCCCCCCCCCCCCCCTCTTTAAATATGAGAAACCAATATTTTGAAAAAATATATTATTTTTATTATAAATATACCAACATACCAATACCAATTGAATTCTTCAAACATATTTATTTGATGGGCAAAGGCTCTATGCATAGACACAGTCATTAATAACTCATGCTCACCTTGTGGAATACAATGTTTTTATTATTAAATCTAACACGCGGATGTGTCCCGGATTCTTTCACTTGAAAATATATATTCTTTGGAATAGAAATAAAGTCATACGAATAATGATGAGTCATTCTATGTGATTTTTCCTATAAAAATCAGTTCCTTATAAACTCACATTGGGTTGATCAGGTTGAAGGACGGTATCATGTATCGCATGCAACCTTGAAAGAGCACATCATCTTGGCTTTGCAAGACATGCTTCACACAGACAACACGCTGGTCCAAATGTCCAAAACACTGTTGGCATTGGTTTGGGGTCCCTTGATGGGGGGGGGGGGGCAGCAAAAGAAAAAAATTAAGAGAGAGAGAGTACAACTTCATATCTTTATCGAGAAAGTTGAATATCGAACGTCCGTATTCTAAAATACTTTCTAATGAATATAGGTAAGCACAAAAGTAAAATTTACGATAAAATGTAATAGGGATTTGCCCACTATATTGGCGCCTCAGGACGTATCGCAGGAATATTAATGTAATTTATTGACTTTTTTCAAAATTGGCAGTAGAGCCATCATAAATTAAATATTTGATTATTTGTCACAGAAATTACATTTCTTATCTTTCGCATTCCTCTTATATATATCTACCTGTTTTTTTAGTATACGCTGATTATATCTCTATGTTAGTGTAAACAAAGTAATAGATCATCGTGCACATTGTTTCAAATAATGGAAAAAACATTTTGCACTGATTTACTTACATAATACAATAATTATTTAAGAAAAAAATACATTTTTTACAAATTATATATATATATTGTATATATATCTATACTAATAAAAAAAGAATTCCGTTCGTTCGTTTTGTTCGTTCGTTCGTTCGTTCGTTTCCCTGTATCTCCCGAACGGGTCATTAGATCTTGACAAAATTTTCAGTGAATAGTTTTGAGAGCTCAGGGAGTGTTTTAGTGGGTTGTCAACTCCTGGAAAATTCGTCATCGACATGCTTATTTTATTCGCCAAAACGTTTTTTGTTGATTTTTTAAAATTTGCAAGTTAGATTTTGCCCAAATTCTCTGTGGATAAGACTGAGGTACTAAGACGTGTTTTTTTGTTTTATTGAGTGTTTCCCGGAAATTCGTTTTCTACATGATTACTTAAAAATATTTTTCTTTCTGTTCCTGTATTTCCCCCCAAATTTAAGTTTTTGTGGAAAATACAACATTTTTTTATATTGCAACATCGTGCCTATCAAATTTCCATAATGCCTAGAGATGGAGAGGGATGTCAATACCCAGCCTTAAGGAATACAAAATGGAAAAAATGGCAATGACGATACAATGACGACTTTTTAAGGAACTACTTCTCATAAGAAAATAACATAGGCACTCTATGAAACGACTTACAAATAACTTCTTTTAAGATGTTTAAATTCCCATTCTTAAGGAACAAAAAAACGGAAAAATGGCAATCAGACCCAAGGACAACTTTTTAAGGAACTGATTTGAATATGAAAATCACATGTGATGACATCACTAAATTATTCATCTTCTTTTTACGATGTTTAAATACCCAGCCTTAAGGACTACGAAACGGAAAAATGGCAATGAAGAGCTATGACAACTTTTAAGGAACTGGTTTGAATATGAAAAGTCACATGCGATAATTTCACTGAAATTATTCGTGTGATTCCTTCTTTGTTGATATTTTAATACCCAACCGTAAGGAATACAAAACGAAAAAATGGCAAGGAAGACCCAATGACAACTGTTGAAGGAACTGATTTGAATATGAAAAGAAAAGCGATGACATCACTGAAATTATTCGTGTGATTTCTTAATTTTACGATGTTTAAATTCCCAGCCTTAAGGAATACAAAACGAAAAAAATGGCAAAGAAGACCCAATGACCACTGTTGAAGGAACTTATTTTAATATGAAAAGTCACATGCGATGACATCACTAAAATTATTCGTGTGATTTCTTCTTTTTTTACGATGTTGAAATACCCAGCCTTAAGTAATACAAATCGGAAATAATGGCAATGAAAACCCATGATTACTTTTTAAAAACGATTTTAAATTGAAAAGTCACATGTGATGACATCACTGAAATTATTAGTGTGATTTCTTCTTTGTGCGATGTTTAAATACCCAGCCGTATGGAATACAAAACAAAAAAAGGCAATGGAGACCCAATGACAACTGTTGAAGGAACTGGTTTTAATATGAATCACATGCGATGACATCACTGAAATTATTCGTGTGATTTCTTCTTTTATGATGTTTAAATACCCGCCTTAAGGATACAAAACGAAAAAAAATGCAATGAAGACCTAAGACACTTTTTATAGAATTTATTTTAATATGAAAAATCACACGTGTGACATCACTGAAATTATAGTGTGATTTTTTTTTTATCCAGACTATTGTCAAGTTGGAAAAATCCCGGGCAGCACCGGGTATATTCGCTATATCTATATATATATATATAGGGCGGGCGATTTTTCGATTTCGATTTTATTCGCGATGTAATTTTTTCTACGATTAAAAAATGACACGTTCGATGTGAAAAAAAGAAAAAAAAAAAAAAAGCTCACGAAGTTGGGCGGACATGCACGAGGATCTGCGTGCGAACCAGGCTAATAAGCTGATGCCTTCAAAAAAAATCATCAAAGTTTTCACAGACACGGATAGCAATTATATCTAAACAGCGCCGCACGTAACCATCATTCGTGGGAAGAAGAGGCCACGTCAAGTTGAGTTGCCGCACACCACAACTAAACCAGTGTAGAAGCAGCAGTTGCAAACGCAAAGCCGTGTGAAGTTTCAGCCATATATATAAAAAAATAGTATTTTTGTTCATATCGTGATATAAAATCGAAATCGAAAATTTTTTGGGAAAAAATCGAAATCTAACTTTTTCTCATATCGCCCGCCCCTAATATATATATATATATATATATATATATAGTATATATATCATATATATAATTATATTATAGTATGTACTATTTGTAAATCAGCAATACATTATTAACTAAGATACTATATATTATATATATATATATATATATTAATATATATATATATATATATACAGGGTCCCCCATGAAATTGGCGCGAAAACTCTTTCTCACAAAAATCAATAACTATGTTATTATAAAGAAATTGGTTTCAAATAAGTGCATTTGAAAGGTGAGGATGTCATCTATAGGATTATTTAAAATAATCTCCCTCAGCGTCAATAACTTTCTGTATGGACACCATCTCCTTCTTCATGGAGGTGATGAGGGAGGCCTTCTTGTTGTGAGTATGTCTATTAGTCCGTCCGTTAAGATAGCCCCAGACAAAATAGTCCATTGGATTAAGGTCTGGGCTGCTGGGAGGCCACATCTCCTTCCTTCTTCTTGGTTGCAGGGGTTAAGATCAGACCCATTTGCATCCTATACGATCGCAACGCAAATCTTCTTTCACACAATTTTGAATGTTGTCTCCCCAACCTCCACTCCTCATCAATTGACAATAAAGAGCGGGTGGGGTCTTCATCGATGAATACCTTACAAAGTCCATGTCCCGGACCTTTCTTGTGGACAATTCCGGCCTGGGCTCCCTGCTAATCACTTTACGTGGATCCTTGTATTCCTCCAGGGATTTCAACAGTCTTTGGACGCTTCTTAGAGGTATAGAAGTCAACCTTGATAGCTCAGAATTGGATAGCATGACCTTAATTCTGACCAAGATTGCCACCGCGGCGCATCTCCGTTCCTCCTCGCTGAAAACAATCTCCTCCAGATTACTGTATACTTCCCTCATATTGCTTTGAATCAACTGGCTGTATAACTTAAACAGTAGCTTTCTACTGGTATAAATACGGTGTCCTATCTATCTAAATGACAAAGTTACACAAATTTTAATTTCGCGCCATTTTCATCGGGGGACCCTGTATATATATACTTTGAATATAAAAATAATATATGATTTTATTTACAACATTTTCCATCTTTCAGGAAATAAACGGATTCCTAGAGTGAATAATTATATTTCTTTTGAGGCAATCCAGTCATCGACCCATTTTATGTACTCTGTCATATATTGAAGCGCTCTCCAGAAAGTGTCGACTGCAACGTCCGGAACAAATGATAATCTGAAGAATAGTGCGGGTGGGGTAGTGCTTCTCATTTCACTCTTTCTAAATATGTTTGGACGGGTTGACCGACATGCTGCCAGTATAGTCGTGCTGCACAATCAGTTTCTCGTGTCTATTGCACCATTCCGGTCGTTTCTCCTGAATATCTTGTTTCTAACGCATTACTTAAAGTCGGTAACGTTGGGAATTGATAGTTTCGGACGGTTTCAGGAGCTCATAGTAGACTACGCCCCGCATGTCCCACCAGATACAGAGCATGACTTTTGACCCGTAAATATTGCGTTTACCTAGCTTCTAGATAATTTTTAACCTTTGAAGTGTCTTAGAGCTTTTAATAAATCTAAATACAATTTAAGAACAAAAGTATATATCCTTTATCTTCCTTATAACGGATCGTTATCCTCTTTTTAAATTGAGTATATCAAAAAGCTCTTGAAGCATCATGAAAAGGATTTTAAAACCATTTTCTTGATTGGTATATATATATCTTCTATCTGTGACTGATATGTTACTAGAAAGCCATTAGAGCGATGTTATAGATACTTTATAAAGAAAAATAACTTGATGCCTTAGAATCTAATACTCCCTCCCTTTCGCAGATTCTTCAGAATGAGGCATTTAACTCCAAAATACGAACCCACTTTTAATAGATATGATGACTACCTCCCCCCCCCCCCATTTTACCTTCCACATACTTATTCTACTTATCAAACTTGAGATTTAGGATCGATCGCATCACTAAATGATGCATTGAATGGACGACACAGTAGTGAAAATAATGAGCCCTTATTTGCAATTCGCAAGCAAAAAGTACTATTCCCATAGTAATAAAAATCTTGAGTCTGCATTTGACATCCTGTGGCCTTTAGTTAAGATCTAAAAAAGGAGAGAACGGAAAATAACATACAAATATATATATTTTTTCTCTCCACTATTTGTTTGCAATGAAAAATGAACAACTGTAAATGGGTTCATGATGCTTAAATCGTCATAAATGGAAGGAATCACAATAAGAGAAGAGATTCAGACAACGTCTCTTATTTTTAGATATTGGTCTTTATAGAAGGTATCGCCGCAATTGTTTCAAGGGCCGTATAATAGACACATTGTAAACACGAAAATATCAATTAAAAAAATCCTATTTAATTATGTAAAAAATAAATTTTGACTCGTATACTTCCTATCCCTTTGCTAGAACTCATAATTTCTCCTTTTGTTTATAAAATAAAACCATTTGCTCATTTTCCCTTTTCAAAACATATTTAAAAAAAGTGATTACGAAAAACCAATGTATATTATTGAACTACTAGTAGTAATTAAGAGTTGACTTTTCGCCTGCTGATGTGACATCATCAAAAACAACCTGTCATGCAGGAATAAAGACACTACAATTTATTTTTGTCAAAATATAAGATATATGATGTTTACATATGAAAATATACATTGAAGTATATACATATTTTCCAATTAAACCTTGCCCTTGATAAAAGACTTATTGTTTCTAAGTCGATTTTAAAGAGACTTCTCGAGCTTCTATCTACACCAATGATATTTATAAAACAAATGGTTGACCTAACCGCAAGTTTAAAAGGTCAAGCTGAACTAAAGATATGTCCAAAGATGTCATTAGAGTTTGTACAAAAACTTCCGAATATTATTACTTTTTATCAACCACTAATAATGAATAACAATGACGAAACTTGATATTTTCTGAAGTTTTTTCCCTCATTCCTATGGACCCTGAATAAATGAAAGGCACACTGTACAATAGATATTTATTGTAAGACGACATATTAAAAAATATCTTACTCTGAGCAATCAATACACTATTTTATATAACAAACTATGTCAACAGACAGAAATGACATTAGAAAACCCAAGAAACACTTTTTAAATAATAATAGATATGTATATAAGCAACTTTTTCCCTAAGAGAATGATTCTTTCAAATATATATGTATGAATATAAATTCTCTAAAGCAGACCAGGTCAAACCAAAGACTCCGTGTACAATTTAAAAAAAACCGGAGAGCAAAGAGTTATCCAACCTTAGTTAATGCCTAAATGAATTCCCTGTGCATGGCGGCTCAAGAGAATCCAGGATTTCTTTTGATGAATGCTAATTGAAAATACACAGAGGTCAGCGGTAGCACAACTAACTCATCCATAGGATGAAATTACTTTGGAAAAAGAGAAGAAAATATTACTTTTTTTTTGCAAACTGCTATGGCAATGTTATTATTGTTATTTTCTTCTTTTTTTTCCTTAGTGAAAAATTTAATTTATTGCGAAGTGTAAAGTTGGTGGATGTCAAAAATAAACTTTTTAATAGGATATTTAATGATGTGGATCCTCATATTTTTATCTATTTCTATTTTATAGAGTAAGAGAGAATCATTCCCCGAATTCATAACAAATACTGAAGATAATTCACTGTTTTTTTGTAGGAGACACCAAGAAGTAAGTGGAAGAAGTCCAAGGGATCCAGTAAAGGGATACCCATATAATAAAATTGGCATCCTTTTAGAAGACTGCTGGGGGTGGATTCCGGCCTCGGCCTTTCGTTTGGGCTTTGCTCCCTCGGAGCTTTGTTTGAAGATAGTTCTGAAGGATGATCGTCGTGGAATGGGTTTGGGTGCGGATTCCTCTGCAACCTTTTGGAGCTGTCGCTGATAGCAGACAAAGCCAGAGACGAGGACGGAAATGACCGTGAGAAGTGCAAGGAGAATGAAAATGGCGGAAAAGCTCGTCGTGGGAAGACAAATGCCGTATACTATTTCGTCGGATTTAATTCTTCCCTGAAAAAAGAACGAAAAGAAAATTATGTATTTAATTGCAAAAAGGACATTTTTAATTTCTTTTTTTTTGTGTTGTTTATTATTATTTAATAGAAAAAATAAAAAGTTTCAATTCTTATTTATGAATTTGTAAGCTTTTTAAAACAACAGCACAAATTTAATGTGTTTTTATTATGTATAATATTTTGTTAATAATTATACATAAGAGTTGAATGAAGTAATTGGGTATCAAATTCTCAAACAATGTTTTAATCTAAAATATAAGATCTTTTGTGATCATTTGGTCTTTAATAGTTTATTTTATTTTAAGTATGGAAAGCATAAGTATTTTTGCTCAAACACGAGATATATATATATACCATATATATATATATATATTTATAAAACAAATAATTGTGTTTGTCCTTATTTGCATTTAGTAGGAGTACAAAGATATTTAAGTTGTATATTTTTAGACAATATCTTTTTTCTCGTCCAACGCAGTCAGGTGATACTTAGCTTCTATATATTAATCCTGGTATAAATTAAATATCTCAACACCTTTTTTCCGATGTACTTTATATTCATGGAAAATATGTGGAAAGAAAAAAGTAAAATAATTTATTTTTATAGGCCTCATCAAAAAAATGTATGCTGAAATTATAAAAGCTACTTCAAACCTAGATTTCAGTATATATTCAATCCCCCTTCAATCTTATTACATTTTCTATGTTACTACATTATTTTAGAGCTGTTTCATAAATTTGTAGAATTTAAATGCTGCCATATCTATTAAAACTAACTCCGCCGTATTCTATGACAATTGCCTAGGTTGTTTTTTTTACCAAGGTAAACTTTATTTATATGATATTATATCTTATAATATTCATAAAAATACATTAAAACGTCGTGTTGTTAACAATATGATCAACCAGAGAAGTAATTTTTTTGGTAAAGGAACTCGTGTAGATCTCATTTTATACATAAGATATTGAGTTTTAGTGGTAATAAAATTAATCTCTTCTTGGTACGGTTCAGTATAAAAGTAAATAAAATCCTTTTTAATGCTATAATGCTTATTTATATCCTATCGGATGCAATTCTATCGAACCAATTAGGCAAAAAAAAAAAATCCTTACTTCGTAATTGTATATTTAAAAAATCATCAAATAACAATTTTAGATATTCTAAAATTTCTACCACATATATGCCTAGGTTGATGTGAAGGTATGTACTCTCTGATTCTCTAATTGTCAATAGCATGTTTGTACTATTTTTACATCTTTCAATTAATTTAGTTTTGCGATAAAATGATGCAAACACTCAAATAGTTTGGCTCTTCTGTTTTCTGTCTTTCCGCCACATAATCAGCAAACATTGGCAAGTTTATTTTGAATTGTATTTTATTAGGATCATAGAATGAGCTTACAAATAATACGCAAAGTTACCCATGCAAAAAATATTGTTTTTTTTAAATGAAATTTTTCATATATTTTTCATTTTGTCAAAAAAAAGTTTTTCCCCTTCTTTTCTATATATTTTTAAACTATTATTCCATAGTCCATAAAAGATATTAAATGACAAAAAAGAGGATGTATTTAAAAGGATGTTAATGCGTAAAAAAACATATGTAAACATTTTAGTTTAAAATTTAACATCAAATATGAACAAACACTAAAATGCAATTAGTATAAATAACTTGACAAAGTGAAAAAAGTATATAATTTTAAACTCTTTTATTTTAAATCCTTGAATTTGCGTAAAAGTTTTAAATAATATTTCCATAAGGAAGGGAACACGAGGGGCAGTAACGAACTTCATCGGCTACTCAACTCCACTTTCCATCGATGATGGGATCTAGAGATCTAACACCGTGTATCTATCTGCCGCCACTAGAATGATTGTCCTTATCTCCCTTGGACTGATAGGAGAGTGATATGCTAACTTCTTAGCTATAAGCGTTTTTTTTGTTCTTTCTAATCCTACTTCTCCATGACTCATATTTCAAGAGTAATCATTTACTTCCAACAACGATCAAATCTGTTTATTACGACCGCTCAAGGACAAGTGGCCGCTAACACAGATACTTGTCATCGCCAATGGGTTATCATCCATTTAAATACACGGGCAATAAATTATCTACGCACCAAGATCAATCTTTCATGAAGATCTCTCATTTAATCGTACAGCCATGAAGAAAATGCATCTAAAGTGCAACGGAATCATTAGCACTGCATTCATTTGTTTATAAAATAAAACCCGACTAATTTTGCAGTTAGACTCCTTTATGATGAATAATTCATCTAAAACATATTTAATGCTAAAAAACATTTGTTATTTTGGGGAAATACACAATAATCAAAATGATTATTTTTTCAAGCTCCATATGGAGTTGTAAAAGTAACATAAGTGTTACGATAGGACTACATTTAAATAAGATAAATACGATACAAATGTTATAAAAAAGTCGTTAAGTGAAAAATAAAAGAAATTGAAAGTTATGAAAAAGCACAATTAGTGATGAGAAGAAATTTTACATAACTCAGCATAATTTATCACTTAAAAATATAATGGCCACGCTAATGAACCACCTTTTTTAGTAAATGCATAAACGATTATCCTAATCAACTACTTGTAATTGAAACAATAACTATCAATAAATACTTTTTATCGACCTTTAATATCATTCAAAGACATGGAATCATAATAGTTATAGCTACATTATAAATGTATAGTCTAATGATTTTTTAATTTAGTCCTTTAAAACACACATGCATTTGTTCGACCTTTTTTCCATTCCTTCCGTACATCCCCTATGCACTGCTGTTATGTTCTTTAGTTTTGGATATTTGCACTGTTTTTTAGTAAGTAGTATTTGTAGTATTTTTTGTAACTTCAATTCCATCACATTACAGAGACAAAAAAAAAACACAGCAACTGCTAAGTATATCTCACCTGAAAGTAGCGATTTTTCCTGCATCCTCAACGACATCCGACGCCTCAAAGGCCAAGTCCACTTCGCTGATGACCTCATAGCCTGAAGAAACTCCCAGCTCCGCACTTCTCTCTTTCCTTGAGTGCACAAGGGATCGCTTCCGCCGTCGAAGTCGACCGTCATGGCTCTGTTTCATCAAATCCTCCACGGCCTCCCTATTTGAGGGCTCCTTGACATCGTCCAGGAGATCCAGGACCTCCACGGCCTCTAAGTTGAGGCTCCGTGGTCCGTAGGGAAATGTCCTCCCAGATTGTCCGGTAGGGGTTGGACGGGCTCTACTCCACCCCCGCCTCCCTGGGAGTTCCTTGGGGTGTTGAAAGAGGAGGGGAACACGAGGGGCTGTCCGTTGTTTCGTGTCCGGAGAACGGGGACAGCAGAGGGTCTTTGGGCCTGAGGGATTTCCGGGAGGGGCTCGGGACGAACGCCGAGGGGAACGGGAATGGCCTCGCTCTTGGCGCCATTTTTTTGCCTTTTGCGTTGATGAGGAGGAGGAGAAGGAATATTCTTCTCACCGCCAAAGAATGAAGGCAGTTGAAGATTGCTGAATAAATCACTGAAAGTGCTTCCTCCTTGCTTGCTTGACTTTGGATCTGCCGTCCGCCCGGTGGTCTCGGATGGGCGTGGGACCTTACGTCGGGCTTCGAAGGCGTGATGTCGAAGGGCCTTCCGTTCTGTCTCCTTGTGTGGCCGGGGCTTGAATAATCTCTTCTGTGTCTGTCGTTGAGGGCGATTGAAGGTGGCATCGATGAGCTGGGTCTCCTGGGCAATTGGAACTGGGGACACGCCGCTCTTGAGGATATTGGGTCCTATGAAGCTGCTCACTTCCCTCTCACGAGCCTGGTAGCCCCCTGGGTTCTGACAGTGCTCCGGACAACCATAGCGGCATATCTCAACCTGCAAAATAGGTTTGAAATGTGTATGTATATTCGACGATTCATTGTTAATGGATTTTAATTGTCTGCCCACGTAACTGTCTGCTCTTAAGTACGTTTTAAGATCTTCTTTTTTAAAGATTCAATTCATGCTTGACTCCGAATAACAAAAATGTATCATGGCCATGTTTTAGTGACACTTCTCAATCTGCAAAAAGTGGAATTTAGAATATAAATAATAAATTCCTAAGTTTTACTTATTTCTCCTTCATAAATTTATGCAAATGTAAAATTAACAAATTGTACACCGCCGTATTTCTGGCATGCAAATTAGTCTATCCAGCCTAGGATTTTAATCAATAAGGTTGAGCCCTAAAAAAATTAAGCCTGACACTGCCAAAAAATATAGTGCTTTTGGTACTATTTCAAGTCGTATTTCTCAAATTATTAAAAAGGGAATTAATTTTTTTTAATAGTTATTCTGCAATTTTAGATATATTAGTAATTTTGGTGAAGTCATCAAATTAACCACCTACATATATATGTTCTTAACATAATTAAAAATACCACTAGCTAGAGGTTTATGGACTTCACCTAACAAAGGGATGTAACCAACCCTTAGTACCATATTTTGTGCACTGTAAGCCGTAAATGAATGACATATTTTAGAACTTTTTTCCATATATAAGGAGCACGGCATTTTTTTTTCGGTTAATATTTTTTATTTGTCATCAACAAACAGTGTAGATAAAATACACATAAGGTAATACGATAATAAATAAATAAAAACATAAAACTAGGCAGTTGCGTAAAAACAAAACATAAATGAACATTATAGTTCAGTGGTTTTTTTTCCTATATGGTTCGATAGAATTGCATCCAACAGGATATGAATAAGCATTATAGCATTAAAATTAGTCTATCGAACCTAGGATCTTATCAATGAGGTAGACCTAAAATGACCATCCCCTCTCGGGATTCGAACCTGCGCCCCCAACATTGAGAGTTGAACACGCCTTAGCACGCACGGCTATTGCACCCCTTACGGCATTATAAGGCACTAAAATAGACGTTATTTATACACTAAATGGCGCTGCACTAAAGAGTATGTCAACAAAACAGTCATATCAGTTAGACAAACTTTAATAATATATTACAAATCAGCTTTTTGATAACTCCAAAATATATAGGTAACAGCTGTTTTATTATTTTTCTCCGAGGTATTATAAGTATATGTATTTTGAAATGATATACAGTTTACATAATATCCCTGCATACATTACGCACTACTTCTTCTACGGGGGAAATGGAGTAGGTGGCTGCATATCGGAATTGCAGGATCTGTTGTGACTCAATATTGATCCGTATATAAGACGCATAGCCAGCCTTTGAAAAAGAAAAGCGAAGGCTCCGAGGAGCACCTTATATTGCCGAAAATAAGGGGCTTTTTATGTTCATATGCTTCTCTAAAAGAAATACTAAAAATAGCTCTAATTGAGTTATTTAAATGGATCCACATTAATTCATGTTTTGACTTCATAATAAAAATGAATTACACCTACTTTTGTATATGATGAAGTCCTCGAAACAAAGGGATACATATAATAAATAGATTTTTATAAAACTAATTGATGTACGCCAGTGTTTCCAATGACAACATCATCCCACATGGCTTCACTTAAAAATGTGAATGCAAGACTAACATATTTATTTTTAAATGATCAAGTTATCAAAACACATCATATTCATGAGCCTATCTCAACAAGGATGCACTTATATGTATTAATCATTGAATTTGATATGAACGAATTTTCTTCTACACAGGCGATTATGGCTTTTAGGCGTTTAATTAGACGCGATACTCTATAGTTGGCGTTACAAGCAACCAAAAAGGCCACGTCGTGCTGGCTTATGTGCCAAACAATCTGTTAATTTTTTTTAAAGATCTATAATTAGAGAATAGAAAATATTTTCGTATCTGTGTATTACTATATAATAAGAGAATCATACTTAATTTTCAAATTTAAACTTTTATTCGCGAGTAAGTTATTTAAAAAATAACTTCATAGATGTGTAATATAACTTTATATAAAGCTAATTCGTGATATTTATTCATCAAAATGTTTTAAATTAAAAGTAAACTTTTACGAGGAAATCAATTTTCAATGATAATATTTAGTATTTTATAGTCGTGGAGGAGATATAATTGTAATTCCATGAATGTAAGATGATCTTTTTTTTTTCTACGTTCGATATTAAGTACCGACGATCATTTAATGAAGAAAGGAGATGCTTTAATCTGATAAAATAAAGGTTTGTAAGCTTTATTAAAGATGATATTCTTTGAGAATTTGAAATGTATTGTGTAGATTCGTATAGACAATGCTGTTTGCTCCAAGAACAAACTTTCATAATACACGGCTAGTTCATGAATCGTCCAAGAGTGACCCTTTCCCTTCATTCTTAAAGTACGAATCCACCTTCGTTATTTTTTGAAAGTTAATTGTCTTCAAGCATGCAAGGAAACTTGACACACACACATGAAGATAATTTGTTTGTTTGTTGTGTATAAGGAGGGGTTTTCATAGAACTGTATAAGAAGAAACTTAAATCTATATATGAATATGTTAGAAGCTTAAAGAATTGGAAAAAGCAAAAAAAGATCACATAGAATGAGTTAATACAGGAATTGAATTTAAGAAAATATAGTTTGGTTTATTTTCTTACAATGATGCCACTTAAGATTTGCTGTTGTGTCCTTACTCTTTAGTATTCTGGTTATGAATACCTCAAGATATACAACAACAAAAAAATATGAAAACTATTGCTACACTTTCACAATATATAAATCAAATTCTTTGATAATAATATTTTTATCCAAAGAGCTTTACAGAAAGGAACTCTATAAGGCAATAAAAGGAGAAATGCCGCGATATGCTTATTTGATGTAATCATCAGAAAAGAAAGAAATTTTGGTGATGATTAGATAATAATAATACTATTCCTACATATGTAAATATTTTTTTAACCGTAAGCACGTCCAAAGAACTATGAAACAAAAAAAACATTAAAGAACAATGAAATTTAGAAAAGAAAAAATATCCATAACGTTAGAAAATAAAGAAATCTTAAAAATAACAATTTAAATTTATTTCATTAAAAGAAATAAAAAACCTAGATTACATTTTTATCTATTTGATTCGATGTAATTGCATCTGTGAGGATATGAATTTGCATTAATGTGCTTATTGGTTCCATAGAGCTGCAGCTACCGTGTGGTCATGAATTAAGTTTAAAGTTTTATGAGTAATGACTATCCCTTCTCGGGAGAGAAACCTGCGCCCTCTAGGAACAATAGAGGCAAAAAGTATTTATAATATGATATTTGCATGTATTTAAGATATACATATATAAAATCATCTTTCTAATTATGTTTGTGCAATTGATAATGTAATGAATGCAGTGCCCAAGAGCAGATATTATTATTGTGTTTACCTTGCATCGTATGTTAACAGCCATGGAGTCCGGGAACTTGAAGGCATGGAAGAATGCATAGGTCACCACGGTGGCCCGAGAGTCAGAGCTTTTCATCTTCATAAACTTGGAAATCATCTTGGGCCGAAGGACGCAGCCGTTCTCATCGGATAGTAAAATGGGACGGCTTCGAGAGTCTGAGGCCTCACAGGACTTGAGACGCATGTCGAATTCACCTTGAAGCATAAACAAAAGTCAGCGGTCAGAAGGAAATGCAAATACGTTACTTTAAAGGGGAGAAAATACAATTAGCAAATAACTATTGTGTAATCTGGTCATATGCATTACATATGGTCCTACAATTATATATTTATACACAAAAAATAAATTTCTTTTCTCTCTAAAGCAGATCCGGTTGCTTTTATTCCATTCACGTCATTTGATAGAATTGCATCCGCAATTCTGTACAATCGGATAGGCAAAAAAAACCAACAAAGTATTAGACAATACAAAAGTAAAAATAAAAAAAACAGTGAAAATGTCGTAAAAATATACAAAATATTAAACAGTTCCAATAAATAATATTGTTAGTATTTAAAAAATATGTGCCTTGGATTGGTTATATTAAAATTTATACAAAGCTTTACTGACTTATCTCTATGTGAAATTAAATATATAAAACAAAAATGAATTTCATTGCGAGTTATATATTTTTTATTATGTTGTTAATAACAAATATCAATCTTTATGAGTCTTAATCTTAGTCTTATAAAAATTATAATAGTTCAGTATTTATATATTTTATGGCATGATAACTTCTTGTTTTTAAGAAAGTTTGTTAAAAATACTAATATTTGGTCATTATATATATATATATATATATATATATATATAATATATATATATATGTCCAATTACTTTTACTTTACCAAAAAAATATGGATAAGCTTTGTCAACAATAAAGCAAAATGAACCATACATATATCTGAAATTCATTTAAGGAAATCAAATCTCTCAAACATTCTTAATAAGTTTTTCTTACATACTATACTAAGATGCAATATGGGCATAGTTTTATAAATAATTTTATTTACGAAAAGACCCAATAAGGAGTTCAGATAGTTAAATTAGGAGATAATCAGCCAATCTCCTGAGTATGTGAAAGTAAGCCTGTTAAACGTAAAGCGTTAAAGTAAAGTAGCGCACACATAACTTCAAAATTCTTCCTTTTTCCCCAAAAGGAATTGGCCAAAATTTTAGTTCTTCTTTAGTCCGTAAGGGGCGCTGCTGTGACGCTAGAGCTCTTTGAAAATAATAACAAAGTCCTTTTAATATTTACCTCGCACAATGCTGTAGTGATTTGATATATTTCAAATCATCAAACTTAATCCCTTTAAACAGGTTTTAAATAGGATTGTGACGTAATTTCATGGACATCTAACGTTAAAGAAAATAATCAAAGTTTTGGCCATTTTTTTTTGTTTACTTTATCCTTGCATGCGCTACTTTACTTTAACGCTTTAGCTAAACGTAGCAAGCACACATTTACACAAAATGTTAAGGGTGCAGAGAGGAACATTACTTTCTTAATTTAATTTTTCTTTGAAAAGATCCTATGTTTGAATGAGCAAATTTAGTGCTTTAATGCTTCTTGATATCTTCACTCATGCAATAGAAGCAAAAACCATATAAATAACTACAAAAAAACCCACTAATCTTCTTTATTATAAATGGACTCAGGATAACATTACTAAGGAGCAAAACTGAATTATAATGCAAGTAGCTCAACAGTGAATTATATTCAAACATAGTTGTTAATTATGGCATTTATTCATATTTCGATAAATGGTAATAAAATTACAAGTCTTTTAATATTAATTTAGAGCATAAAACAAAATACTTTTTTTCGCAAATTTGCTTTGATTCTCGTGAATATGAAATAGCATTATTGTAGTGTTATATAGATATCAAATTGATAGTAATAATCGTATGTAAGTTTAAAAATGAAAACCTCACCCATTTGTTAGGCGTTTTCTTTACTTTATGTATAAGAAACGAGTATTCAGTATAAAGGTTTTTCATAGGTCGGTTGTTGTAAGTAAATAATTATAATAATAAACAAGGTGCCTTCGGGCAAATGACTCAAAAAGAAAATGGTAAAGAAAGGAGGAAGGGAAAATCAAATTGTCCACAAATGACGGTGCCATTTGTTAACGGATGACTCTGGTGATTTCCCTCCCTTTATTATACTTGCTCAATTGTTTGTCATCAAATCCCTCGTCTTGATTGTTGGTTTTTATTATTATTATTACAGCTATTATTTCGCTGGATCATTCCTTAAAAGAGGTTTTTGCGCATTAAACCAAGAATCCCATTTTTAAATCATCATTAAAACCATTATTTACATTGTTATTAGGCAGAGTGAAAACGACAAAAAATAAAAAGCCAGTCATTCGAAGGGTTCCATGAAAATAAGCATAATTTTCTCTCTTTTGGAAACGCCTTTTTTATTTCTACTCTAAATGCTAATCAAATATAACCCCAGTTTATATCCACATGATGTTATTGCATCAATATACTAAAAGAGCCGACTTAACTGATATAAAACTTCACAATTGATATCTTTAATATATACGATAATAATTGACAAACATTTCACGTCAAATAACTATTGGAATCAGCTTTTGTATATAATAAGAATATTGTTTACATCAAGACAAACAAAATATTAGTAAAGTGAAAATCCTATGCTTCCAACGACTTATAGAGAGCTACTGTTAGTAGGACAAAAGAAAAAAATGCGACTTCAAAGGCTGACCTCCAAAGTATGTCTTCACCATTTAATATGCAAAAATAGTTAAGTGTGTCTCTCCCAAGGAACAATAACTCATTTGTGAGATTGGTAGTACTTTAAGATAGTAATTATCTTCTTGAGTTTAAAGCTCATATAATTAGATATTTCATTATATAACAAAATATACTACAATTAAAAATGCTGATCACTTTGTATGTAAAAGGGTTTTATTCAAACACTATAATAAGATAAATCAAGGGTATGGATTCGTAAAAGTGTTTCAAAAATTTGAATGAAATTATAGTAGTGAAATACGTAAAAAAACATATCACTTTTGTACAAATAATGTGTCGTCGTTCAAAATACGTTTCTCCATCATCAAAATCAGCCCTCATAAATCTCTCACGATATCTAACATATGGTAACCATATATTAGGAAGTTGATAAAAGACTCGGTATAAATCTCCACAAAGTCCCAAGGATAAACTATTAGAATTGTAGTTTCTGACTGGCTAAATAATAAAATCTATCACAATCAATAAAAAAATAATTAAAGCAAATTTTTTATATTAATTATAGTATATTTGTATTTATTTAGGTTTACCATAAAAATACGTTATTCTCATCTGCAATTTTAATTTGTTTTTAATCATAGTGAATGTACAATTTTCTCGGGTTTGTACTTCCATGCTATTTTATACATACTGTAGAAATGATTAAAATATATTATTTATCCAAATGGAAGAAATGATTAAGGGAAAAATGGTCGATTAAATAGATTCCACTGAAGAATGTACGTTGTGAGGAAGATGAATAAAACATAAATAGACGATGCATTTTAAAATATATACATAAATAAACATTTCGAAAAATTCCTTGATTTGGAACCATTTCGGAGGTCGAGAAAAAATATAATTGTTGGAAATTTATAAATTTAAAGTATTATATATGCGAACCATTAAATTATTTCGAACATAAACTAAGGCATATATCGACATCGACATTATGAAATATATATTATTATCATGCAGTAGACCTCCTTATAGCACACAGGAACTTGCAACGACTTCCCTCTATGAATGAAGAGTCTGTGTCGTCCGTTATTCGACGTATTGTTTTATTGCTTTGCCAGCCCTGTTGGTTCCTTGCTTGCTTGCTTCCTCTTGCTCTGAGCGAGAAGTAAAAATAACACACACACACATTCGATTGGAAGCAAAAAAGTATGGTTATAGTAGGAATGGAAAGTGAAAGTTAAGTAGAGATGTGCCGGGATTTAAGATCTTCATTGCTCCTATATTGCTTCATAGTGTTATTATTATTATAATTACCAGGCTAATATTTAATTCCTTTTATTTTTTTTTCTTTAAGACACCTCATGAGGACGATTTTATATTTGACACTTGACGTCCACTTAACTATTAATGTAGGCTAATTATATATTTCAATATTATCGCCGATATATATATATATATATATATATATATATATATATATATATATATATATATATATATATATATATATATATATATATATATATATATATAAAGCCGGTATTGACCGCTTAATATGTATTATCATATAAAAACGATCCGTCCGTGAGAAATGAGAATTAAAAATAATGTTTGTAAAATTTTAATTGACTTTAATTGTAAAAAACTTAGAATTGGACTTAAAAATGGCGTCTTTGATTTTAGAAATATATGAATTAAGTCTTCGACAGGGAAACATTTAAATTTTTAAGATATATCTAAAAACATAACAAATTGTGAATACGATTTTATGTTACGTTCTCGAATGGGATTTAGAATACGGAGGCTGAGGGCACATTAAAAAAGTGGAGACATGAAGCTTGTCAATAGTTCAATGAGTCTTATTCTTTTAGCTTATAGAGTTTTGCTTGTGTAAAACTTAGAAGTTCTTGTAATTTTGTTTTTAGGATCTAAAATAACACATAGAGCCATAAGAATAGTCACATGCATAAGGAATATTATTCTGTTTTTCCATAAAGTTATGTTGATGTAATAATCAGTGGTGTTTTATTATTAAAATATTTTTTCACTCAACAACTAAAAGATGAACATTTATTCTGATCCATTAGTCTGAATGGAAGACTAAAAATATAAAACATATTTTCATGAATATATGTTTATGTAAAAGTAGCGGCAAATTTGGTTGGGGTGCATTGTGTATATGAATAAATATAAATAAAACGTTATCATACCTTGTTTATCATCAATGCCCACGACCATCGTTAAGGTTGTTCCAAGTGGCACAATTCCAGCCACAGGGCTAGCCCATGGCCCCTTGCCTTGTTGAATCTCCATCCAACAATCAACGTTGTCCCCTGAAACACATAAAATTAACTTTCAAACTTAAAAAAATCCTATATATCCTTACCTCTAAAGTTCAGCTCGACGACTTCCAGATCCGACACTTGGATTGGAGCCTTCGTCACTCCCTTTTCATAGTCGTTGTACCACTCACAGCGAAGCCTTTTGGCCTCATCCCATACTTCAATAAGGTCCTTATCGTATTGGATAACAATGTTGTTTTCATAGAACTTCCCATCAAGTCTGGCTTTGAGCCGCAGGAATCATACATGATCTTGAAGCGGTAGTTGGACTGACCACTGTGCGGCTGAACATAGATACAGTTATATCGGTCCAGAGCACCCTAAAAAGTAACCATTTATGTTTTATGCTGCCCCTCGAGCAAAAAAAATGTGTAATTTTGTCTTACTTTACTAAATACAAGTCCATTGAAGGGACGATCGAATGTGAGGAGGACTTCCATGTGGGAATTCCCGCACATAACTTCGAGATCTGTTATTTTGGCCATATCTGCCGGCCGTTGGCTTTGCCAAGGACTTCCCGAAATCGGCCCTGCCGAAGAAGATGAGCCAACGGGAAGGGGTCGACCCAGACCATTGTAATTTTGAGCACAAGACACACTTGCCTGAAGTAAAGTAAAGAAACCGTGAAATAAGAAAAAGGCATCTCATTATTTGAAAGATAAAAAGGTTTACCCTAAAGCCTCCCACACATTAAAACATTATTTTTTTGCAAGCTTCCATTTGGGTTTTGCCACACTCTCAGACAAATGTCTTCCTCCCCCTCTGTCTTGATTGAATGAAAAACTGGATTTTAAAGAGTGTCTCTTTCTCAATCATCATCGTGAGAAAATCTTTTTTGGGTTTAGTTTTTCTTTTAACAAGTACTCATATTGTTGTTTTTCCCTTCAAACTTTTTTACTCTCATCTTGGGTTTCTCTGACATAAATACACACGCACAAAAAGTTGTTCATAATGAGGAGGTAAAAGGAATGAAAAAAATAAGCAGTTGTCTATTAAAACCTGAAGCCAGGGTAGTTAAGGTATCATATGGGTAGGAAGACTGTCTCTGATCTTTAACTAAGAAATTATATAGATAATTACACGGCTATATTTTTCAACATCTCCCTTACAAGCAAGGTAAAAAGTTCCTTATGAACATAGTAAACAAAGTGATTGAACCCAAGGCATCAACAATTATGAATATAAGGATTCCACAAAAATAACAAGTCTTACCAGAAGCAAAATCTTGAGCAGATATTTTGATGATATTTTCCCGGTGTTCCTAAAGGAATTCATTGTCCATGCAAAAAAAGGGAAAAAGAGATTCCAACGAAGGGATGGAGCAATAACTGTTGATTATTAAACAAACTATTTTTTTACTAAACTGTTCACTTTATTTTTTATACTGTGCTAAATAATGAGATTTGACTGCCTCATTTCGCGTTGAGTAAAATATCACACAACACTCCGGACACTGAAACGAGTTGAAAGCTAGAGGCAAACTGTGAAATATTCGGAGAAAATCTCTGTCATTGCTCCTGGATGGGCGCACACTTCATGGAAAAAACGAGGAATAAAACGCAGACAGGGGAGGAAGGAAGGAAAAAAATGCGTACCGGGCTGGTCTCCCTACACAAGGAAGAGCCTCAGACCACCGTTTATTTCTTTATTGTGGTGCTCCCAAGTAGTCAATTAATACTTCTTAATAATACTCAGTAAGATTTCTATTTTTTTAAACTCTTCTCTTTAATTCTTCCCTTTTAAAATAACTATTGTGTATATTAAAATATTTGATAACTATGTATTTATTATTGTCTTGGCTCCTACTTGCTTTCCCGTCCATAAAGTGAACTGTGTTCATCATAATGGACTTACATAGCCTTCAGTCCAGAGACACTACTATATTTATTATACATAATAAAAACAATATGCCAAAAAAATGAAGTTAAGCAAACTAAAACCCCGCTTCTCTTTATCATTGAGCTAACGTCAGGATTGAATTAAAGTCTGGTCTGTAGATCCAATATCCATCAATTGATGGATATTCAACAACAATCCTATAAACTTATATCGATTTTTCTTTAAGAAAATGAAAATATGATGTTATACATATATTGCATTCTCTAGCTCAGAAAACGTATTGTTTTTTTAGTACTCAAACACAAATTGTCTACACATAGTTTGACTAAGCCCATTAGTATTTAACTAATAAAAATTAAACATGTATTTCTTTTATGAAATGACTTTTGCTTGATATACCAATCAGATACGACAGTTAATATATTTTAAGTCTTTTCATGCACAGCAATCATATGTGTGTCTTATTTTATTATTCAAAACATAATGTGAGACGTAAAATATTAAGATGTAATTGAAAAAAATGCGTTGCAATTTTTTTTTCCAACACATAATATTTTTCATCCAAGCACTTTTTTAATATAAAAAATACAATATTGTTTTGCTCGATTAGACATCATAGATTTTCAAATAAAATCCTTTTCATTGATTGCCCATAAGGCAATTTATTATTTTTTGAAATAAGTATTAAAAGTATAAATGTTTTTTTGTAAAAAAGTGAGTATAGGAAAGTTAATGATTTATTTCAATATAAATTAGTTAATTTATACATGAAATAATTCATTCCTTTGCCTTTAAAAAAAATCTTATTTGATTAATATGTCAAACAATTCGCGTTTCAGTATTAGTTCCGTTTTCGAGGAGTTTGCTTAGCCCTAGATTTTATTTTTTAAATAAAAAAACATTCTAGACGTTTGCAGCATCACTTTAAAATAAAAGTTGCATTTATATTCGTATTTTATTCATTATTTTTATACTTTATTGACATATTATATAATGATACATAATTTATTGAGATATAAAGTAAAGTCAATGATTAATTAAATTATTCATTATAGAAAATATGACAAAAGAATCCTCGTAATTCCTTATATATTTATTTATAATGCAAAGTAAGAACATTTTTTTGTTACAACAAGGTATGAGTTCGATTATTATGACGGTCTAATAAAAAACTATCATCTTTTTTTAGCTGGAGGCTTTCAAAACGAATCATTTGATTTCGGATTTTAAAATAATTATAGGCAAATATTGAATTTGTATAGTAAATGTTGTAAATATGTATGTAACATTATGGTGGAAGTCTTGTGCATTTTAAATATTGTATTAATTGAAAAAATTATGCTTAGTTCTATGTTTCCAAAGTTGGGTTGAAGCTTTGACTCGGGTGATAAATGTTCAGGTCCACAATTATTTGCTATGCTAAGCCAAGAGAAACTGCACGAAAAGTAAGATGAGATGATACCCAAATAACTTATCCTTAATTAAATGTCAATACGAATAGAAAAGACAGACTTACAAAAATAAATCATATAAGTTAACGTTTTTCGTCTTCAAAAATACTTTTAATTGTTTATTAGAACGTAGTTTGAATGTATTGTCCATTAAGTTGAAAGGATGCTTAATTGTAGTTAAGGGATTCCGAAGTCTTTATTATCTTTTGTTAGTAAAACTCCTTGATGTATTTTCTCACTCAACATATTACAACTATTTTTAAATATATATTAAACATTTATCATTGATTTTTATGCATATACTTTTGAAATATAATATAACATAATCGTTGTATAATACACAATACTGGACTTTTTTAAATTACGTTCCGGGCTCGATAAATGGATTGTCTTTACCTTTTTTATAGAACCATTGAGCATTTAAATTCCCTAAATGAAAGTACATTAACCTACAAACTTTCAAACTTACACAAAGTCAAACTTTATAGAACCTTCTCAATATCATTAACAATTAATTTCGCCTTTTTAACATGAATACAGTCAACTTCGCCTAAGTCGAAATTGCATAAGTCGAAAAGTCGCCTAACTGGAATATATTCAAAAGTCCCATTTTTTAATTTTTTTAAATTTAAGGTCTGTATTTAAAATTGTAGCGCATAGAATATACATAAAATACAATTATAAAATAGTAGGTAAAATTGCGTAAAAAATACATAAATAAACGTTATAAATTTAAAATTATTCTACCTACAAAGACCCAAAGCTCAATTAAACAGAAATAATACGCAATATAAAAACAAAAACAAAACTATAAAACAAAAACAAATCATAAGGGGTTATAAAACGGTGATATTGAAGGACTATCTTCTTCAGCAAGGTGAGGTGACGGCTCGAAGAAGGTACCATGTATGAAACCAAGTCAATTGCATATTTCCATGAATCCGGCCTAACTCCGGGGATCTTTAACTCCAGTGCGGTATATCCAGCTGCGGAAGATAATAAAATTGGACGCAAGTCTTGCCTTGTCAGTGGTTCCTTCCTCGACAATTTTGATCCAATAAGGGCCTTCGCACTCGATAGTGCGAAGTGAACATTTTTTCTCCATTGACATGTGTGTAATAAAAATCGTATAAGTCGATTTTTGTCAGTCGATATTTCGCCTAAGTCGAACAGATATTTGACAGCAACACATACATAAACAAGAAAATAACTTAGCATAATTCGAAGAGGGCGCCCGCTTTCCAAAACACAGTTCGCATGCACTGCGCCTGCCGTTCACACTGTGTAAAATTAAAAAAGAAAGAAATTGTGTCCTCGCCTACCTGCTGCCTCGCCGATGATTTGCGACTGCATGTGAGCGAGTGCACACACACACGCCTACCTGTATATCGAATTTATCTTCGACTTAGCAATCAAAATTTGTAACTCGAATTTCGCCTAAGTCGATTGTTTTTTGCACAGTCCCGAGAGAATCGACTTAGGCGAAGTTGACTGTACGTGGATTAAACTGTACACAACAAAAGCTATTTCATGAAACTTACAATTCCTACTTTCTGTCCTCTACTATTTTATTTTAACAACATTATCTAAAAATATGAATTTTAAAGCAATTTAAAATTCATAATGCCAATAGATCAATACAATAAAAGTATTGGATATCATTTTTCTTTCATCATCTTCATTCAATATTTTTCATCTGCAAGTGATGTTTTTTTATGACAAACTAATTACACCATTTTTGACATGCTGGAGCTTCTTGAACTTCTTTTTTATGCAAATATATTTATTGGAAATTAAAAAAACCCGACCTATGTATCATATATGTGATAAAGTTTTATATAAAAAGAAATAGAATAAAATACTGCGATAATATTAGATTTTTGCATCCATTTAATTGTTTGTTTAATGTAGTTTCTATATTTTTTTGTTGTCATGTTTTTAATAATTAATAAACCAATTAACTAATAATCACGTAAACCATCTATTTTCCCTAATATTCCATTGAGGAGCTTTTAAGTTAGGTATATACAAATACGTCTTTCGATTGAAATATGCAATAGAGCCTCCTTAGAAACCCAGACTTTAATTTAGCCATTCTAAATTCCAATGCTATAATAGCTTTTAGGCTTACTCTTCACCTGCCTCTGAAGGAAAGATAGTTCAGAGGAACATATTGGCTGATTCAACTCTGGTATAAAGACCCTTATGTCAGAGTCCTAAGGATTTTAAAGTTTTTTTGCAATATATATATATATACGAGGCCCTTTGTGTTTCCAGGAAGACTCTGTCCCCGCCCACGCCTCCTAGATGACACTGCCTGGCAGTATGACAATGCTCCGAGCCACTGGATCCCCAACCTTTATCCCTTCACCAGCCTCTTAATAATATTAGGAATTTCGGAGAGGAAGACCACCTACAAGTTCTATATTAATACATCCTCATCAAACTGACTCCTCTAATGGAGAACATCAGCCTATTTAATACGGTGCATTTAATCAGGGCATGGAAGGTGTTTTGCAAAAGAATTGTATTTGTAATCAAAACTCAATGCCGCTTACAGTATTAAAAAACGGTACATGCTAACGAAAAAATAAAGTTTATATAATTCATGCGATTTAGTAGAAAATACGAGAGTTAATAGAAAGGTTTGTCTAAATTCCAGCGTCCCACCCTTTTATTTATACATTATATTAAATTAGATTATAAATGATTTTATACTTTAAATATAAAAAATAACTCAATCATCATTTTATATTTAAATATATTTTAAGGAAAATATAATTGATGGATAGTGATGTGAAAAGATTTATGGAATATGATTATTTGTAAATTGAGTATTTAAATGCATTTTTTTCTAAAGTACAATAATGAGAAAAATTAGAATTATCATTCCATTAATTATTCTTTCAATCATGTAGATATACATATAGTTTGACAAAACCATTCAAGATTTTTTTCTCTTCTCCTTTATTGTTTAAATAATATATATATGATTATATAAAAATATAAGATATAAGAAAAATAAATATTATAGTTTATAATAAAAAATCTAACCAAGAGTTATATCAATAAAACATATCATATAGGTAACTATTTAAAATATTTCACTATTTTTTTCATAATTTTAAAATATTCTTCTGCTTTTGAAGGATAAAATTTGATGACGTTCCCCGCAAGAACCCATGAATCCTCGGAGACGGAGGGGAGCTTGAGAGTGAGGTGTGGCGTATTGGGCGGCAGCAGAGATCTTCACGGATTTGTTTGTGTTTTATGTATTTATATATATTGCAAAACTGTTCATTCCCGTAAAGATATAAGTATATTTTGGCAATAACTATATACTAGTGATTAATACTTTTTGTTCAACAAAGCCTTAACTTCAAATATGTACTAAATAAGTAAAATCCAATATCAATCTACAGGTAAATAAAAGCTTTATTACTTTTTTCTTATTCCATGATTTAAGTGATTAATAGAGCAAGAAAAATATAACGGTGGATCTAAAATGACAATCAACAATGGATAAAAATAATAAAATGATTGGACAGTTTTTTAGGAATTGTTTTTATGTATCAGACAACAAACGGTATTGATAGTATTTTTTCAAATATACATTAAAATACAAAGACATTGATCAATGACTTGGCAAAGAAAGGGACAAACATGCTAAATTATTGCAAATAATATTCATATTGATTTTAGAGAATCCATTAGATTCGTTAGAGGATCATTTCTAAGAAAAACACAATCTCCTTAAGCTTATATCGTATTTTTTCTTTTGAAAAATTTAAAATTCCATTTTAAAGTTTGGAAATTAAGATGTACCATAAGGACAAACATTTGAGACAAAAATATTTTTTTGGCAGTTCTTCCTTGAATAACCAAAGATTTTTAATTGACCAATAGATTATTTTTCAAAGTCTTATCCCCACAGAAAGAATCTGTTTATCTCTAAGGATGATAAAACAAACATTTATTCATTACGTGAAAAAGAATATTTTTTTCAATTGATATTAAAGGACACTACATACATAACGCAATACTACATTTAAAGGACTCGTAAATGACTCTAATCCTCACCCAAAGTAAATACCCTTAGTCACTAAGGGTCTTTAAAAACTCTAAGTTAGTGTTTTTAAAACTGATATTCTTATCTCTAGTGGATATTCATACTTGAAGCTTTATTTCATAATAAAATCAACTTTTTATTATTATTTAGACTCCATTCCTCTAAACCAATCAGATTGGAGAAATTAATCCTGAGAGATTTTAAACATTTTTGTCTGAGGAACATATTTTTTTATATTAAATGTATCGCCCATTCTGCAAAATATTCTTTACTTTAAGGTAAAACAGTTTGTCTCTTTCTTTTGTAGAAAAAGATTCATCACAAGCTAGATAAAATTTTGAAAATACTAATGAAATATAAAATGAAAATACAATTATTTTCTTCACAATATATATATATATATTGGGTTACAATCTTAGTTCGTATAGTTTTTATATTTTTCTATTGTTTCACGAAGATTTTTTTTTGTAAAATGTCTATTTCAATAAAAACTTCTTTCGCTTCTCTACAAAACGGTGTTTTTAGTTTTTATATAAAAGTTTATATTATAGCTATTTTTCAGGGTTAGAAATGGAATACCTAATTCGTATCGTTTTTTATATTTTTTATTCTTTCACATCGATTTCTTTTTTGTTTGGTAAAGTGTCATTATGCATTCGAAAGCTTTTTCTATTTTCTACAAAACTTATTTATTTTTGGTTATTTCAGGCTTAGAAATCCAGGAGGTAACAATTAGCATTTTTTACACCTGCTTTTTTGAGGATCAAAAGCTGCCGAAGCCGCTTGGGACATATGCAGTGTGTACGAGGAAGGTGTCTTAGGCGTATCTACTGCACAAAAATGGTTTGTAAAGTTAAAAACGGCGATTTTGATCTCGACTTCAGGCCTCGAATTGTACGACCTGCCAAATAAAAAAAAAACCATCTGAATGCACTACTGACGGAAGATTGTTGCCAAAAAAGTCATGAATTGACACAAAAACTGCAACCATACGACAATCCTCTATCACCTTCATTCGGTGGGATTTATCGCAAAACTCGAAGGATGGATGCTGTACGAGCTCAACGAACAAAACAAAGAAAAACATCTTCAAATTGTGACTCAATACCTTGCTCGACATCGAGCAACACGCGGTCATAAATAACGTTTTTTAACCGAATCGTCACGGGGGATGAGAAATGGTGCCTTGTCATCAATATGAAGTAAAGGCTATTGCAGTGAAACTGGAGTTCAAATTGAACACGGGACATAAATTATAATATCGAAATTAGTTTTTGAGCCATACATGATCTTTTTCTCAAAAAAATAATATCCAAACGCACTAAGTCACATTGCTTTACCATAAATACTTGCCCTGATGCTTTTTCTGCTCTAGGCATTGACGGTGGGCTTGAAGCTCCAATATGCCATAATAGTTACCAGCGAACCCCAAGGGCCTATTTGTTGTGAGTTTGAAATCTCAACATGCTTAAATTTTGACCAGCAAAACATGAGTGCCTATTACACGTTGGGTTTAAACGCAAATATGGCATAGTTGTAATCGATGGAACCCAAGGACTGATTAGTGGTAGAGTTTAAGCTGTGATCAGCAGGACATATGAGTCCATGTTCGGTAGGTGGGAATTCCTCATACACTATGTATTGATATAGCCAATGATACCTGTGCCCCCCCTCCCCCCCCCAAAAAAAACCCGGCTTACTTTTGTATCAAGTATTGGTGATTCTGGAACCCAAATGACGTAAGGACCTGCGAGATGTCATATAGCATAATACGTTTTTATATATAATTGTAAACACTCTTCTGTTCACAGCATTTGAATGGCTTCCCTTGACCGTTAAGTGGGGTAAGTTTTATTATTTTATTGATGCTATATCCACACAAATTCAATTCCATTTAAACAAAATATGTAATAAAACTCAGTATGTTCACTGATATAATCATAATACTTATTCATGTCCATACAGATGCCATTAAATAGAACCAAATAGATATTCAAAAAAGCAAGATTAAATATATATTTAGTCTGTTAAAAGTAGGGATTCTGAATAAGCCCCTAATTAAAAAATGTATTTATGTGTATGTATTTACCATACATGTACATAGAAATATATATATTTATTAGCTGTCTTGTAAAGTTATACACTCAATAGGATCAAAGGTCATACTAATATACATATCCAAACTAACTCCTATTTCTTCATTATTGACCAAATGAGTGCCATGAAACCACCTACTCCAATACAAAGTTGTGTCATTATTTTAAAACTATTTCTCCTGGGTACTCAATACCTAAGTCGAAAAATCACTTGAGTTCATTCTCACCTTCTCGCTCTTCTTTGACCCACTCATGGGATCCTAATTAAGAAGGAGCTTCAGTCCATTCGTATATATGCAGCTAACTTCACAAAGTATTTTATTGCTTATATCATTGATAGTATGAAACATATAAAGGAACTCTAAAGCAATGAGACAATGATCATTCATGAGAACTCTTTAGCATTGTATGTAAATATGAACCCATTAACACCGCCTCTAAATAAAAGCCTCTCCTTATAAACGAGACATGGCTCATTAGGAGAAGGAATATATCGCCATATTAAAGACTGTAGTTACATCCCGCGCTACATTGGTAAGGACATAGACTAGAAATTGTTGAATATATGAAGACCTCAACGACGTCATGAAGAAACAT
>CP045893.1:16232707-16255974 GCA_013387185.1 Caligus rogercresseyi | reverse complement strand
GTGTAACACATCAATGAGGAGTTATTGTGACTGTGTCATCTCTTAGGCAACATAATACTACGGACGTGTTAACACTGACATGACTTTTCCATAATTCATAATGCCGCCAAAAATATATACAAACTCCCTCCTGTGATTGAGACGGCCCAGGGTGAGAACCCGGTCCAGTACATGGTTCGAACTCTGGCTACAGTGACTAATATAGGGATTCGAAACAAACAGGTTTCGCATTATCGGTACTCCTGAATCTTCTCGAAGAGCAATGTAAACAAATCTTAGTGTCCAATCACTAAAAACTATTTTGTATGACTAATACCGGCGTCATATCATATAGCTGCTCTTAATTATCGGATGGGTCCCATTAAACCTTTAGAAACTGATCAATAAAATAATGGAATCAAATTTTGAAAAGGATGTTTCAACTAAATGCGTAGGCAATCTTTAAAAACGCACCTTGTAGACGTAATTTATATCCTTTTTCCCCGTTAAGACTATTTGAACGGCTTCGTTTCGTTCATCCTTGATGTACATGCATTTCGTTAATGTAAGGCATATATATAGAGTATGATATAATTTTTTTTGCCAGTTTTGTTCATTTCCTGTAGAAAATAATTTTTTTTCATATTAGGGGATAATCAAATGAACTACTAGACAAAAAGTAAGTTTTTCCTAAAAATAATATGTGGGTTTCTTTGCATAGAAGAAAAGTATTGAGGCTTACATTAATATAATTAACTCATATAATATATTTAACACTAACCTATTTAATCAGTACGCTAGATCCACATTCGGGAAAATAACATGCTTAAACTTCCTGCTACAAAAAGGTGAATATTAACGCTGCATATTTTAATATAATAAGCTTTTCGTCTTTTAATTAAACCCCAACAATAATCATCTACCAATCCCCTTTAGAATTTACAGTTTCATTTGTAGTGTATTTTACTTAAAGCTGTTGTGAAACAAGGTGAAAGTCGGGTATACATGTTGATATTATGCGTAGAAACAAATTCATCCCACAATATATATTTTATATAAAAAAATATAGGTAATTGGTTCGATTATTTAGTTAAAAGGAAAGTGCATCTGTTGATTACTCAATACTTATTAACTTCTATCAAATATGGGCTGTCGTTTTGATGACAATGAATAGAGTTTCAAAATGATGAGACTTAAATCGATCGAATCAATAGACCTTATGAATTTGTATGCCATATTTACGATCACCCGAATGATTGTCCATATGCAGGTATTGTAGCCTCATTGTGGAATTGGTGACCAGCAGAGTCCCATTGAGCTTGTACCCAAATAAATTTTAATTTTTACTGGCAGTACCCTTGGCAGTAATTAATGGAGCCCTGATATTCTTTCATCAAGTTCTTGAAAGGCATGAAGTCACTCAAGCAATTAGGTTTACCATTCCATATATCCGTAAAGTACTCTTGGGGTTAAGTCCCAGTAATTTACAAAGGATTGCCTAAAATCGTGCTAAACTCGTAAATGTGAAGGGTGGGATTTTCGGATCCCAAGGGGAAGGTCCTAAAAATGGAAAATATCCCATGTTCGATGATTGCTATCCATATGAATGCTATTCTATTGGACCAAATATACCAAAAAATAAGAACTTCCTGCAAGATTACATACATTTTGTGTGTTGCACTAATTTTACATTGAGCTACATGCTGTTTCTTTGAGATCAGTTTTCCATGAATACAATTTTCTAGCACAATACAGCTAATATATTTCAATTTTAAATATATACTATTCTAAGCTTTATTAAGGTTGTACCTAAAACCCTAAAATGTTTTAAATCAATTAACATATAGAATAATGCAATAATGATTTATTTAATCATTTTCCTTGGCTGATCTACCAATTATTATCCCTGCATGCAACTTTTCTAGCACATACACCAAATATATTTAAATTTTAAATATTAATATTGTAAGTTCCATTTGGGTTGTACAAAACCCTAAAATGTTAATTCTGATTAACCAATATATATATATAATGCATAATGTACTATATTAAATCCTTTTTTCCTTGGCGGATCAACCAATTATTATCCCTGTATGCAACTTTTCTAGCACATTAAGCAAATATATGCCAATTTTAAATATATACTATTTTAAGTTGTTTGTTTGTTTAGCTCCTAGATTGGACCCCACCTCACCGGAACTTAATCCGGTATCAGACGGTAGTGATACTCTCTAGGAGCTTCTTTATTAATAAATAGTAATTCAGACATTTTTAAGCATTTAAATGATTTAAAAATGAATCCTCGAGGGATAAACGTTACTCTACGATCTCTCCCTCAAAGTGCCATCATTTTTTGTCTTAATGGCGGACAACCAAAAATGAGATGATACAGAGTTTCTTCTTCTTTCTTCGCAGAGTAGACAGATTGGAGTTATGGCCTTTCCCATCTTGTAAAGATGCCTGTTGAGGCCGATATGACCGGTGACCATTCCAACTATGACGCAGATTTGGGCTCGTTTATACTTAAAATCTTGCTCCCGAGATAGGGATATGGTACAAAGAGTTTAGACTGACGGCAAGTGCTCATTGCACGCCAAGCGACCCGCCATTCCTTTAAAGTCACTTGTCTAAGTACTTTTTGAATGGCTAATGGATATAGGAACGAAAAGAGTTCCTTCCTCGCACCGTCTTTAGCCAAACGTCTGCATACTCGTTCCCAGTACTGTTGTTATGTCCCTTTAACCATCCGACTGGGATCGTGCATGTAAACTGCTTACGGTGTTTTTGGCAAGCGATAATTTGAGCTGACACAAATTCACCTGGTCTCATGCCCAGACTATTGATAGCGGATAGGCTGTCGATATTTTTTTTTTTTTTTTTTTTTTTTTGGCCAACTGGCGATCCTTTATTCAACAAAAGTAAATATGTAATTATTGACATGTATATCAACAAAAAAACAACTACCCTAAAAAAATATACGTAAGGTAGCACAATACCTACAAAAAGACTAAAACAAATATATATGGTAGAGTAACAAGCAGACACATAAAAGACAACAAATCAATAAGATAAAAAGAAACAATGCAGGAAAAAATAAAACACAACGTTACAGTTATAAAATTATTATTTTTTTAAACATGATGTAATGAAGTATTATTTAGAAAATTTAAAGTCTTTAAATGAAGTTTGACAGTAGGTAAAACGCCGCTGATATCACTGTCTAAAGCAGATCTTTTCGCGTAGAGCAAGTGATGTGTCTTTGTGATCACCGCGTTGATGATATGTTGTTCTTTTCCATGGTAAAAGGCAATAAAATCGTCTCTCTTCAAATGGTAGAAGCCAAAATTCTCGCTTAAAATCTCGCCGGTAGCAGTATACAACGGGCAAGTTTCTCACATCCGAAAAGAAAATGCTCGCTGGTTTCATCTTTCACCTTGCAAAAACCACACTTTTTCTTTTCACCAGAAAAGAACTTTGCATTTAATTCGAGTGTTCCTGTGAGGATTCGGTATTTTAACCATTTTTCGGAGGATGAGAGCAAATTGTTTTTTATTGCCTCGATGCTTTTCATGACAGGGAGGTTAAGTTTTCTTCTCTTTAAGTATTCGCTAAAAGGTTCCATGGTCGGAGAGATGCAGAGCTTACGGACACTAGAAACGTCCATTAGGAATAAACGTAAACGTATAGGAATTATAGGTCTTGTGCACGGAACATAATCGCCAAACGCTTTCTTGAAACGTAGAAAAGCCATTTTATTGAGTAAAAAAGTGGAGCTTTCTGTCTCACCTGCAAAATCTATTCCGTAAGTTTTAATTTCTAAATCGCTTATGGTATCTCTAGTGGGAAATTCCCATCTTAGAGATTTCTCTATAGAGCAAACTACGCTTTTGATCCCAGCAGATATTTTTAGCATCCTTCCCGAGTAACTTGAAATATGTTTTAAGACTTTATTTAAGCCTGAGTATGGATCCTTTGCGTAATTTATTTGTAGATAAGCGGACAAGTGTTCATTCCAGTAATGCTCCTTTGTCCATAGTAGCCTAATCCAATAGGAGTTTAGTGCTTTCCAAAGGAGAGGAAAGTCTATGACCGAGAGGCCGCCATAATTAAGAGGATTGTGTAGACGTCTTTTAGAGAGGTTTTTCTTCTTCTGTAGCTTTAGAAAAGATGCCTCTATGCAATTTACTTGAGTGGCAATAGTTTCGTCAAAAGGAGTTACACGTAAAAGGTGAATCACTCTTGATGTTATGTAGGTATTCCAAGCCCTAATCTTGTTCCAAAAGTTAAGACCAAGTGACGAAAAATAAGTATAACCATTTTTATCCTTGCGATGATTTCCTCCAAGTTTTTTTCCACATTGTTTGTTCCGATCCATGATCCTAATAACTTTATACTACTGACAGAATTAAAATGGGGCCACGATTTTCCAATTAATTGATGGTATTGACTAATGATTTCAGTTTTCTCAGGGTTTAAACTTAGTCCAGAAACTACTGAAAACTTTTCAAATAAGTCTAAAGTCTTTGTAACTGACTTAATAGTCCGTAGCGGACCGCCTGAGTATATCATTGTCAGGTCGTCGGCATAGCATAAACACTTGGGATGGGATATTAACGAAGAAAACCCTGTGATTGATGTGTCCTGATGTATTTTTCGTATTAATGGATCTAATGAAATAATGAACAATAAGGCGGATGCAGGGTCGCCTTGTCTTACACCTCTTTTATTGAAGAATTCATTATTTACGGGTCCATATTCAATTGTTGTTTTGGAGTTGTAAAGGAGAGCTCCAACCATTCGGATTATGTAGTCTCCAAAGCCTTTTTTGTACAAAGTTTGAATTATGTACTTGTGGGAAATTGTGTCAAAAGCCTTTGAAAAATCCACCGCCATTACGGAGACATCGTTGGAGGACTCTAAAAACGTTTGTACAGTAAAAGGTATATGATCCATCAATTTCTTTTTCATAAATCCAAATTGGGAAGGATGGAGTAATGAATGTAAAACGGAACTTAGACGATTTGTTAAAACGTACGAAAAAATTTAAAAATGCAATTTTGCATGGATAGGGGTCTTAAATTTTTCAAATGCCCTGAATCTATTCCTGGTTTTGGTACTAAAACGATACGTCCTGTTGATGCAAAGGTCGGGAAACTATCGCATGCTAAAACTTTTTCATAAAATTGAATTAATATAGGAGTTAAAATAGATGCGTACTTTTTATAAAACTCAAATGTAAAACCAGAGGGACCAGGTGATTTGTTGGGTTTTCCATTTATTTTTATAGCGTACATTATTTCCTCTTCAGTTATGTGTTTTTCTAAAGAATCCATATCTTTTCTGTAAGAAGGGGAGTTTCCTCAGGTGCACATCTCCATTCTTCACAAAAGTGTTGTTTCCCATTCTTGCATCTTGCGCACTCCTCATCTTCTTGACAATCAAAACAATCGTAAAGCTGGCTATAATATTTTTTAATTTCCTGAGAAATGAACACAGGATCTTTCGTTATCTCTCCATTAGGTTTATAAATCGAAATCACTTTACTTGCGTTTTTATGCCTTTCATAATCAATACATTTAAGGCGGGCATTGGACAAGTCGTCTATGGATTGAATTTTAACTTAGCTCTGTATAGGACGTCAGCTTCTCTATAGAGTTTATCAGCCATATAATATTTTTCGTCTTTGCTGAAGTCACCCTCGTCTATTTCTTCAAGCTTTTGTAAAATGCGCCTGTTTCGAGCTTTTTTAATTGACCCTTTTCTTCTTAGTAGCATCTTATTTTTAATAACATGCTCTCCACAAGGTCAAAATGTTTACATCGGAGTTTATTGAATTGTTAGTTCTTATTATGATATCTTGAATTTCATTATTGGTAGCTTCATCGTCTAATAGAGAAGAGTTGAGTTTCCAATGTGTTTTTTCCTGTGTTGAAATGGGACATGATTGAGCTGTCCGATAAGATAATAATCTTTGTCCCTCGATTTTATCTCCTTGGAGATTAATGGAAAGATTTCTATAGCCTCCACTCGACTTGGTAAACGGTGTCTGTTCCCTGAGCCTCAAGATCTTTGATCAAGCATAATATCACCTCTAGTCAGAGCCCAACCAGCACCTGTCTGATCATCGATTTTTGAGCCATCCGTGTAGCCAACGAGATCGAAGTATATTTGACTTCGTACCTAGAGTTTCAGACCAGAAAGGTATACGAGGAAGAGGATTTGGGATATCATTGACTTTTAAATATTTCTCAAGATATTGTTGATGTCCTCTACTCAAATGGTTTCAATGGGGTTTCAATCTTTGTATGATCCTGACCAGACATGCACGTTCATTATATAGAGATGTAGTGCATAACCCCAGAGTACCTCCATTGTTGCCGTTGGTGTAGACCTAATTGCCCCAGTAATGCTCATGAGACCGAGTCGCTTTAGTTTGCTGAGCTCCCTTTTAGAAATCCATTCGTTTGAAGTTTTGGTGCAAAAACAATAGCACCGTAGCTCACAATAGACCTTACGTACGCTACGTAGATCCATTTAGACTTAAGTGGGCTAAGTCCCCCATCCGATCCAACAAAAGCTCTGAGGGCATAAAGGTTCCTTTTGGCCTTGGAAATGACATATTCTAAATGCTTTTTCCACTGCAAATTATCATCAATAATTAAACCGCGATATCTGAAAGTACGAACTCTTTCGATTTGAGTTCCAGACAGGCGCAGGGAAACGTTAGTGTTTTTTCTTCGTTTGGAAAAAGTATATTTAGTCTTGCTAATGCTAAAGATGGTATCTCTCTTGCTTGCCCAATCCGTCAGTTTATTCGGAGCACCTTGCATTAAAATGGCAAAAGTTTGTCGATCCGAGCCTCTTACCATAGAGCCAGATCATCTGCATAAGCAACCATTTTAATTGGTATTTTGAGTTAGTCCATACACTCTTGGAAGGCTAGGTTCCATGCCAGAGTAGATAAAATCCCCCCTTGAGGACACCTCTGGTGGGAGTTACGGATACACTCTCCCCTCCAAGCTCAGCGACAACAACTCTACCCTCAAGTAGATTTTTGTACCAAAGAATGGGGTTTTCATGGATGTGGTATTTATTCATGGCGTCAAGGATATGGTCAAAGCCAATTCTGTCGAAAGCGCCCTCAATATCCAAGAAGACAACGAGGGCCTCTTCGTGTCTATGGTAGCTACTTTCGCAGGAATTAACCAGTCTACTTATAGCCGTATCAGTAGACATGCCTTTCGTAAATGCAAACTGATTTGGTAAAACCAAATTGCATTCACTATTGGTCTTCCACTGTATCATCCGTTCTAGTATTTTAATTGGTTAGCGTTATTGGCTTGAAGGCTCGTGGTTCTAAATAATTACTTTTCCCCGGCTTCGGTATAAATATTACCTTTCATGTTCTCCAACACTTCGGAGTATAACTAGACGAGAAACTAAATTGTACAGATTGGTCAGGCGAACAATAAAAGAGTGAGGCAGGTTTTTATAAGACAGAGGAGGAATTTGGTCAGGACCTGGTTTCCTGTTTGACTTTAAACTATAAATAGCTCTCCTAACAAGCTCCTCACTGAAGTAACAAGGTCGAGACTCCATTTTTTTCATACCTCTTTTTGGAGACTTACTTGCGGTGTCGACTTCTTTTGAATTAGGGAAATATTCGCGAAGAAGTAATTCCAAGCTGTCTTTTTCTCCAAACGATTCGCCCAGAATACCCACACGGGCACTGGTATGGTTTGATCGGGCCTTCATCAACCTAGAAATATCTTTAGGACCTTCAAGGGTGTTAACCTACTCTTTAAAGTTATATTTAGGTTGTAGCTAAAAAACTTAAAATGTCGTATCAAATTAACATATAGATATAATGTAATAATGATTTAATTAAATCCTTTTTTCCTATACAATACAGCAAATAGATATTTCAATTTTAAATATATAATATTTAAAGTTTTATTGTTTCAATGGCAAGGGTTTATATTCTATTCATAAAATACATAATATAAAATAAAAATAGATAAAAAAGGGGGAGATTTGTGTTTGGTAAAAACATAAATAAACATTATAGTTTAAAATTAAAATACCCAGTTTTTAGGTTGTAGCTAAAAGCCTAAACATATAGATATAATGCAATAATGAATTAATTAATTATTTTTCCTTGGCGGATCAACCAATTAATATCATTATTAACAAAGGCCACAGAAATGAGAAGTTGTCCTCTGTCGTTAAAATTCCATTCCATTCGCCCACAAAGGTCAAACGACCATTAAGAAAAAGAAGCCCGTTATTTTAATGCGAAGTCCTTCACTTTCTTTTTTCTCCTTTTTTCTCTTTTCTACCATTCATAAATCAAAACCATGTCTCTCTCATTCTTTCATAGGGGACTTGGAAGAGAAGAAAAACAACATAAGGACAAAAAAGGATATTTATGGCATCATATACATCAAGTAAACAAAATATATAAAATAACTTGCACCATGCCTTTTTATATGTATGACCATATTAAATACAGAATGTTGAGAAGGGCTAAGAAACTAATAATAATCATAATATTACATACATACATTGTTTGAACGTGCCTCTTGCATCATCCTTGCATTCACTGTTTTTTAAACCTCGTACTTTTTCTTACTATTAGAAAGAATCCTCCATGAGATTTCAATCATCTGTCCTTCCCTTTAGTGTTATTATTGCGTGAAACCATTATAAATAAATTTTTCTGTTACTTTATAGTATCATGTAAAAAATATGAAGAGGGGGAAATGGTAGAATATAGTAGGTATTTTACCCTCTAAGGATTAAAGAAAAAATATCCAATGCATATACTTTGACGGCTTTGTCATCTGTCCTTCTATTGCTGTTTATAATTATTTTTTTAATAGGATGACGAAACACCAACTTATTGTTAAAAAAACTAAAGCATGATATAAATATTTTTATTTGTAAAGCACCCAAGCATTTGATGAAAATTTTTTTTATTGGAATAAACTATTATTTTGGACTCTAAAACAATTAAATTGTGAATTGTTTTGCTAAATGCTTGTATACTCACATAATTTATGCTTCATCCAATATATTCAAACAAAAAACACATTTTTGTTAAATTGGGTTATGTAATAAGTCGACGGATTTGGATGCTAATTTATGTTGTTACTTGAAATAAGCAATTCAATTATACCTGTTTTTTACCCATTTTCCCTTCAAACTCTCTGCTATTTCCCCCTTCCCTTCCATTATTTCAATCTTAAGTCATCCATGAAAGTGTGTGCTAAAACGCAGAGGTGTGTGAAGCTTCTACAACAATGCTGCGAACATAAACCTAATCAATAAAAGTTTTTCTCCAAAGAACATACGGACAGTCAGAAGACTATTCGAGATGTATAAATATATAGGTTAATATTCTTGACTATGGGTAGACTTATGTTTACTTTCAGGTAGTTTTTAGGTTCAAATGATCGTTGAATACGTGATGATAATAAATACTGATTAAAATATAAAGTCTAGAAATGACGATTTGTATGATAGAGAAAGATGCTTATTCTTGGACTTACAATTTATTCAAGAGTATTTAAAAGGGAAAACTTATGTACAAGAATATTAAAGTAAAATAATAATTAACCGGACAAACCATTACAGTATTACAGGAACCAAAGTTGAACTTCAAACCGATTAATAACTTGCAAAGGTGATTGAAATAACACATACCGATTTAATCAAAGGGTTGAGCTTGATTATGCAAAAAACTAATTACTCCTCTGTCAATTAAGGAAAAACCTGACAATCGAAAATAAGTCTATTGATCCGCTGGATCGCAGATTTTTCTTGAAAATAGCTTGGTCATTCATATTTCCGAAACCCCCCAAATCAATAAATTTATACAAGATTGTTTGTTTTTTGGTTCTATTATCTTTAAAAAAAACATACATACCACTAAACTGAATAATTATTTCCAGTAAAACATTAGTATCATAAGTTTAAAAATGTCTTTTAGGTTTTTTTTATTAGCTAAGACTTCAAAAAATACCTTCTATACCAATAAATGAACTCTTTGAGACGGCAAAATAGATGCAAAGGCTGTTAATGTAAGATCTGGAAGTTTTGATCTCAAAACAGTATAACATAAATGCAAAACGATTGTTAAAAGCTAAGATTGTCCTTTTTAGTCATGTTTAACTCAATAGGGACTTAAAAATTATATGACTTGTAAAGCATTCTATTTGATTTGTAACTTCAAGTTAAACACTTTTGTCGGCCATAAAATTATAAAATACAAAAATATTCTCGACAGTTGCGTGAAAATGAATGATATATATGAACAATATATTTCACCTTTACTTAGCCATTTATGAAAAAATGTGTTGATTTAGTCATAGAAAATAATCGAAGCTGCTGAAAACCAGTATCTGATTTTTTCTCTTCTGTTTATAAATTAAAAAAACCCATTTATATACTAACACCACACTTCCTACATTTGTTGTTAGTATGAAGTTATATGTTTGCATTTCACTCCAATATAAAAAAACTCGAAATAATCATGCATATAACAGTTTTAGCCCTTTGCAAGTTGATATAATATCTCACTAATCCATTTATTTAAAGAATACTATAGCTTAGTCGTTTATCGGTATCATGCCCATTCATGTTTTTGAAACTTAGCTAACACTTTGTTGGAAGTGCTCTACACCAGAGACAAAACTAATTACTACAAGATTTATTTAGGCTTGCTTACAGTACTTGCTTTTTTGTATTGCTCTTATTTTACACTTATCTAATAAATGAACGAAGGTAAAAAGAGTTGTTTTTGTGGCTCCTGTGAGTCCTAAAAGCTTATAACTGTTTGACCATATAATATTTTGCAAACACAGTAAAAAAATTAATGGTGCATCAATCCATTATTCTGCCATGCAAGCATATGAGGCCCTTGAGCCTCGTATTAATGGCTGCACTAAATCTGAATGCTTATTAAATGTTTTATTTTTGTTGAAGCCTCATGTTCAAACATTTTGTCGATAATAATAATAATAATAAATGCGAAGTAGTAATTTTAAAATGCATTTTCATGTAGCTTATTTTATTGGCATTTATGCTTTATCACCACTGGATGCATTTATGTCTTGAGATTGCATTGTGCAAATCTGAGACTTATCTGATCTTCACCCCCTGTGGAATGCCTACATACATTGAATACTCAATGAGGAGGAGGAAGACAACGAGGCATAAATCTTATATTGATTTCAATCAGTCCAACGGAACTTCAACACGCCCTGGTTTTTTAAAATGTGAAAATTGGAGTCCACATCCGCGCTAAGACATAATATTCCTGCGCCAGGGGGACAAAGAAATGCAACAAGTGTAAAAAAATGTTGCCAGCACACGCAATGCAATTCAAGACGACATTAATTTGTCTCTTATTTTTAATCTTTGTGGTGAAAAAGTCTATAAAAGATCAAGTCGACACTAAAACTGAAAATACTTGACCCCCTTCGAGTGCGTCGGGAATTCGTAAAATGTGCTAAAGGAAAATTACAAATTGATCCATATTTTCACCGTAAAATCATCTTCAGCCATGAGGCACAAGGACAGTCTAAATGTGTAGCATATATTACATATCTACCGCAACTTGGTTCTATTTCGGTTTGGAGGATTTGCCGAATAATTATTTTTAATCAATTATTGCTCTCAGGAATTGTTTTCATACGATTATGGAGTCATTGTCTCTGTAATGGTGCCAGGTTAATTTATGAAGTAATTATTGTTGGAATAATTGGATGTGACAAACATACTGTGTCCACTTCTTACCTTTCATCCTTGATGAAGTATATGGATTGGAATTTTTAGCTTTTCCTTTTGGGCAATATAGTCCTTGCAACCCACCTATTGGCTAAAGTGCTTTAGAGGGAGTGAGGGATTAATGCTAACTCTCATAAATAATATCAAATTAGTGTCAACCATTAATCTTCATTTAAGCATTCAGGGAAAAGTGATAGAACCCCTACTTGAGAGTAAGAAGAAAGAGAAGACACATATTTTATTCTAAGTCAGAATGAATGGGAGACTTCTATACTTACAAGCTATTACGGAGTCTCAAGAAGACGCTCAATATCAAAAATATATCCCTGAACATATTATATTTTATAATTTTCGTCAATAATTATAAATTAGGTTGTCTTTTTTAAAATTTGTTTATTAACAGCTACCAACAAATGCCAAAGTAATTGTCTAAATACAGAAATATATATTTTAACCTAATATTAGTACAATAGCAGACGAACAAAAATAAAAATATCACAAACAGTCAATTATAACATTATCTTAAGACGACAAATAATATGTTTACAACAATTTATGCATAAAGTTATTTAAAATATAGGTTTAATCCACAATTAAAATAAAAAAGTAAACGTTTGCTCGAATTGTTTTAAAACTTTCTTAACAGTTTTGAGGTGATGCTTAGAGGTTGATGGGAAGTTATGTTGTATTTTACATATGGAAACACTTGATCTGTATAAATTAAAACATAACTTCAAAAGGTAAAGTTTGTAAACTATTACCTATATTAGAGTTATCAATATATATTCAATTTTCAAAACTGTTCTGTACTGGCTTTTCATAAATAAAGCAAAAGCAAGTAATTTAGACAAATTTATTTGTAATATATTACACAGGTATATTTACATCAAACCCTTATTCTATTATAGAATAACAATTTTTTCTTTCGTCAAAAAGTTCAATAGTTTAACTCAAACATAATTAGCTTATCTCAGTCCTCATAGATGATCGAAATGAAGTAGCGATAGATTAGGTTCTGTTCTTTATATTTTGTAAGATACCATGCAATAGTCTCATTGTTCGAATAAATATGTAGGACACATGACATAGGACGCTAAACCTGATTTAAATCGACACTTATGCCACGAACATTTATTTACCTGATTCTAATAATTCTGGCTATGAAATATATAAAATTGTTAGTGCTGATTTTTATATCCCACAAGTCAGGACTATCTTTTCAAGTTGGGAAAGGCCATACGCCCGACATGTAGACTATGTAACGAGGATGACGAAACTCCACACCACCTCATCTTCGACTGCCCAGTAACAATGGAAAGAATGATGGCTCTCAAGGGAGAGATTAAAGATAGGAAGTTACCCCTGGAGGAATATATTTTTAGAGTATATAACTGCTTATGTGTTTTTAAACATATTTTAATAATAAAGATCGTAGCTGCTAGATAGGTTCACTACCGGCTGATACGGATTAAGTTCCGATGAGTTGGATCCAATCTAAGAGCTAAACAAACAACAAGTCAGGACTATATCTAACTCAATTTAGCCAACAAACAAACAACACAGCTGAATGGAGAATTTATATCTAAAACGATTATTTGAAAGAAAAGAAGAGTGAAGGAAAATCCTAGTTTGCATTCACAATAAGGCATTGTCTTTGAGACGTGAACATGAATTTAGAGATAATTATGCCATTCTTATGAACACAAATTGTCTCTTCTCATGAGCCTGTCTCCATCTCATGGTCAAATCTTTAAATGTACTCTTCCACTATCTGTTATTAATATTAGTTTATTAAAGCAGATGTCCTTACTCCCGAAATAATTTATTATTTTTTGTTTCATCGAATCTGGTAATAATTGGATCATTACTCTGATCATAAGTCGTAAAATAAAATAATATGTCTTTTGGGAGGTAAGGGCAATCATTTTAGCGGCGACGGGGACGAAATACGTGGCATCACACCTCAAGATCCCTTCTGCCATCGATGGAAAGTGGACTTGGGCAGCCGACGAAATTCTTTCTTTCCCCTCCTGTTCCCTCTCTTATAGGACGAATTATCAAAAAAACTTTGACGTAACTTCAAGGATATAAATAAAAGTTTATAGTTTATAAATTTTTATTTTTTGTCAAGTTATTCTATTCAATTTGTATTTGTCTTTGTACATATTTGATGTCAAATTTTTAAACTAAAATATGGATGATGTTTTTTACGCATTAATATAATTTTATATACGTTCTCTTTTTGTGCTTGTATATTATTTAATGGACTGTGGAATAAAAAGAAAAGAATATGGAACTATCATTAAAAAACGATGTTTATTGATCGGCACCGTCCAGGTTTTGTTTTTTCAGGATTGAATAATTTGACAAAATAACATCATGTGATCCTACACATGTAATACATAAGGTTCCTCCTACCTCCAGGAGTTGTTTACGAGATGAAGAGAAATTGAATAGTGCTTAAGTCGTTAGAGAGAGGTACATAAGGCAAGGGAGAAAGAGAACAACAGGCTTTAGAGCAGTGCTTCGTTTATTTCAACTTCTTCTCCATGAGCCTTCAATATCCATCCAACCAATTGATTAAAAAGTATGATATTCATTGTTAAAAAGAATAATGGTTTTTATTCATATCAAAATCTTTCAAATAACGACGATGATGAATAATGATTCTCTTTTGCATACAATAGTAAACTCTCTTTGAACATTACACATGCATTCAATATCATCTATAAAAGTATTTCAAGAGAAAGTTCAATTAAATCGTAATATAAATAATTTAAATTGCAATATAAATATGTAAAAATATGATATGCATAGTTTGTTTTTTCATTTCGAGAGAAAATGATTCATGAATTCATCTTCATAATAATGATAATAAAGTCCTTGGATCAGTAAAGAACATGGTTTACCATTATAATTTTGTGATTACATCATATCTAATTAAAAACTTCCACAGAAGAAATATGGACCCCATCCTGATGATTAGTTTGTATGCTTTTTTAACAATTTATAGTAAAAGTATAATATAATATATATATATATATATATATATATATATATAAGGTTTTCAAAGATCTCCCTTCAACTAAAAAATGATAAAGAGATCGAATTTAGTTCAAATATCCACCGTTTTGTTCGATAATCTTTTTCATCTAGACGGCAACTAAATAATACCTCCCTCGTAAAGCCCCTCCTTATTTGCGAAGAACACTATTGAGTTCAACTTTGCACCACCAAGGGCATTCGTCATGGACAGAAACAGTTGGTAATCACTTGGCGCTATGGCGGATGTGATAAACCTTCCATCCGAGCTCCTGTAGCTTCTGACGAGTCATCTACGAAGTGTGTGGTCTGGCGTTGTCCTGGTAGAATACTATACCCTTTCTATTGGCCAATTCTGGTAGTCGCCTGCTTCAAGCGGTCCATTTGTTCGCAGTAGATGGTAGAATTAAGTGTCTTGCCATATAGAGGCAGCTCATAGTGGATGCTTCCCTTACAATCCCACCAAACAAAGAGAAAACCTTCCTGGTCGTCAATCCTGGCTTGGCCATTCTTTAGGACATTCCTCGTGTTTTCGACCACGACCGTTTTCGCTTGATATTGTCGCATATGATCCATTTTTCGTCACCAGTCACCATCTGCTTCAAAAATGGGTCGAGTTTGTCCCGTTTCAGCAGCATATCGCAGACGTTGATTCGGTCAAGAAGGTTTTTGCGGCCCCCAAGCATCAAGCTTTTATTTTTCCATCCTTCTGCAGATGGTTTAAAATGGTTTGATGACTAACTTCCATCTCCTGTTCGATGTCACGCGATGCCACATGCCGGTGTAACTTGATGTATTCCATGAGTTGATCAGAAATTCAAAAGACAAAAAGGCGGAAGGGAGATATTTGACAACTTATTATAAGAGTTAAAATTATCCGACGTCGTATCTTTTAAATATATACGTGTCTTTGAAGATTTTTTTCCAACTTAACTCTTCTCCTCCATATGATATCCAATTAAAAAAAATATTACCATAACTCGTTATTCTATGTTTGTATGAATATATTATTTATTTGTTTGCATTCACCAGGTCCATCCCCGATAAAGCTCCAGAGAACGTGATTTTTTTCTTTGCGTAGGAGTTGGACTGGCTATGAGGGTAAATTTTCAACATGATTCATGTATAGGACTTAGTCTTTATGGAATACCCTAAATATACCTTTTTATTTCTTTTGCAAGGATCAACACTCCTTACTTTCTCAGTAAAATATACAATTCATTAATTGTAGGTAAATAATGCCTTTTCTCATATTGATACATTAGAAGATGGTAACATGAATAGTAATTCTTCTTTTTTTGTGTTGAAAAATATAAAATTATAAAATTTAAATTTGTGTATATTTTACCATTATAAATATATATATATATATATTTTTCACAGTTCAATTTACAGAATGTACATAAATACAAAAAGACCAAAGCTAATACGTTAAAATGAAACAAATAAACATTATAGTTTAAAATTGTTTTTCCTTGGTTTCATGAGTAAAAGAATATCGATATCAAATCAAAATATCTTTTTACAAAACCGAGGACACGGATAAAACTATGAATAGTTTTAATTAAATAGCTTACAACTTGAGCTCAGATACTGTAGGCAAAGATTCAGCTCGAAAAAATAATTTAAATTTATATTGGTCCACTTTTTTCGTTCAATAAGTTGTTAGTATGCGATAAAAAAACTAAAAACATAAATTTTTATTTAACTATATTTTTTTAAAGAAGAGTCATATATATAATGATTCATTTTTTACTAACATGGCATGTTTTTAAAATTTGTATTTAAATAAGAATCCAGTAATACAGACTTAATTAATTACGAATCATTTGAGAATTATAATGTCAGCGATACGAAAGTCCCAAATACGATGCCTCAGCATTTAAGCTTGCTATTTGTTTTGAAAATGACCTGAAAGTTTTTTGCATGTATATTATTTTCCTCTCATAGTTTTTATTTTGCTTATATAAGTAGCAAAATAATAATTCTGTAAAAGGTTGAAAACCACGTTAAAATAAAGAAACCGAATTAAATGTTAAAGTAACAAATTAAAATTTATATTCTACATTTATTTTATTATTTTTGTTTGTTATTCCTTTTTTGCCTATTTGGTTCGATAGAATTGAATCCGAATTTATATAAATAAGCATACTAGCATGTAAATCAGTCTATCGACTCTAGGATCTTATCAATAAGGTTGACTCAAAATGGCCTTCCCCACTCGGGATTCGAACCTCAGACCCCAACACTGAGAGTTGAACAAACCAAGTTGAAGTTTTGCATTACATTTTAAAATTAAGGGGTAATTTGTCTCTACTTGGTTTAAATACATATGATTCAGTATTTTTATTGGAACAGCAGATATTTATATGGGAAGAGTTATCTCATTTCCAAGGTGAATGATAACTTTTAATTATTAGTGCTTTTTGTGCCTACTGCTTAGCTACCAGCCTCAAGGAGAGTTCACTGTATCTATATATCCATGTACCTATATGCAGGCAGGCAGACTTTCATGCTCATAATTAAAATTCATATATATGAAGTAATAGTATTATAATCATAATACGAGGTAGCCCTTTAGAGTTGTTTTTTTCCTCCTTCGTTATTATATTATTAATTTCACCCTAATAAAAAAGCACAATGTTAGGTTTTTATATGTACATATAGTCTATTTTTCTAGGTCAGTGCTCAGTGCAGCATTGCTGGAGGGGAGGGCTTCAGCCCTCTATAGTTTATGATGTCTAGGCTATGTTATTATCATCTATATACTATAACCTAATCTTACACAATTCAAAAGTAAATAATTATAGACAACATTTTTATTGTAAGCTTAGACTTCTTGAAGCATACCTAGGTATTTGGAGGGGGGGGGGGGGGGGGGTGACGTTTTCCCCTTTGATTGAGTAACACTGTTGATTACGTTCTATATTTAGTGGTTTCGTGTATATTGACAATGAAGAGAGGACGACCTATTTTTCATGCTTATTAAATGTAAAAAAATCAATTCCAAAACATTGAATGGATTTGAACTGAGGACAATAATTTATATCAACAATTTAAAAAGCTTTCTTGTCATAGTGTTATGTTTAACATTTAATACTATGCTGCAAAAATTGATTCAATTTAAAACTTAAGCTAATTCATTGATGAACATAAAGTTTTAAAAGCAGGTATGAAAGCATATATATATACAGGGTGCAGAGCTACAAAAGGGGAAAAAGTTGTCAAGATATATCTTCTTATATTTTATTAACAAAACAAATAGGCAAGACTTGACTTTTACTAAAACCATCCCCCGTCAGCCTCGATGACCGCCTCCAGCCTGGACCGGAACCTCGTATTAGTATTGACAAGGTGCTCCCTGTTCATGCTTGCCACTGCCTCCACAATGAAGGCCTTCAGCGAAACAATGCTGTTGTGAGCGCACTTGTTGGATTACTTCTCCAAGACGCCCGAGACGTAGTAGTCCAACGGGTTGCAGTCCGGCGAGCTAGGGTGCCACATATCATTAGACCAGAACATGGGCAAATTGTCCGAGAGCCAATTTTGTACCAGATGAGACGTATGAGTTGGTGCATCGTATTGTTGAAACACATATGGTCGTTGAGCAGCAACTTGATTCATCCATGGCTTGCACACGCCCCTAATAGGTCAGGTCCCTCATTTTGCTTTTGGACCGGTTTTAAGTCTTCCTCAAGGGTGTGGCATTGCCGTTGGATTCATTAAACTCTTGTGTTCCCAGTGGTTTTGGGAAGCTTCAGGAACTCGATAATTTCTTTAGGCGCGGAGGGCGACCAAAATGGCTGCACAGCGGTCTTGTTCGATAACATTTTTTTTTCTGAAAGATGAGAACCAACTGAAGTAAATTAGGATCAACCGGTCAGAAAAGGCACAAGCTGATGTGTAAGAGTTCTCATTTCATGGTGAAAAATTATTATCCTTTTCTAGTTTGTGTTTCAAATTTCACCGTAGACTTCAAGTAAAAAATTGTGGTGTACCACTCAGATTTGACCGTCCTACGATGCTCAAGTGGAGCATGATATATATATGTAATATTTCAATCCAAAAGTAAGTAATACATTTATTAAAGTTACAAATTCCTATGTATACATTGAAAGAAGTATGATCCTTCATGACCTCAAATGAAATATTGAGAATACAAACGGACTTTGAAACGAATAACAACTTATGTTGGAAACAAAGTCTCTAATTCATAAAGAGCTCGTCTGTTTAATTATTCTGAATAAGCGGGTCATCAACATATTGTTTATATAGCATTTCAATTTAATAATTTAGGCCACAATATAAATAAATACAAATATTTAAATCCTTTTTATAAAAATATATAAATTTACTCAAATAAATAAATCTAGCGCATAAGAGCAAATGTAACCGCTCAATGGAAGCGTTCTCGACTCCGGTTGTTGGGGAAAAGGTCAAAATGCTCTCCCTCTATGAAAATATCCTATGGACATCAACTAAATTTAGTGTTATATTGCTTATTTATATGAGTATGAATATAGCAAAAAGGAATATAATAAGCTTGCACATTTAAAACCCAATTCTACTTTATAAATAAATCAAATATTTTAAAGGGAAAGGAAAGTAATTAAAAATCGAGTAATATATAAGTGAAATAAAAGTAGTTGATGCACACCTTATGTCTTTATGGCTAGCTCTGATATTTGCTTCGTCTAATAGCTGATGCACTCGATATTATTATTGTTATTATTTCATCCATTCTCATTTATATCATTCTTTATCTCAAAGCAATTTGTAGGGGCGTGAAAAATGAGGTGTCGTCATTTGAGACATCACACGAATTCGCCCACGTCCCCTCAATTTAACATACTTGAATGATATTTCCATTTACAAAAAGTACCTTCTCTTTTTTTTCTTCTTGTGAATATATATATGCCTATATCAGATATCTTTTAAAAAATCAAATTAAAACATAAATCTATGACCGCTAATTACCTTGATGACTTATCATTGCATGTAGCAGCTCATTCATTTAAAGATCTTAAAAAGAAGAAGAAGAAGAAAAAAAGTACCCATTACACTTTTACTTTGTCCATAAATTTTGGTGCCCTTTTAACTGTTCAATCACGCTCTGTGGAAAATGCAAAGCTAAGACAAAATGAAGAGCATAATGACTTTTGCAAAGAATGAGGGAAATTGAAAGTTATGATGCTTGCAAAACATTCAATAGGAATGCTGCAGCTTCACAAATTGATCCTACAAGGAGAAGTTTGAAAGGAGGAAAGCATAAATTATCCTAGGAATATTTTATTTCCCAATTTTTATGTCGAAATAAAAGCAATTTATAGGTACATAGTACATAGAAAGTAAAAAGGAATGTTTGGTGGGGATCGTATCAAACATTGAGCCATTGAGTTGTATTTGATATATTTTGATTAGAGCCTTTGATTGGATGATAAAAAGCTCTTCTTTTTATTGTTTAATAAAGTATAACAATGAACAATGCAAAAAACTGCACTTATTTTAAAAATAAGACAAGCAGGTAAAAAGGTTTGATTTCAAATTCATTTTAAAGGGAATAGTGTTGACTCGTGGATCTTTACATTAAAAAACTAAAATGAATACTTACTTTTCTGTCATCATTTATTTTTCCCTTATAAAACTTCCTTGTAATCTAATTCTATCCAGTGAGTTGTTATTTTATAAATATCTTATATTTCAATTTATTATAGTGACTTCCTTTCTGAAAGATATCAACCATCCAATGATGGTAATTTTATCTGATATTTATGACTTTATTATTCTCTTAAACATATGAAGTGTACATCACTCAAAGAAGACCTTCTTTGGGGTTATCAGTAAAGTCTTTGACATAGAGACGTTGGAACACATAAGTTTACCCAAATCGACCGGCACATTTCTTTTCATGGTTTTATATTAGCTGGAATTTGGACAAGAGATCTCCATGTCCAAATTTTTGAATCCTGTGTGTATGTAAGGAGTTTTAACTTTAATCCTTTTGTCACGGTATGGAATCAGACATTTTCACTAACTTATGTCTGTTTTTGTTATAATGTTGTTGATAGGGTTAAAAATAATAAGTGATCAATGAACATTGTTCCTATTTATTCCAAGACCTTTTCAGTTTCTAATTAATTTATAGTTTTAAAATACATAAAATCCCAAAACTATGAATTTTACTAGCCATAATTTAAATGAAACATAAATCAATATTTTTTTAAAAGGTCTTTATTTCATTTGTAACAGGAGATACAAGTAAAAAAGGCAGTAGAATTGTGTATAAAAATAATACAAAATAAACATTATAGTTTAAAATTACACTACTACCAAAAGACTTAGCTACAATAAGGACATATCAAAGCGTTAAAAAGTTCCACAATATATATACTAAATTTTGTTGACAAGTTACAAGACATAATATAAAAATATCATTTAAACAAAAACATCAATAATTTAAAACTTTTGGTTGCAATAGTAAAAATACTGTTTAACAATTTTCTTTAAATGGCTATAATATTTGTATTAGTACATCCAACTGAAATTCACCAAGTCGATGGCGTAGTTCCATGAAGACCCGCTTTGCTCGGGATTTTGAGGTCAAAAATGGTGTATCTCGCCGAGCCGAGATTAAAATGCCCCTCAGATCTTCTCGAAATAGAAACTCCCAGACGTCAACAGAACTAATCAGTGCTTTGGCACTTAAGAGCGCAAAGTGAATGGCTTCAAGTTTTCGCGATGTTTTCCTTTCATTAAATAAATGTACTATTACCTTAAAATCTTTGGAAGACGACATGTTTAAAATCAAAAACTCAGTTAAATTGAGGCATATGGACAATCAACAAATGCATGGTTGTAGTGTTTAAAATTTTCCCACAATCTTTACAAGGGTCATTAAAAGAAGAACACGGTCGAGATTTGGAAATTCGAAGTGAACTTCTTTCCTTCCATTACTCCAAGCACACTCCTTTATTTTTATGAACCAATCCTCAGAGACTTTAAGGTCTTTAATCCTTTTTTGGCAAATCTTTCTCACCTCCTTATCATACGAAGACAATACATTTACTTTAACGTGCCAAGGACATGGAGGACGATGATAACCGCACATAATTTCTTTGATTACTCAATTTGATTAAAGTGTAACTTGATTTGTTAGTGAGTTTTTTATTATTGTAATATATTATTTATTGTTTAATGTAAAGAACAGTGGGTCAGCAAAATAGTAATTTTAAATTGTTTTTCATCAGATTACACACTTTTTACTTGAGACAACATGCTCAAATACCTAAATATGTACAATCCAATAAAATTATTTGATGTTGGAATAGTTATTCAGGAGCCCCAACAAATGGATTTCATTGGAATGCAAATATTGTCAATCAAAAACTTGTTACTATGCTACAAATATATCAAAAGTGATTCTCAAGGACAGAGACCCTCTAAAAAAATATCTTTGCATTTCCTTCTATAGACTCGACACTTTTTAATTTTATTTTTTTCATCATTTCAAAATACATATTATATTGTTTGAAGCATAATTTTTCGTTAGGGTATTTGTTGAATAGATTTATGAATTATAACCGTCATCAACTTAATATATATATATATAAAGGGAAAAAAATATGAAGATGAGTCAAATCACGATACTCTTTCATTCACACGTTGAGTTTTCAGTAGAGTATGTAATGGGATAAAAACAGGATTTTTATTCCTACATCTGAAAGTCTTATTACATTTTATACTTTTGATTTCTGTCTTCAAGTAAACTAAAATATATTTTAGAATGATTAAAGTTAATTTAAAGAATTAAATATACAATTTTTGTAGTAATATTTATAAGCGATTTGTGACGGAATGTATATATATATACATACATATAGGGGAAAAAAGTAAGACAACTATCACAAGCCTCACCAAGCCTTAATTAAAGTTGATAAGATTTCAAAAAAATGCAAATACATACAAATGCAACCCTAGCATTTCCTATTAAACTAAGAGAAATATTTTCATTTTAAATTACTGGACTGTAATTTATATCTTCATTGTATTTGCAATTATTATACACCTATGATTTCTTTGGTATGCTGATGAACAAAGACATTTAGCTAAAAGTCTAAATGCAAATATCCCCTTCAACCATTTCTAATTCATCAACATATATGAAGAGGATTCATTTTTTTTGCAAATTGCTGGGATATAACCTGTACTCATCATATCCATAAATTATCCGTAATAAGTTTGAATTGTCTCTCTTCAGTTCAGTGAGAGCGTACTACTCCTTGTCTCTAATATATCTTGATGCTCTCGTAAAAGTTTTTTCCCTGTAGGTATTTTGCATCTGCAAAAATCTGCATTGGTGATAATTTATGCTTGTCGACTTGCAAAATTGAATATTGTTCTACCTAGCTGGGTAGAAGAATATCTGTATCATTTTGTCGTCAAGTCCGAGTGTTCAA
>CP045893.1:16209803-16232607 GCA_013387185.1 Caligus rogercresseyi | reverse complement strand
GTTTTGTTTAACCCTTTACACGCCAACGTTCCCATTTTGGGAACATACTTTTCAAGTGTTCTGTATCGCGTCATATTCAATAAAAACAAATTGAATGAGTTTATATTATAAATTAAGGCTTAGAAAACAAAATATTTTCATTTGTAAATAAACGAAAAACTAATTTTAATACAAGTTTGAGTGCTTTGAAAACCCGAGTTTATCAAGTTTTGACTTATCTTTTGATAATAAGAAAAAATAGGGGTTAAAAACTGGTAGTATACTATTTTATAACTATTTTGATAAGCAAATACTAAAGATTTGCTTGAACAAGTTTTTTTAATAATATTAATATTTTAGTAGACTAAAATCGACTTTTAAAATGATGTTCCCAAAAGGGGAACGTTGGCGCCTATTGGTACTCATTTTCATGCTCTACGTGTTTGCGTATAATTCTTTGTTTCGCTTTAGTTTACGTACATATAAGTACATAAACTAAAAGACAATGTGTATTATAATTATTTTTATAATGGATGACAGAGTTGAATAGTAAGTTATTAATATTTATAATTTATTTCGATTAATTTCATGATTCAAATGATTTAGAGAATCGATTAAAATATCCCCCATGACTTCCTCAGTTGTGCTATAGAGGAGATCTAAAGCATCAAAGTAAGGAAATCGAGATTGTGGTTCTAGGTTTTCCAACGAATAGTGAGCGGTATATACCTAGTGACGAAGAGAATGACGACGAATATCAGTATCAAGACTCCATTCTTGTTGAAGTAACTGAACATTGACAATTATATGTCAACTCCCAATTAGAAAATATGAAGTTTTGAAATCTTACCCTTGACATGGTAAAAGAAATTGTTTCCAGTGTGGTGGATTTTACGAAAAACTTAGCGTGGATAATCCATGATCCTATATCGTGGATTACTAGGTGCAAAAAATTATATCAGGAACAAGTCAGTAAGATTTGGCTATAAAATTTGGATGATGTGTAGCTCCGATGGATATCCATAGATTTTCGATATTTAATCCGGAAAACACAAAACCAGGAAGACAATTAGAGTGTATATTTCTGAAATGGGTGCGGTAAATATTTGTGACTAGTTATACATGCTCAAAAACGGTGGTGGAATCTTTTTATTCTTCCACTCAATTTGTCGGTTGTGGGAGTATTTAGTGTTATTATTTGGCCAACCAAAACGATAAAATGAGCCATCGACAATTTAGGAGGGATATTGACTCTGATACATCGTCAAAGTAATCGAGTGCCTCTTGGAGGACGTACTTCTAAGTCCCACCAAGTTATAAGACTTGCCAGAATAATATTTTTTTTTTGTAATCATGTACTCAAGAAAGGTGTGTCTTATATCAGAAAAATACTATAATTCAATGTACAAAGTGTATTAAAAGATTGTACAAGGTATGTAGTCCTATTTATTACAACAATTAAAGTTCCATTGTCGATGAAAATGTTGAAAAATACATATATAAGGAAATAAAGAACAATATTAAAATGTACAAAATTGTAGTACCTGAAGCGCCAACGTTCCCAAAATGGGAACATACCAAAACATGACTTAGAATTTAGCTAAATTTCGTTTGGGGTACATTCAAATAAGGTTAAAGGATGATTATATTTCAAATTTGAAGAAAATCGGATAACAATTCACAGAGCCCGCGTTTAAAGGGTTAAATTAGTTATATGATCAAGAAATCTGTTTTATACCTTAACATAAGACATGAATATAAAGATTCCATTGAATATAGTTTGTTTAAGGTACCACTGGATTATGTTTTATATATTTGTATGCCTCTCCCACATGAATAAAGCATAACACCCATCTTACTTACGCTCAACCCCATACTTTGTTTTTAATGTTACTATGTATAAAATAGTGAGTTAACTAAATTAGTATTTTTTTTTTCGCAATCAGGATGCATCAAAGATGGAAGAGTCTGTGTGGGTCGAGAGAATAATAATTTGTGACTGCTACTTGGATCTCACTTTGTCTATTCATTATGTTAGCTGAAGAAAAGAATATTTCAAATATTACTTCCTTTACTCGTTCGCCTCCTGGTTCTTTTACTTTGATGCTCACCATGTGGTGTTGAAATAAGGATTACACTTAGAAGAGAGGAACATAAGTTATTTGAAGTATTCCATTCTTTTTTCTTTTTCTGTTTCTCTAGTTAACACTTTCCAAAGCAAAAAGAAGAAAATACATGAGGGACCCTTCTTCTTTTGTCCCCACCAGGGGCAAAGTGACATCTTCATTAGGACATCATGATGCCACGTAGTAGGGATAAATCCATTCCTCTCCTAGTGAGAAGCAAGAGATTCACAATCTTATCAAGATGGGAGTCTTTTCCTTTTAAAGATGATTGAACATTGAACCATAAATTAAAAGCTATACTATCTATTAAAAAATATTTTTTTACTTAAGGGGAGGAAAGGAGGATATCACCGATGGGTAATTTATAGCAACATTGAGTTCGCAAGCAAAAAGGAAAATTCTTCTTAATTAAATATAAGAATCCACTCTAACATCTTTATTGGTACTTTTCTATCGTTTTATCTTTAAATAACCTAAAAAATCATTGCAATGTTTTAGAAACTTAACAGCTGTAATATATGTATGTAACAAGATCAAGGAACTCTTTGCAGCGTTTTTTTTTAGCAACATGAACAATTCAAGTTTGAATTCAAGAATAACTAAAATATATACATTAAATTTTTCATAACCCCTCAACTAACTCAAGAAAGTAATAAAGCCATGAATGCAAAGCCCATTAATATTGAATCTAAATGCTTGTAATATGAGTCACATAGATAACTAGAGGCATATGTACACTCAGAGAGTGGCAAACTCTCCACCGTCACGGGGTCCTTATCAACCTTCCGAGGCGGATTTTTCACGACTGGGGCGGCGTAGAGGGACGAGGGAGGGTTCCCCTCGACGGAAATTTCGTGAGGAGACGCTCCCGGCACCCGATTTTACAGCATAGCGACATCTATTGGCAGAGTAGGCTAACTTGAAATATTTATTAGTATTTAGCTCGTTTTGCATCTTAATTCTGCACTCAGAGATGCCAAAATTTAATCACTTGTTACTTTTGACATTTCCAACAACTCCACCAAGTTTCATTCCGAATCCGTTGCGTACTTTTTGAGTTATCCTGCTGACAAACAAACCAACAAACAAACAAACCAACGCCAGTGAAACAAACCTCCTTCGGCGGAGGTAAATTATACACTCAGAGGATGCGAACCTCCGCTGTCCGGGGTCCTTATGAGCCTTCCGAGGCGGATTTTCACGACTGGGGCGGCGTAGAGGGACGGGGGAGGGTTCCCTCGACGGAAATTTCGAGAGGAAGACGCTCCCGGCACCCATTTACAGCACAGCGACATCTATTGGCACAGTAGGCTAACTTGAAATATTTATTAGTATTTAGCTCATTTTGCATCTTAATTATGCACTCAGAGATGCCAAAATTTAATCACTTGTTACTTTTGGCATTTCCAAAAACTCCACAAAGTTTCATATTGTTTTATAATACAAGTTATTATTTTTATTATTTTTGTAAATAACCTACTTTTAGATAGACTACTGAGGAGGTATTTTGTTTCTGGAAGACATGGATGAGTTTTTGGAAGTCTGTTTAGGCTCCAGAAACCTAGGCAACTCTCGGACGGAAATAGTGATAGGTTACATGACGAGCAGAAGGCATTTCAGAATGAATAAGTTAACTTTTATGGAGACCCCTGCTCATTTTATCTTTTTGAAAATTAGAAAGTGCAGCCTGTGAAGAAACAAGATCATAAATCATCTATTATTTGGAGAAAAAATCTGAGAAATGTTCAAAACATCACAATTTTTTATCCAAAAATCTCCATCGGAAAAGGATATGAACAGCAAAGAATCCACAAGACTTTCTTGAGCTTTTTTTCATTTGCAAAGTGTATTTGTACAAATAACCATGCTTCAAAAATTAGACAGAAGTCTGTTTTCACCATGGAAGTTTGAAAGACATCTATCTGTAGACGAAAACATGATCCCGCACTTTAGTAAAGGATTACGCAAAACAGTTTACCCAATGTAAAACCCGTTCGGGTGGATTCAAAATGTCGGAATTATGCTCAAATGTGGATACTGACATTCTTTCCATCGTTATGGTGGTAAAAATTACCTCCAGAAAAATTATGTTACATAATAACCTTGAGGGACACAGCGATATATTTGATCAAACGGCAAAGATTCCACCATAAGATGGACTCAAGATCTATTTCGACAATTTCTTCACCAGTATTTCTTTCATGAAGGCAACGAAAGTGATGGTGGCCAATAGTTTTTTTATGTAATAGTGTCACAGTCAACATACATGCCAATTGCTGAAACAACAAGGAACAATATTACTTCACATGATTTCATCGAATATCTGGCAATACATTATTATAAATATGTTGGTTAAAATCGATTCAAAGGAGCGAATTACTTCGAAACTGAATTATGTATCGATATAGGATGAAAATTCATTGGATTATACATTGTAAAGGTGCTAACGTTTGTTGACACTGTAAAGGAAGAGCTTCGTTTATTTTGTTGTAAAAGCAATGTAGGCCTTCACCCAGGAGCTTCAAAGAATACCACTAGGTTTGCAAAGAAATAATATTTGAAATATATATATAAAATTTGTCAAAAAGTTATTTTTATTAAAAAATTATGTTATTATTTTTATCGTGTATGCATCTATCTATCTCTCTTCTCTCTCTCTATATATAGATATATATATCCCAACAGTTCTCAAGAATTCAAATACAATATTTTATGAAGTATATTTTATGAAGTTATATTACGCTGTGCTATGTTTTTTCCTTTTATCGTGTTTTATATATATTTATAATTTTTATTATTTTGTGATCGACTGAAAATTTTAACAGTATGATGTTATTGTATTGTTTGATGTGTTAATTTTCAATAAATGAATCATTGAAATAAATAAATATATATATATATATGTAGAATTAAAAGAGAAAAGAAAAATATAAAAGGAAAAATGTATAGTACCGTTTGTTCTTTTTTTACTTAATAAAATATTTGCCTGTAGAGCCTGAGCGTTCGATTTTTCGACGTTCAAATTTCTCAACAGGGAAGAGTTCAATTTGGTTGAAATTTTGAACAATTGTTCTATGTGTCAAGATAAAATAGCCATAATTTTTTATCGTTCTACAATCATTATTCACTTTCGGCTCTAATGGGTTAATTGATTTGCAATGCATCAAATAATTAAGCTTATAAAAATAGTATTATTTATCAAAGTATGAAGATTTTTTCTGAACATAAATTATGATGAAAAGAAACAATCCATGGACGTCGGGAGAGCGGTGGAAGCTTGCTGGAGAGGTGGTAAAGTTCTACCCATCCTGCTATGTGAATGCAGCGAATGACTTCAGAAGGCTTTTTAACGTTTTTTACAGAAAATGATGATATTTATTGTTTTGACTACTTTATTCGTCAATTTTTTTTGTGAGATATTTTACCGTTGTTTGGTTTTATTTTTGTTATTAATGTGAGATGACTTTTATTTTGTGTAATAACTTAAACTAAAATGTGTATTAATATATGCACTACACAAAATATCAATAAAGTAAAACAAAACAATCTTTCAGACATATTAGATTTGAATCATAGGCATGAAATTTCTTTAAATACTTCATGCGGAGTTGTATGTATCACCTATATACAAATATATATTGTGAGTTAGTATTTACATATGTAAGTATTTAAATATTTACGCACTACTTATATGAGACGTCTTAATGAAGCAAGGCTATTAAATACCTAGAAGGCATCTTGGTTTTTAGCACAATCCTTTATAAGAGTAACTTTTTTTGCAAATCATTTAGCTTATTGAAGTATAAATAACGCACGGTAAATGGTTTAGAAATAATAAATAAATACTTTAAGCACTTAAGCACTTAATTTGACTCAATGTAGCATCTGGTTTTCTGCAGCCAGGCGTTAATATTTATAGCAGGTCCAAATATGGACGGCTTATTATTAACAGGGAAACTTTTTGAGCATAGATAATCATAATAATTCCATGCAAACATGTAAAAAAGTAGAGAGGATTACGAGTAAAGGCAATCATCACGCACGATGTCTGCCTTTGCAGTAAAAAAGGTATACTTATATATGCATACATTTTATGTATGCTGTCTAGTTACTTCTTGATGATGAGAAGGGATAATAAACCTTTTTTCATCATAAGTGTCACGAATAAACAATATAGTAACTATATTGCTGTTATGAAGAATCATTTGACTCGCGGAAGTGAGGTGGGAACATTACCAACGAAATATAATACCATTATTTCCAAAAACACTATTGTCTTTTTCATAGGTGTGTCATTTGCAAATCCTTCAATTGAACATCTCTATTATCATTAATTAAAAAAGGGTACGATAGCCGTGCATGTTTAAGGCGTGTCCAACTATGAATGTTGGGGCGCAGGTTCGCATCCTGAGAGGGATGCCATTTTTGGTCTATCTCATTGATAAGATCCTAGGTTCGATAGACTATTTAATGCTGTAATGCCTTATTTATATCCAGTTGGATGCATTCTATCGAACCATATAGGCAAAAAAAATTAAATAAAGCTATTCCTCATACCAAGAACATACAACTATTCATTTTGTTTCATCAAATTGACGATAAATGAAACATTTCTCTGAACGATAAAACAGCACCAAAAGAAAGAAAATTGTCAACCGATAACAGAATATTTTAAAATCTTTGTTCTTGCATTTAGAAAATACATTTATACAGCAAATAAGGAACTGACGGGACTTAATCATGATCGCTGATCCACATCTCCCTTTACTTTATTGTGAATGCTATAATAAGGATACCATACTCAGATGTCCTAAGCTTGCGTTTATCATTGGTGGCCCCATGTTTTAAATATGCCTCAAAAGCAATTTCCATTCCTAAAGAGAACTAAAAAAGTGAAGGAGTTTAACTGATCTCTTGTACTCGTAGAGCTTGAAATCCAAATTATCATCATCGGACGTTGAGGGTTGTTTCCGACGAATCGAATCTCATTTCGATTTTAAGTGACTTACGCTACTCCAAGACGAAATTTAACCTCATGATCTCAGGTTTTCGACGTTTCCTTTCGATGAAGAGCAAATAATTATTAAGGACAAAAAGGGCTCTTACATTCAAATATGGCTCTCTCAGTCTAAAAAATGATAAAAAAAATTGCCGACCTCTATCCGCTGGAGGTCAAGGACGAAGTGGAGCGTCTCCTTACGAAGCGTATTTCGTGGACTTTCATACGGGCTTATTTAACGAAGCTTTGATAAGTAATGCTCAGAAGAGCAACAACTATATTTAAAAGTCCGAATTAAAGCTTCCGACGGACGACTTGGTTTAAAAGGTGTCCGGCAGCGAAGGAGTATCAACAGCTTCAATCATCGATACTCCTACTACGGTCTATTGAACCAAACTTCAGATATACTCTCCAAAAACGTCGACAATATTGGTTGTTTGTTTAATTCCTAGGTAAACCCCACCCCACCAGAACTTAATCCGGTATCAGCCGGTGAAAGTTTAACTTAGGAGCTAAGATCTTTATTATTGAACAATTTGAATTTACAAAATATCAAATATTTTCAGCATTGAGCTTCCATTGGTGTCTTCTTAGCTTTGGACTCCTCGGCGAGCTGGTACATTCTTCTTTACGGTGCGGGCATAGCCAAAAATGAGATGAATCGGCGTTTCCTCCTCCTCCTTGCAGAGACGACAAGTTGAACTTTCTGCTTTTCCTATCTTGAATAGGTGACTGTTAAGGCCAATATCGCTGCTAACAATGGCCACAATATTATGATTTTGTGTCTTTTGAATTTATAAATTTTATTCTTTAAAATTGCTTTCCACTAAACATCTTAGAATGTCGGGCAAGTTTGTAGGTTTCGCCAGTCTTTTTTCCAAAACTTTATGCTGCCTCACGTAGGCACCCTCGCATTGACACATTGAAATTGGGACAGTGACAGGCAATCCTTTTAAAGCTCCTTCCTTCGCTAGAAAATCTGCGAACTCGTGCGACAATTTATTTGAGTCCAAATATTTTCTTCCAGACGTCATTAAAGACCAAAATACTTCCTGACCCCTAAATTATTAAATTTTTAATGTTTTGCCTTCATTCAGTGTGTTTGAGAGCTTTATTTACAGCTTTGGAAACGGAGACCCGTTTCCTTTAGTGATATCCTTTTCTAGAACTTCGACATCGAACTACTTTTCTAGTCATAACAATAAGACCCAGGCTTAAAAAAGACTTTAAGTTGACTCTTCTTTGCAAGTCTATAATTACGGCTTGGTTTTAAGAATTTCATATCGGAATGTATTGCCTTCCAAAAAGCAAAGCCTTATATACACTTCCTCCTTCGATCCACCTCTTCACACTTTAATTCGTCGATATAATTGACTTTTCTGAAATTCAGAGCAGCGCAGCGCAGGATGGGCATAATTTTTACAAGCACACCATCTCCTTCCGGCTTATGGCGAATCTCACCCGAGCTTTGCCGTAGCCCTGTATAATTTTTGCCATCCCATCTTATGGATAACTGTAACCACACACCCCCGTGCAGTCCAACTACGAACGTAGGAGCCCACCACAGTCCTCGAACTCCCAGTATCCACTAAGACTCGTTTTGTCAACGGACAGGGGTATTATGTGATTGTCTGCATCGTATTGTCTTCTCAGGATGTTAGTGGTTCAGACAACATTCTTTATCTGTTTCACCGGCATTTTATTACCAAAGAGTAGTATTTTCAGCATAATTCATTTATTTTATATTTAGTCTGATATATCTCTCAAGATCTTGACGATGAAAATTAATAAATGGCTAAATTATTAAATTATATATTTTTCCGCTTTCTTCCCAAAAAGGGTAAAAATACTCTACTTTCGGTGGATATTTGGAATTGTCGATTTCCAGAAAAAATTCTGGTAATTGATAAAAAATATTTTATCTATCAAGATTCGGGTAGGTGTATTGTTTTCACTTTATGATGCGAGGTTTTATTTTTTTGTTATTATTTAATATAGAAGTATGTCATAGTAGCTCTGATTAGAATGGTTATTGAACTCTTGAAAAAGTTCAGGGCCTATGAAGACAAATATAAAATCAGGAGCATTTGTTTTTAGAGGGTGATAGTCTTGTCACAATGTAAATCACAACGGGCAGCGTCTAAATCCTTGTGTGGTCTTAGGATTTTGGACACACTGTTCGTCCTATGGGTCAAAATGGAACCCCTTTACATAAGCTGTATTTAGCCTACAAGTATCCTTCGCTTTTATGTGAAAATATTTGTTGTTATTTTTTTATTAAGTGTAATAAAGGTTATTTCATTTTTAACTATTGTAAATAACTTAATTGTGTGAAGCTATTTATCATTTATTTTCACAAAAATAGTTATATTTTCTTAGGATAAAAAATACAGAAAATACAATTTAGAATATGCATAAATACCATATATACAGAAACACGAAATTTGCAAAATTATGAACATACCTAGGTATATATCATATTTACTTTATTTGGTGAATAGTATGCAATAGGAAATAGTTTGTGCACAAGGCAAAGTGCAGATATGATTTTACATATAACACAAAGTATTTGTTTTGCTTTCCAAATATGATTTTACAATTTTGGTCACATTGGTCGTCCGTCGGGTATATAAGCTTCAAAAAAGGAAGTCCTTTTGGTTCTTAAACCCAAAATATTTTGAATAAAAAAGCACTTGTTACTCTTCACACAGAACATAAATGCCTGAGTTGTCCCCTTTTCACAGTGAAGAAGTATTTACTCCTTTTTTGGGGGAGTCGAAATTGACCCTTAGTGTAACTTTTTTGTACAGCCTTTATGAGATTTGATATCAAAGTTATTTTTAATCATTAAGTTTGTTTTAGCAAAAGTTACAGAATTTCAAGTTGAAAAAAGACATTGAATGTTTTTTTTCTGCTTTTATTAGTGTAAACGGATCAATCGGACCCTCATACCACATACGGTCTAGGCAAACATTAAGATTTTAAAATTTACGAGGACTCATGAGTCCATGCGTGGAACGTCATCACATTTTATCCATTCAAATCAGAAGAATATTTAAAAATATACAAAAAATATTGTAGTGTTTGAAATATATACCCATTTGATATTTTGTTTATTGCTTTACCTCTTGCTTAGATTTATATTATAAACTATAAGTTTATTTTACTTATATATTATTATTTTTATATAAAATTTTATATAACATCTAAAAAGGAAAAAAATAAAAAGATAGAGAGAGACTTTGTTGATATTTAATATGGACCAGACAGGAAATTGAAGGAGATTCATCAAAGATATTATTCAAAAATATCTGCATCAGACAAAGACATCAGGTGCCTTTTTCTAATTGTGAAGCTCCATCTGAAGACGTTATAATTAAATCTTTAAATATATCATGATTATTTTATTTCCTTCCAATATTATCATGCCATTATTTTATTATGTCTTTTAAAATCTTTTTTTACATACGACCCTAATATCTTGCTTCATTGCTGATTATATGTATGTAAATAATGTATTATTACGTAAATGTTTATTAATATGTAAATAAAAATGTATGGAGACCTCTTTTTTGTTGAAGGATAGCCGATTTGATCAAACACATGGGTTAAAAAAAAACAAAAATCAGTTTGCATTTTATAAAGTTATGACCAAAAATATATTTAGCATAAAAATATAAAATATATTAAATTTTAACGAGCGGCCTGCTACAAAATGAGGGGGTAATATGTTCCTTGTGTGAAAGCCGCAAAACTGTTGCACATCAGTTCCGAGATTGCACGGATCTTGTCCATATTATGATAATTATAAAAGAAGGTCTAAAGGATAAAATAAGCAGGGATCTGAGCCCAAACGAGATCCTATATGGCATTTTAAGTAAGGATCCTAAACTGAGACTGGCATCGAAAGTCATTGCAAAACTCCAATCAATTCTGGCGAGGGCCAGGTTCAAGAACCATAAAGTTTCCACAAGGATAGCGGAGGTGGCTTTAAAAGAATATAATATCTCAGGAAACATTTTTAAAGATGCATCTACATTATAATTTTTGTAAACCATGTGTTTTTTAATTACCATATTTCAACATTACATGTCTTTCTCCTTTTAGTCTTTAATTAATCTGTGATAATTTTTTGTTGAATGTTAATAATTTTATTAACTGAAATGTATGTCTCCCATTTGGATTTAAAAAATATATACATTAAATTTTTCATAAACCTCAACTAACTCAAGAAAGTAATAAAGCCATGAATGCAAAGCCCATTAATATTGAATCTAAATGCTTGTAATATGAGTTACATAGATAACTAGAGGCATATATACACTCAGAGAGTGCAGACCTCCGCCGTCACGGGGTCCTTATGAACCTTCCGAGGTGGATTTTTCACAACTGGGGCGGCGTAGAGGGACGGGGAGGGTTCCCCTCGACGGAAATTCCGAGAGGAAGACCTTCCCGGCACCCGATTTTACAGCACAGCGACATCTATTGGCAGAGTAGGCTAACTATTTATTAGTATTAGCTCGTTTTGCATCTTAATTCTGCACTCAGAGATGCCAAAATTTAATCACTTGTTTTCTTTGGCATTTCCAACAACTCCACAAAGTTTCATTCGAATCCGTTCGTACTTTTTGAGTTATCCTGCTGACAAACAAACCAACAACCAACGCCAGTGAAAACAATACCTCCTTCGGCGGAGGTAATGAATATCAAACAAATGAAGAAAAAAATTACGAGATAATTTCAAGTTATATTCATGAAAATAAAGTATCCTTGATTCATTTTTTAAATGGTTACCCTTAATAATATCAATGGTATAATAGGATCAAATAAATAATTATCTAAGGTCCTTCAACTATGTTAATATAGGGCACTCATACTATGGATTACATTTTTATAAATGCATGAACCGTCGGGCCGCAAGGGGTTTTATTAATTTTTTTCATTCCTTTTAATAAATGCCTGGGTCCGTCATACAAATGAATATCCAGTAAGTCTCTGTGATATGGTTAATGGACTGATGCTTCTCGGAAAAGTATATTGTAACTTCAACAAGGCTTCTCATTATATTTTATTTGCAAAAAAGTTAAAATTAATTAACAAAGTGTGAGCCATATATATTTTACAAATATATACTCTGTGTCTATGATATCTCTGATTTTTATTTTATTTTTTTATTTTATAATAATGGGTCATTTATTTAAAAATCATACATAAAATCATATACAATAATAAATAAAAGAGCATGAGGGGTTGTGATAAAAAAATCATAATAAACATTGTAGTAGATTTTATTAATTAAAAAAGCTATCAAAAATGCATTTTGTAAATTAATGTGTATGTATGCATACATGCATAAATATAATATTTTGAAGTGAAAATTATATATGTGTATTCAGTGTCAGGCCTCCGGATTTGACCCTTGCTGGGAGAGTTCAAGGGATATATTTTTGCACGAAAAGAAGTAATCATGAGGAAAACAGAGTGTTCGCTCTTGATTTTTATGCTTATTAACCGCAGATTTGGCTTTTTTTATACATTCATAATTGCAAGTTCATCTTTAATTCAACACATGATTTACTCTATTTTGGTTACTAGGAATCCACTTATTGCGAATATGTAGTATTTCTCATACACAGATAAAATTATATCGAACCAAATAGGCTAAAGAACAGTAATAATATTTTGAAAGAGGAAATGAAGGCTACGTTTTGAGACTCATTCTATTGGCGTTTCAAGGGACAAAATTAGAACCTCACCAAAAACGAGGTACATAGACTTTGCACATTTGAACTGTAAAGCTTTAATTGCTCAAAAGCTAACTCTATACCAGTCATTAATGAAAGAATGTCTGATAACACCGTGAAACATTTTGTCCTTGAGTTAAAACTGTTATTTTCTTTTGCCTATGTCCAGCAAACAAAAAATACTTTAATCATTTGTAATTTTGCTTTTGTGTCCAGGATAAGGATATTTGTGAAATTACAATTTTCATCATTTCTAATTAGAAATTAAAAATTGTAAATTTCAAAAAAAGGTCATAAAGGCCAAACCTTTTTTCGGACAAAATTTTTAGTGGCATTTTTGGAATCTACGTAAAAATGGGACTCATTAGGAATTTCAGCCAAAGGACAAACAAAGACCTAATTTTGTTACTTAGTGTAATCACTATACTATTTCATCCCTAGTGTTTTTAGCTCTGTATGTTAAGTTCTTACGGTCCAATGCAAATCGTGGTGTTACGCTGGAGAATAATTGCAATTTTTTCTGTCGCCGTCTTTAACTCAGAAAAATATTTAGATAAGTTTTAAAGAATTATACCAATTTCTTATATATACATTAATTAACGTTGTATTTTTGTATACATCTGATTTTTTGTGAGATTTAATTCTTTCCCAGAGTATTAATTTAAAACTATAGTGTTTATTCATGTATTTCTTTTACGTAACTATTCCAGTTTATATATATCTATTTCTCTCTCTATTTTTCTCTGTCTCTCTCATTATATATAATATATGTATATATATATATATTTATGGTTTTAATGCAATCTCAAGTTTTCGACGAACCGAATCCCATATGGGACTGATATGAAGCTTATTAATGAAGAGTAAAATTTTCTCTTTTTTTTTTTTTTTATTAAAGGAAAATAAATTATGGGGATTAGTTAAGGTTTTTTGTTCATAAATTTTTAAATTAAAGTAATCAGATTTCATTTTTAGTTACTTTCTTTGCAATAAATAATAACTTTTTGCTATAGGTATAACTATTGATCACTGATCTTAACAGTACTATTTTCTAATCTTTCAATAGTATCACTTTGAGTCTTGATACTATCCCATCTATAAATGGCTTAAAGAATTTCCTATTTGTTTGTTGTATCTATGAGACTATAATTGACTCTTTTCTGGGTTGAATCCGAATTTGAGGCCATAGATACTAAATTTTACTAAAAGTCGTAATTAAATAAATTTGTCATTGATACTGCGGCAATTAGTGAAAACAGTACAATTTATATACGATATACTTAAGAGTTGGCAACTGAGTTTAACAATCAATTTTTATTTACTTATTACAATAAGTGAATTCATAGAGTTTGAATTATGATAAAATGATCTCATTCTTAATTTTTGTCAAATAACCCTTATGCTTGAATAAATTTCTTGATAAAAGTTATAATTTTTAACATATTTTATATATGTTTTTTAAAATATTAATATAGCTATGATTAGGATCCCACTTTAGTTTGACCTCAATTGTCAAGGAAAATTTGAAAAAACATATTCCTTTGACTCCATGGCATTTGAAATTTTCCACGAAGGAACCTAAATCGGGAGACGCGATGGAGATTGTCAAAAAGCATTTAGACAATTTTAAATTACCTAAGGAATGGGCGATAAGAGTAATGCGGTCATTGATGGCATAAATGATGGGAAAAATTCACTGAACAGCTACAAATCTCCACCAACTTAATTAGTTTCTCAAAACATTGTAAGGACTGTGGAAGAATGTATGTGAACATCAGACACGCTTTCTGTGATTGTCCATCATTGGCAATTATCAAAAGGTTCATTCATTTGAATTCTGGCTTTATTTCCGATTATGAAGATGAATATGTGGAAGCAACTATTCTTTTTGGCTTCCCAATCAAAGGACAAGGCTATAAAGAAGAGGAATAAGCTATTAGTTCATCTTTGAGCAATTGCAAGGCTTACATAGCTAAGCAGCTTACAGAAGGAAAACTGATCGAGGAAAATGAACTAAGAGGAATAATAATATCCGCCGCCGCTCGATACGCGGCTTTTTCTCTGAGAATCCCAAAACTGCAAAGTGTGCTCTGGAACCACGCAGCCGAAGTCGTGAAGTATTTCCCATCCTTGTCACCACAGTATGCGAAATCGCTCAAAATAATAATTAAACAGTATAAAAAGTTCAAAATGACATGAATGATTGTTGATTATGTTTTTAGTGTTTCATCATTAATACTTTATGGAATTTTATTTTTAATCATTGTTATTTTATTATGTATGTCTATTTACTTGTTATAAGAATTTGTGGTCTTTAAAAGGAAAATAATTATAAACTAGAATGTTTATTTATGTTTTTATAAAACACAATTTTCCTTTTTATTATCTTTTATTTACATATAATTTTGTATTATACATATTTTAAAAAGAATAAAGACCTTGCTGATGAAAAAAAAATTGAATGGTTAAAAATATCTCACTTTTTTTGTTGGCAGCTGATAATTAAATTAATTATTCAATGTAATAAATTTTAATTTTTCTCTTCAAATATTTTGGACAAGTGCCCATCGATACTTTTAAATGTTATTTTCCCCTCTATGGTTTCCTTCCAAAAAAAAAAAGGAATCAGGGGCTTGAATGGGATATAGTTCTAAATTAATCATATTCAACCTCCTACTTTGAAAAAATTTGTAAAGCTAAATAGGAATGCATCCAAGTATAACATTTTGACAGCAATTTTTTTCTGGGAAAACCTGAAAAAATCTATTGCAAATGAAAAACCTCAGAGCTTCATTTTGAAAAATCTAGTTCCTTTAAATATTATGAAATATTAAAATGAGTTGTTTTTCGATGATTTATTATGTAAATTTAGTGCGATACATAATAATTATTTTAATAAATTTTTTTCATACAGGGCTTTCAATAACTTCATAAATTGAGTCTTATCTCCAATATTTAAAACTACACAAATTATTTATTGCATGAATTTTAGGTTCTATATCAATTGAGTATGGATTAAAATCTGCGAGTCCACAAACGTTTTCAGTATTTGATTCCTGAAATAAGGCCTTTCGGCTTTTATGTTTTCAGTACAATCAATACTGTGCTTAGTATAATATAATAAATAAAGGCTTTAAAACTTTATTTACTAAGGATAAATATTTTTCTTTAATTTTATATATCCTCTAATAAACAGAGATTGTTCAGGCATTTGTCCAATTAAATGTCGGCGTTAATGGGAACGGGCTGCCGGGATAGATCAAGGCCATTATTTTGTTTGGAGCCCACAAGAGGAGTCGTAATTCTTTACCACATCACAAGTCGATTGAGTGTGCGTTATTAAATATTAAATCATTGGTCTTGTAGAAATTAACAATTAACAGTCCCATACACGAAGAGAACTTAAGATCCATTATGATAGGAGCAGCCGGGCGTTACTCGGCACTCGGAATCAAAATCCCTCAGTGGCATTTTCCTCCTAGACTTCGGTAGATGATCAAATTCATTCCATGAACTTCAACACATTATCTAAGCCTGTTTAAATCAATTGCTAGAAGATATCAACGTTTTATGTCAAGAACGGCCTTATTGTGATTGTTTTTAGCTTTGAACCGGGTCTTAATGTCCCTTTATAAAAGATTATTTTAATACTAGGCAATAATTATGTACTAAAATGTTCATTTAGGTATTTTTTTGCGCAACTGCCTAGTTTTATGTTTTTATTTATTATTGTATTGTCTTATGTGTATTTTATCTACACTGTTTGTTGATGATGATAAATGAAAAGTCTAAATCGAATAAAAAAGACTAAAAGCCAGGCTTATAATTGTAAAGGATTTTCCTTTTATAGACCCTTATAATTCTCTTTCGTTAGAGATATATAGTCATCAAAAATGGATCATTGTTCCACCGTCAGCTCAACAATGGTGGGTCTCATTCAGACAAGGCGGCGCACGAGATAAGACATCTTCCATGTGCACCATATATAAAAAAATGAGAACCCCTCTGCAAAACCCTTCTGATTCTCTTTGTTGTTATTTTTATTATCACTATCTTTTTGCACTCCTTTCGGCATTTTTTTATTATTCTTATTCAAAATGTCCATATATTGAAGCAAAGGAAGATTTTTTGGCCTTCCAACACACTCTCTCACTCTTTCACTCCTGAGTCATAAATCTACATTAATTAGATGGGCGTCAGTGGATCCATCCTTCTCCATGGATATAAATGGATGTATTTTGATGTAAGCCAGACAGATAAATCAACACACACACACACAATATGTAAATTTCCAAAGAGTTTTCTTATTATCATATCTCTTCAGAACGTGAGAGATCTGATTGGCTGAGAAGGGAGTGACGTCATTTAAGGCCCTTGTTTTGGATGACAAATCGAAACATTGAAACGAAAGAGCCTAAAAAGGAAGAGGCGACATTATCTGCTTCTTGCTTAGTTAATTGTTCTAATATATTTTGCTTACGTTCTGAGGGTACAATACAAAGAACCTCTAAAAACAATATTTCACATTCAATTCATATTCAAAATCCAATATGCACTTTGAGCCTTTGTTTTGGTCTTATTCATATGCTTGAATTTGTATGTGAGTATAAAAAATAGAACTAACACTTCATTGCTGTATACTGTGAATAACTGTGTTAGAGAATTTATTTTTTATAACAGCGTTCATTTTTATTCTATATTCAAACAATTATCTTTTCAAATAAGTATACATCAATTCTTAAATATGCTTTCAAAAAAATAACTGTTTTAAGAAATCCATTATACCATTATGCATATTTACAACGCACGCTGTATAAAAACTATTGCATCAGTGGTTGAGCAATAGTATCATCAAATGCATCATCACAGTAACATAGACGAACCAACTAATAGAACCGTTACAACAATTATTTTTGGTCTGTAATATACTTTTGTTATCAAATATTAATTTTTATCTTACGTGAGTACAAAAAGTTGGTCCATTGAGGTCATGAAGACTGTATATATCAAAATATTCATTTCGAAATATCTCCTACCTACTTCATTTTATTAATGTTAAAAATTTTCATAGCTTGTGAATGTTTCCTTCGTGTTTTTCACACATTATATGAGAGAAAATAGGACCTTCTCATAGATTTAACTGGGATAAGAGCTACATTATTTTGTTGTAAGAAGATGTTTTATCTTAGATTTTTCATTAATTAACAATGTCTAATTATTTTGTTATAATAGCTTTCAGAACTCAGCTTAAGCCTTTAATTTAAAGATATAAATCGTAAAACCTAAGCAGTTGTTTTACGGCTAAATCAACTAATTTAATGTAAGACTAGATTCATAATTTAGCTTGCATCGTACAAGGAAACTTTAACTTAGTTAACGTACGCTTATGAATTAGGCTTAATCAAATGCAAACAGTCAAAGTGTATGTTTTTTATCAGTACAAAAACATATGTATTTGGCTTCTTACATACTCAAGCTTCTATACATTCAAATGCTAACAAATCATGATCAAAGATATATTAGTTTTATCACTATTAAAAATCATAAATCATTATTAAACAGCTCATACTTTGGTCTCTAGGATTAAATATTTAAAAGGTACCAAGAGAAAAAAACTGTTGAGTCCATCAAACGGACATTCATTCTTTGTATTGCATCCTCCTAATAAGATATAATTATTTCTAGCTATATTAGAGTCTCGTTGATTTTATTTAAAAAAACACTTTTTGTACCTATCATCGTCTTGTTTGAATAACTAATTACGAGGATGTCCAATGAAGAGGCCAATTTGAAACTATTAAGATACATTTTTTGATTTCCAAGGTGTTATAACACTTTAACAAATTGTAAGCAGGGCCAAATAGGTCCTTGCAAATTTCAAAATATAAGTTAGATAGCTAATTATAAGTCTTTGATATTCACTACAAACTTATTGTATTTTTATTTAAATCGTAGCTAAATGGTTATAGTTCACTTAGCCTACAAACACTGTAGTATACATATTGTTAGTCACACCAACATAACGTTTAAAAAAACTAACATACGATTCCTTTTTCATCAGATTTACTGAATTTCTAGCCTCTATCAGTTGTTTAGATATACTTACATAGGTATATATAATTAGTGTAATGGGTGAATAATAGAAAATACATAAGCAACTTATAATATCCAATCTCGTCACCAACCCAAAGGGATATTGAAGAGATTACAGAACCTTGTTTATATAAATCATAAGTCTAATAAACAATGAGTGCCTAAAAACAAAAAGAATGGAAATGACTTTTAGAACCAACAAGATAAGTAATTCTGAATGCCAGCTTAGACAATTTTACCATAAAAATATAAAGATATAGAGAGCTTATCCCTTCAATAGAAGAGAACATCGTTTAGATGTATTCTGTGTCCAATATAAACAAAGTAATTTATACTACGTCATCGTAAGCTGATCATTGAGAAATAAATATTTGTTTATATTGGACACAAAAATATATTCCTTTGAAGAATCCAATAAGTCCTCTATGTTTTTATACATACAAATTGAGGTATACTATAATTATATTTTGGTTTAAACCAATATATTTATTTATATTTTATTTAATTTTCCCATTTTATATTTGGCTCTGTGATTATTGGTTATGCACCTATGACGAAGCTAACTAAATATCTTTCCGAAGCGAAGGGGAAAAGAATGATAGTAGCCTCAATTTAACCACCCATGAAGAGAAGAAGCTACCAAACAAATGGGAGGGAAACCCATTCATTGAGTTGGATTCTTCATGCTGTTGGACAATTATGCACACAAAAGAAAGGGACGGGAAGATGGGTAGGCCGTACAACTTGAGATGTGAGTAATGGATGACGGAATAAGTAGAACTTACTTAATGATAATTGAAACGTTCACTGTTTCTCTCTCTCTCTCTTTCTCTCTCAACTGAGTCTTTATCTTCATCATCATCAATGTAATAATAACCATTATTACTTGTACCTAGTCGTAGCAGCAGCAGTAGTTATATGGGTTTTCAAGGACGGTGCCCTGGGAAGTAGAAGAAAGAGAAAAAAAGAAGAGAAAACGATTTCCTCATTTGACAAGATAAAGAGGTAAGGATTCTAAGGATGATTCTCATGACGTAAGGCCCTCACTAATGACGCAGACTCCTGGGAGGTTTTTAAATTGATTTTTCTTTAATGTATTTCTCTTTACGTCTACAACAAAGACGATCTTATACGAGCTGCGTTCAAGAACAAAAACAATCTTTAGTCACTTATTAAGCTTAGGGTATGCAGTAGGTCAATGCTTTTTAATATAAACAATGACCTAATGATTATTTTTGATCAAAGGACTTTGATAGAAGTAATGCTCATTGGCAAAAATCAAGTTCATTTACAGGTATGCAATTCAATAACGTTGCTTAATAATGAGCAATTGTCTCCTACCAATAGAATGAGGATCTTCAACCTTTTGTCATATAGATATCTGATTATTCCAACTCTATTCATTTTGTTCATTATGTAGTATATAAATAATTGGATGGGTTAAAATAACATTTATATTTGATGAATGCCCTTTAAATTGGTTTAATGTATGACGATACTGCTTTTACACATAAAAACATCATCCTTATATCTGTTCAAACTTATATTGTATATCTATTGTATAATGCCATAAATATATATACATAGATATATAAAAACTCAAAACACATTTCTTTATACTGTTACTTTCGCCTATTTCTTATAAATTATATTGTGTCACTCATGCTTTCATAAAAGGCTTACAGCTTTCTGTGTGAAGAAGTATTCTAATCATTTGCGACACACTTTTCACCTCAGCAAAAATGTAGATTTGCTTATACTAAGACGATGAAACGCTCCGGAGAGACGAGTCATTTTCAGCTTTCAAAAAGTTGAAACAGCTCATAACATTTTTTATGTAGATTATATGCAAATAATACTATTTGTTTATAAACGCACCTTGTACATAATGCAAACTGTTTTCTTTCTGTCTGGAAAATAAGAAGATATTTTGTTAAGGAACGAAGAACAAAAAAATAAAGAAGAATTGTGGTGCACAATTCGCCCACTCCTAAGGATATTAGGGTCACACGCTCCAGTCAATGGCTCTACATTCCATGCCCAAATATGATATTTCAGATTTTTCAAAGTTATAGGGCTACAATTTATTCCACAAAAGATCATGTTTTAAATGGAATTATTGCCATAAAATGTAAGCTCAGACTTTAAATGTTATGAACTATGCACTAATTGGTCGAATATATGGAAACAAAAATCAATTTCATACTTTAATAAAACCATAAATAAAAATTGGTTTCCCTCTGCTGTTGCAATGTAAATTTATATTATTAAATTTTGAGTGCCCCTCCCAAAAAATATCAATCAAGAACTGTTCATGCTTTAAAATTTATAAGATATATATGAGAAAACTTCACAATAATAGTTTTCAAAATAATTATTAGTTATCAATAACGAATATGATGTTTATAAAATTACATTTGTTAAGAAATATATTATATTATCTAAAGTAAAAGAACTGCTTTCGTAAGGCTGTTGTCTCATTACAAGTTTAGGTTATATATATATATACATATATATATATATATATATATATATATATATTATATTATGATATAGTGCAATTGAAAAATGATTGATACTCCATACTATTCCAAAGTGAAGCGAAAAATAATATAAAATAGAACATTTAAAAACTTTCTTGGTCAAATATATATTTTGCGGTGAGATTGATACTAATTTAAATAAAGTGGGGATTTTCAAGAACTGAAAAAGAGACTCAAGGAATCCATATCCTGTACTGGCGCAAACTAACTCCTTACAGACTCACAATACAGCCTCGAAGCTATAATTAGAGTGTCTTTTTGTACATCATGCATAGATATATTTAGTATATGCTTATGGTTGAGGGTTGTAGTATTTTTTCCTTGTTTCTTCCACACTTCTTCTTAAACCTGATGAGTAGTACCTATTTTTTGTTCCTTTCTTTTTCTAAGAATGTCTGAGGGTATGTATATAATTTACATAATTATAGGCCGCATACATGCCTATTCCAGGCCCCTGGCCATTGTCTCCTTCACCAGAAGCAAGAATAACAACAATAAAGCATGCAAGAAAATTTGCTGCTGATATATATATATATAGTTAATGAAATCCTAGCCGAAATAATAAATGATGTGAAAAAGGACATGAGCAATGCTTTGTGTGTAATCGAAATTGTATATAATAGTATACTTTATATTAAATTTTAAATTATAATATATATTCATATTATATTATATATTATATTGTATATTATTTTTTATAGTATATTGTAATTATATCATATTTTTATAATTTAATTATATTTTATATTATATTTATATTATATTTTATGTTATATTTATATTATATTTCGTATTATATTGATATCATATTATATATTACATTGTATGTACATTTACATGTTAATCTAGGGTAAAAATAGGTAGAAAGGTCAAATGAACACATATATAAATAACATTTTTTCGTATATTCCATAACTCTGCTACATCTAATAAAAATAATACTGTAAATATATTTATTGTATGCAATTACTTTAAAAAAAACCGAGTTGACACTTTAAATAGTCATCAATTGTATTACATCTAAAAAGAAAAACGATAAAATTGACATTAAAAGCTACAGATAAAACGATATATTTAATTACATTATGTACAAATTAAAAACTATTTGTTGCATTTTAAAACGGCAGAGGTTTGAATAAAAAAATCAACCAGATCAGAATCATGATTCCTCAAAATATTCTCTTTGGATAAATGCTTGTGTATTCGCTGATAGATATACTTAATTTTTCCACCTTTTTAAAATATTAATCCTTTCAATTATATAATCTTCATTGATGTTATACCTATCAGGTGTTTTCTCAAGAGGCATTATTACTTTTG
>CP045893.1:16186379-16209703 GCA_013387185.1 Caligus rogercresseyi | reverse complement strand
ATGAAATTGATTATCATATAAACTTATAACTACTTACACAGGGTTTTAAAAATAAATAATAACTAGAGGCATGTATACACTCAGAGAGTGCAAACCTCCGCCGATCCCCACCAAATGAATCAATTAACGAATTACAATCCAATCATATATGTCTACATAAGTAGGTGTGTTTGGTGAATAATGAGTGAGGAGAGAGCCATCCTAAAAAACATCCATTGATGTCATACTAGTTATTCGTCAATTTTGAAATACGTCACTGGATATTTAAACTCCTTTCTTTTCTCCATCATGCTCTTAATATTAGCGTTATATTTTATTTAATATTAATATTAAGAGGAAGACGGGAAGAGAAAGAAGTTTAAACACCCAGTGACGTAGTCCTTAGCTGATAAATGAACAATATTACGTCAATGAATATTTTTTAAGCGTCTGTTCTTTCCTACTCCCTGAATAGAGACCCCATTTCATTATTAATATTTTTAGTATTTAGCTCGTTTTGCATCTTAAATAAGCATTCAGAGATGCCAAAATTTAATCACTTGTTCCTTTTGGAATTTCCAACAACTCCACAAGTTTCATCCGAATCCGTTTTGTACTTTTTGAGTTATCCTGCTGACAAACAAACCAACAAACTAACAAACCAACAAACCAACAAACCAACGCCAGTAAAAACAATACCTCCTTCGGCGGAGGTAATTAATCTAACTACCGTTTCCTCACATCATAAAATACTATTGGTTTAAATGAGTCACAAATTTAATCACAACTCTTATAAATTTGTCTCCAAAAAATTATTTGACGTCAATTCTGTTTGAAAAAAAAAACGCTTACAAAAAAGGCATATAATTGAATATGCGTAAATCTATATAAAAAATGTTCTATTTAATTTACTTTGGTATTTAACTGAAGATTCCTTCTATAACATTTATAACTAAAGGCATATATACACTCAGAGAGTGCAAACCTCCGCCGTCACGGGGTCCTTATGAGCCTTCCGAGGCGGATTTTTCACGACTGGGCGGCGTAGAGGGACGGGGGAGGGTTCCCCTCGACGGAAATTCCGAGAAGAAGACGCTCCCGGCACCCAATTTCACAGCACAGCGACATCTATTGGCAGAGTAGGCTAACTTGAAATATTTATTAGTATTTAGCTCGTTTTGCATCTTAATTCTGCACTCAGAGATGCCAAAATTTAATCACTTGTTACTTTTGGCATTTCAACAACTCCACAAAGTTTCATCCGAATCCGTTCCGTACTTTTTGAGTTATCCTGCTGACAAACCAACCAACCAACAAACCAACGCCAGTGAAAACAATATCTCCCTCGGCGGAGGTAAAAATCAAATAAAGGTCTAGAAAAGTAACTTATTTGATTCAATAACATCTGAAAACGTATTGTATTTGTCTTGTGGTTATCGTTTACTATTATTCTATTATGAATAAAAAAGTTGTATTAATACTTCAAAGACATAAAAAATCACATGTTAGTTCTATATAATAAGTTTATATATGTATATTTAAGGATATTTTTTAAATCCAAAAGTTTTTTATATTAGACTAATAATATTCACTTTGATTTGTTCTTTCAAATGTATGTAATTAAACATTTTATTTTAAAAACTAGAGGCATATATACACTCAGAGAGTGTGTACCTCCGCCGATCCCCACAACATTCTCATTCAAACATCTCCCTTTCACACTCCCGATTTTCTATCTCTAATCATTGTTTCCTCTCTGTTACCTCATTTTGCATATTAAAAGCACTCAGAGACGGGAAGAGGAAGAAGTTTAAGCTACGTCATGGGTTAACATAGTCCTGAGCTGATATATGAACAATAATACGTCAATGAATATTTTTTTAGCGTTTGTTTTTTCCTACTCCCTGAATAGAGACCCCATTTCATTTAGTATTTTGCTCATTTTGCATATTAAAAAAGCACTTAGAGATGCCAAAATTTAATCACTTGTTTCTTTTGGCATTTCCAACAACTCCACAAAGTTTCATTTGAATCTGTTCAGTACTTTTTGAGTATCCTGCTGACAAACAAACCAACAAACGCCAGTGAAAACAATACCTCCTTCGGCGGAGGTAATAAAATCCGAACAAAAGTCATAAAAGTATGCCAAAAATATAATAAAAGTACGTCAAGAAAAAAAATCAAAATGACAAAATATGAAAAGTTAAAATTAGATTTTTTTAGAATTTGTAGGAATTGTATATTGTCGGCTTAGTCTTAATTTTATTAGGTCCAATGCAGACCATCGGGGTAAAATTTCATTTACTCAACGGCGTAGATCCATTGGTTCTTCGCAACACGAAAAGCCTTCATTGATTCAACGGAAGTGCGTGCCGAAGCAATTTGTTAACCTAAAAATAAATGTTTATATTTTTCTACAGAAAGACCTTTTATAACTCATGAGATTTAAACAGAAATATATTTTGTACAGCAATACCTTTTAATACAGAAAATCATTTCAAACAGAGATATATTATATATTTTTTTGTACATCGTACAAAACTATTATTCAACATTTGCAATTATCTACATACAGATCCCCATATCCAAAATACAAAACTCTTATAATAATAGTTCGGGCCGATATAGGAACAGCAATACCTTAATATACAGAAAATCATTTCAAAGAGAGATATATTATATTAATAAAAACATTTTTATGCAACCAAAAACATTGCCAACTCCTATTATAAAACTTTGAAATGCTCACCTATTCAATAGCACTAATTAATTTATTTATGAAATATCCGCCCCCCCCCCCCTATTGTCTATATTAAAAACAGTAAATATAATTATAACATGTCAAGCCCTCAAACGAATAAAAATTCCTTTTAAAGAAATAATAAGTTTCTATTTATTTTCTCCATATTACCACTCTATGACTTTGCAAAACTGCTTGCAGCCCAGGCAACTAATAAGAGAGCTTTTTAGCAAGAATACTTTTTCGTCTTCCTCAACTTATATGTAGTAATAACACTAATATGCAGCATTGAAGAAGCCAAATAATTATATCGTTGATGCACTTTCCCCTCCTTTTCCTTATTAATGCACCCCATCGTCTGATGATAAGACAACCAAAGCGGACTCCAGCTTAACGTAATAATTGTTTAATGTGTGTAGGTGGGGGGCTCTCATTGCTCAAATGACTCATAAATTATAATTAAAGGGCCAGCCAGTCGGGTTCTATGCAAAGCAAGCACAGCATTTAAGTATCTTCTCAATCACTAACCTCCTTTGTTAATTATGCCTTTTAAAATAGAACAAAACAAAAAGTCCTCGTCTCTGAAGAAATGAGAAAAAACAAATCCTTATTATATTATTCTAAGTTACTTTTTACATGTCTATGTACCCGTACCCTAGTGGCCAACCAAAATTGTTCTGTCGAAATTATTTTATCCCAATTCTCTATGTATTAAATATTTTTTTTTTCACAAGATCCCAAAATTAAGTCATGGTTGACAGAGTTGTATGGGCACATTGGCCTTAAAAGACATCTATTCTAGAGTTCATATATATAGTATATGAGTCTTTAAGCTTTGTTAATTCGTAATAGTCTTCAATGATATTTCTCAAATGTTCGAATCCACAATTACTTGTCAATTTTTAAGATCTCCTCAACATCTATATATAATCTCAGATTATTAAAAAAGCCTATGTGTCAATTTTATGTCATTTATTTGTCGTTATATATATATCCATCAGACTTGTTGATTCATCGTTCATTTGTTGTTGTTTGCGAACGCTGAACGACGAACGATAAGGAATTTTTCCTTATCGTTCGTCGTTCGTTTTTGGCGCTAAAAAACAAAGTTTTTCATTTTCATGGGAAAAATTCCTTTCTAAAAAACGCCTTGATTTTTTTTCAGAATGACGAACGACAAACGAATGATGAACGACGAACGATTCAATTTAAAATTAACGATAGCTTTTGGTGAACGACAAACGAACGACAATTTTTTTGCGAACGTCAACAAGTCTTATATATATAATAATAATAATGATTATAAGAATACTATAGACAAGTAATAATACATTATCATTTGCAATATTAATTAGTTATAATAATAGATGGATACATTTTTATCATTGGATATCAAGAATTATTTTTTTTGCAAATTTGTGACATTGTCAGGGATATATGACTTTCTTTTCAAGATTAATGGAGATGTCTCATTTTTCACATATGAATAATAATTAATAGAACTCGCCCACACGCATCCGACTATTTGGCTTTTTTAAAGTTGTCTGCAATGTATGACAAGGAAGATCTCCTAAGATATTTAACCGGATGTTTTTTCTATTCAATTCTAAGGAAAATACCAATGCAGAAGCTATGAATGAACAAATCCATGTTCCATATAATTGCTTCCATACAATTCTCTGCAGACTGATTTATAAAAACACCACCCTAATTATTTAATTAATGAAGCAAGAAAAATTTGTTTTGTTCTTAATCAGTGGAGCATATCCCATTCAAGCCTTCATATACGAAGGGCTCCCTTCATTCTCTTCTGCACAGAGTCTAAATAAATTGCACAGGAAAGAAACTGTACTTTTAAAGAGTGTTTATCTCAAATGCATGAAGTGTCTTAGTGCCATCAATCAAATAAATTTAAGGCTTCATATCAATGAAGGCATTTCTTTGGGTCTCTCAAAATACTTATTGAACCATTCACAATATAAACAAAATGTAATTTAACATCTATTGTTGGCTTAATGAATATTAATCTATGTGTTCACTTGTTAAGTAGACATGAAATATAAAAACAATAATTTTCGATTCTATTTTAAAATATATTATCTTCAATTTATGGTGAATATCTACAGAGCAATATTTCCCTAAAAATGTGTTTTGTTAGTGTTTAATCATATAAACTTTAATTTATACTTTGATTTTAGAACTTATTTTAATTTTTATGACCCTCACAGAGATTTCGTATTATTGTAAAGTTTATTCCATTTAATGACATCATATATATATATATAAACATATAAATATATATAATTAGTTTTGAATTAAAACTCTAAATGGAAGTCACAACAACCATAAATAAGATATTGAATATCTATCAATCGGATAAAACCTCATAAGAATTTAAATGGAATTTATAAAAGTTAATAATATCTTGCATTTAAATAAAATTAATATAAAAAACTTCCTTAAGAAATTATTTAAAAACTTAAAAAAGCTTGTGAAAAAGTGGGAATTCGCAAATATATTTTGTTGCTTCTTCTTTATACCTTAAAAAACAATTATAAAAATATTTGTAAGTGTTCACGAATCTTAATGCTTTTTCCCATGAAATTACATCTGTATGGATAAGAATAATTATGGTAACATTCAAATTTGTCCATTAAACTTAAGATATTTTAAGGAGGTTGATCAAACCATTCCCTTTTGCAATCGAACATGCAAATATAATTAGTTCAAATATATATATATATATATTTGTACTTGTTTGTTTGTTTAGCTCCTAAAATAGACCCACCTTACCGGAACATAATCCGGTATCAGCCGGTAGAAAATTTAAAAATGAGTTTAATATAATAGAAAATGTATATAGATTTTAAAATTATAGACGTATCGAACTTCTTTTCAATGTTGAATTAAATTAATTTGTAATTTATCAAAAATTAAATGTGCCTATTAAAAAATGAATATTCATGAAAATAAAAAGCTCATTAATTTTCCCGATGGAAAGTAAAAATGCATATTTTTAAATTGCTCATTTTGATCATTACAGTTATTTACTCAATAGCTGGGTGTGTTCATTTGCCTGTGTATGTGTTTGGATTCCAAGTCCCTCATTTTCAAAAAACCTTGGGGATTAATATGTAAGTGTACAGTTATCTTATATCCAATTAAATCTAAAAGTTATTTTCTAAAGTGTTTATATTCACATATTAAGAGACATTGTTTCTTGTTTTCTTCATGTCATTGTTGTATGAAAACAACTTTCATTCAATGAAGAAATATATACAAAAACAGGATTTTTTCTATGTTTTGTATTTAAGAGCCCAATATTCTTTTTTGATAATAATTTTATTCATTTCATTCTTCAAAGATATACATTCCGTACGTAGTAAACGTACATTTTATCGCTTTTGTACTCCATTCAGATAATAATAAAAATAAAGGAACACGCCAATAAGGTGTGAAAATAAGAGTAATAATAAAAATAAAAGAGAACTTAAAAGATCTGGTTGACAAAATAGAGGCAGCTTGATCTTCTCGGTCGAAGGGGAAATAGTTTGTTTACATTTTTACTCCCCATTGTTGTCGTTTGACACATTGGAGACCGAACGAAGAATTTCCATATGTCTTCCGACGAGGCGATGGAGACCCACAGGGAGTCCAATTCCGTCCGTTCTTTATGCATAGAGGACCCTTTGAACTCTGGAGCCCAATATTATTTATTTTGGGTAGGATATTTTACGAACATAACAGACTAAAATAGTATTCCTCATATTGGTATGATATACATTATTTTAAATTTATGCTTGCAATTCTTAAATATTATATCCAATTCAAACAATCTTTGACATAACATTTCAATACTATATAAAAATAATATTTTGATTCCTGAAGGCTCATGCACTGACAGCTCATAACTAAAAATACGTATTATGTGATGTCATTGTACAAATGTTGTGTTAAAAGCATATAAACTTATAAAAAAAGAATACAAATGTATTTGGTCTTTTGCAATGTAAATAGGAAAATATTTTCATATGAAATACTTATTCATGAACAGTTTTAAGTATGAACTAAAACTTGGTGTTTCTTCAATTATTGTATTTGAAAAAATAATAATTTCTACAAATATAATTTTTTTGGAAACAAAATGTTTATCCACCTAACAATCTAAAGAATCAAATTATTTTTGATTCTGTTTTTCATAGTATTTATTTTTGGCATTTTGTATGAATTCAAAGCATTATGATATTTACTAAACTTTCCATACAAATTTTTTATGTAGGCAAAAATTTCATCCAATCAGAGCACTATAAACAAAGCTAATCAATCTTTGCGTAGTATCTTTTGATTGTAATTATTATTCAGAAAAAAATAGTCATCAGATCCAATGTTTTATAGACATATTATATCTGAGATTAAGCCAAAAGATACATTTTTGCAAAAACCAAAATGAATCTGTGCTGAATTTACAAAACTCCTCAGATCTTATTTGTCAATTATAGTGGCTATAAATATTATTTTTAGACTGTATACAATTAAGTCTGCAAATACTCTATTAATATATCATTAGGGGGATTTACAGATTCTTTACACAAAACGTGATTAACTTAAGTCCATCAATGTCATTTCAACGAGCAAAGTCAATAGAAAAATAGTGGTTTTTGATATGATAAACAAATATATATTTGAAATAATAATAATAATAAGATGTTTATTACGTTGAACCCTGTGATATGAAAAATAATATTAGGATGTCCCAGCAACTTGCTCCTGGATCTCCACCACCCCTCACAGTTCTGATATGTATAAAAACAAAACCTAGGTAATTTATATTATTGTATGATGCTCCAAGCTTAGCTCTGTAGCTGGACACCTTCAGGAGGACGACGCCATACCTCTCTAGTCGTCGTTGTCTTCTTCTTCAGTAACTAGGTTTATAAGAGTGTAGTTATGCAGGTAGTTTGCAGCAAAGTATCCACAGCTGAAATGGAATAAACTTTCTTTTATACACATACAAAACACATATATATTTCTTGTACTTTCATCTTCCTTAACCATCAAGAGATTATCTTCTCTTATTCCTGCATATAACATTCATTTAAAAGAAAAGGAGACGTTCATTGACATTCTTATGGAATAAAGTCTTAATTGTAATCAGGGGGCTTCACACATAACTATTGTTGTTATTCATGGTTGTGGAATTGTATGCTTTTTGGGCTTTATAAGGGACATGATTGAATTCCCATTAAAAAAATGACTTTATGGAAAACATTTTTAGTTGAACCTACTGCAAGTACAAGTAATTTCTTAGAATGGTGGATTGGATATCTGTACACCTTCAATAGAGGATTATATAAGTGTAAGATCAGAGAAAAATGTGTCCTTTTTAATTGGATAGTGAGGAAGCAAATAATTTCAAAATGAATGAAGAAAGTGAAAAGGATATATATGTGATAAAAGAAAATATAAGGTTTGTGTTTTTTGTATATCATATATTATTTTAATATATGATGGTAGGTATTTCGTATCAAGGATAAATCCACATAATGATTACTTGTTGTCTCTTCATTCGATCGATATTTATACATTTCTTGACAAATATATTCTGGTAAATAAAATAAAAAATTTACTTGACAAACATATAAATTCGAAATATTGATCTCGAATACAAAGAATAACACGACAATGATGATACATAATATTTTCTTGCTTATTTTTGTTGCATTATTACATATGATACATGTATTAAGCGGAATAAAAGATTCCTCACGTGATGAGACGACTCACAAATGGATGCTTAGCATCGATCCTATTATTTTCAATATTCTTTAGCAGAGGCTAGCAGAAACTCTGTGAATATTATAAGAGAACCAAAAATACTTATGTATTTCGATTAATTAAACCAAAAGGACAGAGGACCTTATAAAATCTAGATTCATTTGACTTGTGAAGCCGACCCCCAAACTTTGAATTTAATACATAATAAAAAGGAAGGGGTTGGAGTTAATGCTTTACAGGGAAGATACATTAGAATGTATTCCATTGCAAAAAAAACCTCAGTTTGGCACTTTGAGATCAGGAATGGCGTATTAAATTACAGGAATTAAATAAAGAAATGATTAAACTATAAAATAATAAGTTGTATTGCAAAATTACTAGACTCAACCATAAATATATAAAGACATTGAGGGCTTATTAGATTATTAAGAGGAATAAACAAATAAACAAATCTTTCTATCTCTATGATCAACTTACAATTACGTAGACCAAATTATTTTGTTTATATTAGTCACAGGCGACAACTGAACGATGTTTTTCTGCTTTTTTCTCTATTTCTTTTATATCTCTATGGACTCAACATGCAGACTTTGTAAAGAAGATAAGGAAACGCCAACCCACTTGATTAACGATTGTGGCTGCACAGCGCAGGAAATGGCTGAATTGACGGCAGTCGCACAGGAATGAAAGCTATCCTTGGAGGACCAAATCATAAAATATATAACCTTGTATGTAAATATCAATTATTTAATAATAAAGCTAATTGTTCTTAGGTAGACCTCAACCAGCATATATACAAGATTAAGTTCTGGTGTGGTGAGGCTACTCTTGGAGTAAAACAATAAACAAACAAATTAAAGAAATTATAATTTTCTATATTGTGAAATTAAGCTACTTTTTCATTTCCAATGGAAGTAAACGTGATATGCAATAATATTGGGAGTTATATTTATTTTTATTCATATGACATCAATAGTCAATTAAAAGAAATGGCGTCCCACAATGCAAAACAAATATATTTTTAACTAAACATTTGCATTCAATTGACTATAAACTCCTTGATTAATGATGCCAAAATTGTTTATCGAATAGTGTTAGAGAAAATATTTAATTACCTATGCCATGTTGGACACTTCAAATGATTAACAAACTTAAAAAACACACCTTTATTACCACATTTTGTCTATAGCTTTGGTTAATCCTGGCCTGAAAAAAACTTACTGTACACTACATACAGCTAATTTGAAAATAATACTTCTGAGCATTTAATTATTTAACTAAACCTTGTCATCACTAACAAATGTGAAAAAGTACAATATTCACTCAAATATATGTTAATTTGTTCGAGGATCTGATCCTATGTATGTATGAGGGTTTTTTATTTAAGGTATTAATAAATTTAATAGATGTTTCATTTATTTTGTTTTAAGTGATATTATCAAACTAATTTGCTGAACCGTATATATTTTTCCCGCCACAAAATTGCTAAATCCTAAATTGCTTAAAAACAGAAGTGTATAAATATATGCATATTAAGATTCCGTCAGAATACTAAGCATTGGACTTGTAATTAAATATAGAAAAAGATAATGCCAAATATGAATTCAATTGCGCTTTACAATAAGAACAAAATGAAACAACAAAAAAATACCGAATCTAAGATGTAACTTCACATAAAACACGATCATTGCTATTCCAACAGGGAATTACCGCTCGAACTCCTTTTTTATATGCAATGCAAATTTGATGCATTATAATGCATTTGTAGCACTAAATAGCTACAAATTATGATAAACATCACACCCACTCTGATAACTTTGCTTATTTCTTAGTTGCAAAAGATGCAATGGGCATTGGAAAATCAATGAACAGTCAAGTGTACGGGTGTCTTTATCTAAAAAAACATATCTGATTTTGGCTACACGCTTTGACATCAAAGGAGAAGGGCCTTAAATCAATGCCTTAGAAAATTCACAGAGAGTTTCCTTACAACAAAGTCTTCTTATAGAGCTATTTAGTAGTATTTTGGAACATTTGAATAGCCATTTAACACTAGGTGGACGAGCGGGTTATTTTAACCTGCAATTTTTTTTCAATGTGATGGCTTTTTTACATTATCATACTTACATGCCTAATTTTTTTTACTTTTAATGTATATATAACAACTATATGTGTTTGGAATTTAAACACTGTATCTATATTATTCACTAATTTATTTGCACTTATACCTAGAAAGACGGTCATTTGAGCCCGCGCATACCAAAATTAAAATAAACGTAAAATATTACTAACATAGTGTTGTGTACGGGTAACAAAGTTGTAACGGGCGTGTATAGATTTTGTTAAACATCAGCAACTCCAAACGAATTAGCATGTTTGGAAAAGTGTTACCTATGCTCATGTAAATAGATGTAGAGCAGCTTTTGCTTCATCTCAGAACTTTTGTGCTAACAACCTGCCAACATGTCACGAACAAAACGTTTCACTGTCGACGAAATTCCACAACTTCTTTTAGCAACGCCATTGGATGAATTAGATGGAGCCAAATAGAACCGAACCGAATTAGAAGAAAAAATCCTCCCTAGATCAAATTTTTGAAGGCGTCTCTTCATGAAAAAACAGTCCTGAAGAATAAGTATTTGACCCTCACTGTAACGAAGCCAACCCCAGCAAAAATGTCTTCTTCCTCACTGATGTGTCAATCTCTGATGATCCGAAGAAGCTTCTTGAATCAGTAGAATATTATAACCAAACAAAATATGAAGATGATGTTGATCAAAAGGCGAGATTATACAGCACTAAGGTATCTTCTAGTCGTTGACCGCAGCAGGTTTGTGTGGTACAAAGATGTAACCGGTGCTAACATTTCAAGACGAGATTATCTAATAAAACTAATATCCGAACAAAAAGTACTTGCTGAAGACTGTTCTGATGGTAAGGAGGAATCTGATTCTGATTATATTCCGCCTATTATCAAATGAACAGCATATGAAAATCTAGGAACAAAAAAAAAACGCTGTGGAGGATGTAAGCGCCCTGCTTGTAGAAAATGTGCTTCTCACACAAGAGTAATATAAGAAATGTTAGAACGCATTATATTGTATTTTTCGGCACTTATGTAGAGTAACCATGTTATTGTGACATAATGTCCTCTATAAAAGGATATATTAATATATTATATACAATAACAAAAAGGACTATAGTGAAAACCTTGTTTTAATGCAACTAACGAAAATACTTCAAATGTATAACTTAAATTCTACACAGATTGTAACCTGAATTACATTCAAACAATGCACAATATATTTAAAAAACTTGATAAAATCCTTGAAAAGCATTATATAAAACATTTATAAGCTCTAATAACCGTATGCTAAAAAATAAAAGACTTTTTTAAGCGGGTTGAAATAACCCGCCCCGTCCACCGAGGTAGTAGTGTGACTGCCGTCCATCTAGTGTTAAAAGCTTCATACATTAAAGTCTTAGAGGAATTATTTTGACTGAGAAAATAATAAAGTCATTCATTTGAAACTATTTTCATGGTCTTATATTTATTTTTATAAACTGCAACTGATCGTGACAAGTATTAGCCAAGCCTTATTTAATTGGATCAACTATTTAATTATGTTTTAAAATCTTGATAATCAACCCTTTCAATTAATTGACTTTGATCCCTTCACACATTGGCCTCCATACAGCCCTGATTGCAACCCAATGGACCATTTTGTTTGGAGTTGACCAACTGGACAACTTCCATAACACCAAGTTTTCTCTGGTCAACGCTATCAAGGAGCAATTCAGCGCCATACCTCTGGCGCTAGTCCAAAAATCCTGTGCCATGTTCAGAAGCCGTCTAGAGCTGGTTGTTGCAGCAGATGGCGGCTACTTCTAGTAAATAGTTAGTCAATAACCATTTCTTGCTTGTCTTTTTGATTTTTAGAATACATATTGAAAAAAGCTACTATGTCGTTTTAAAATCGCGGCATATTTCATCTTTACACCCTGCAGTTTGTAGTTTTGGCAAATGAAATACAGATTTATGAAGATTCAGATCAATATAAAAATAAATATTGTGTAATTTATTATCATTTTAAAGTTTAGTACTATTTTTAATTTCTCATCGAAGGTTATTTCAATTGAAAATAGAGATATTCAAATAAAGAAGGAATGATTTAATTTTGAATATGCATGATATAAAGCAAATCTTTTTACTTTGGAAGTTTTATTTTTTAGGCTATTATTTTGATTCTATATAGATATAAATACAAGTTTTATTTGAAATATACATAAGATAAAATATTTTCCCTGTTGAGTATATTATTCAATAAAAACTGTAAATTTTGGATAAATATGAGAGAAAATTAACTTCAATTTTTAGTTCAGGACTTCTTAACTTTTACTATGAGACCTGAAGCAGAATTTTATTGATCTATTCGTGCTATAATGATGCAACATTTTTCGAAATAATGATAGCAAATTTGATAGGATCGAAGTTTGCTAAAATATTTGCCCACATACAATTATTTATTCTTTCTATGACTAGACTTGATTTATCAATCATTTGTTGTTGCAAACGATGAACGACGAACGAAAAGGAAAATTCCTTATCGTTCGTCGTTCCTTTTTGGCGCCAAAAAAAGACAAAGATTTTTCATTTTCATGGGAATGATTTACTTCATCGTCATCGCTTTTTTCAGAATGGCGAGAAAAATTTCCTTTTAAAAAACGTCGTCAATTTCTTTCAGAATGACGAACGACGAACGATTCATATTAAAAATAACAGTGAACGACGAACAACAAACGATCACCAATTTTTTGCAAACGTCAACAAGTCTGTCTATGAATGAATTATATTAATGTATTCAATCAATTAAATTATTTCGATGAATAGCGTTAATTTATGAACTCATGGTATTTTTTCCCTCCAATATTCCATTATATTCCCAGCAAATGAATTTATTGTACATGTATCCATAAAATAAAAAAGAATATAGTGAAAGTTTCATTAGGAGAGGTAAAACTCTAATCTATACAACATGTTAATTTCAACACCATTCATTATTTATACATTTACAAATATATATATATATATACCCCAAACAAACATGTCTTAATGACCCTTGCAATAAAAATGAATACAAATATTTCAAAAATGTTAAAAGCTGATATTAATATTGTATTACAATACTTGCAAACAATTTGTGAATATTCTGTCTAACAATATATTTTTTTGCGATAGGATAATAAAATGTTAGCAAAACAAAAAAATGTTCAAGTAGTATTTCTGATTTCGCATCGAGTCCATTTATATTTTACAACTATGAGCTACATTATCTAATAAATTTGTAATTAATGTTTCTCAACGAAACTGTTAAATGTTAAGAACTATGGAATTTGATTCATAATCAGAATAAAAAAGATGATACTTTAAATCCATTAATAGGGTATTTTTGGGAATATGATTAGGTAACATTAGGCATCAAATGTAATCTTCCTGTTATCATGTTTAAAATGTAAATTTTAATTATCATAGTTTGTAGAAGAAAAAAAAGGAAATATTACATGATTTAATTCAAAATAATTGTCATCTGAAGCGACAACCTTTGCACCTACTTTTCAGGCAATAAATGATTTCCTCGAGTCAAAAATTATATTCCTTTCGAGGTGATCCAGTCACCAGCCCATTTTTGTATGCTGCCCTATTAGGTTGAAGCTTTTTCAAGTACGTGTCAACTGCATCGACCGGAACAAATGATAATCTGAAGGGGCAATATCTGTTGAATACGGTGGTTTTGTTAGTACTTTCCTTCTAGATATGTTTGGACTGGTTGACCAACATTCGGCCTAACATTTTGGTGCTGCAAAATCAGCTTTTCGTGTATATTGCGCCATTCTCAAAAATATAAGGTAAGTTAATCTGTGAGTTCCTAGGAATCCTAATAAGATTTATAAAAAAATATGATTGATCTTACGGGGCAAATCGACTGATGGATTAATAAAATAATTTTTTTGAAGTTTTACTTGGCTTCTTTAAAATTCCTTTATGAATTAACTAAAGAGTATATCCATTACATTTCTTGACAAAGAAAACATTAGAAACGTTCCTCTGCTTAACTGGGAAAAGGTGGTAATAACATAATTAATAAAGGATTTCATAATATCCCGCCATTGCATGTATGCTAATACATTTTTTAAATATATACATCATCACTTAAAAGATTGCACGCTAGAGAAACTATTTCTTTTATCATAAATAAGAAAACATAATATTCACGTCAATATATATATATATTCCTTTTTGGATAAAAAAAGCTTCCATTTGCATTTTATTTTAAGGTAGTTTAATCCTTTAACCTTTTATTTGTGATATATTTGTTATATAATAGATTTCATGAAATATCTTTGTATTTGAGAATCAAAAATATAACTCAACAATAGGCGTGCCTCTACAAAGAAACTTGGAGAGAGAGAGAGAGAGTTGTTTTACTGTAATTAATCAAAGCCTTCCTTGTCTAATTTAAACATAATTCATTTAACTCCCATTTGCTGTTTTCTCAATAATTACTCGGAAAGAGGCAGAAGCTTAATTTATTTCCAATCATTTTATGGGCGTGAGGCAATTTTCAAGCATGTATAAGAGGATGATGTTACAATGTGCCTAAAGAGGGGATATAATTGGTTTTCATGGGAGATACAGCCTCTTGAAATGCCAATGCTACATAATTTGAAAATTATTTAGAGGCAAAAGCGTTCTGAGAAAATTTGGTGTTGAACGACGTGTATATATATGCGTTGGGAAGACCAATTAAGAGATTGATGTTAGATTAATTGATAATTTGTTATAACTAGAGAGCGGGAAAAAATGTGAATCACATAAAAAATATTTTTTCACATATTTTCCACTTTTTTACAAATAAAAACATTTTTTTTTGAAATTTATGAAAAAACACATTTTCTTCATAATATCCCTAAAATAATCACTTTTTTCTCATTTTAGAAAAATCGTTGAAATTGTTTTCATGACCACTTGCATCAATTTTATAAATTTTCCCTTCATTCCCTTTTGTTGATTTTTGGAGGGAAATAATGGAGTCTAAGCTTATGGCGCCTTTTGAGTAAATATACTTCTAGTGAGGCATTTGGTCAATCCACGTTTCCCCTCTAAAAGGGAAGAGTTATGCTTATTCCATATTATTTTATTGATATCAATCATTGTTATTGTGCTGGACTCCATCTGACCTCTATTATACACAAGGTAAGGAAAACTTTATAAATAGAGCTTTGGTGGTTACTGTAATCCCGGGCTGCTAAGGTACTTCAATTCAATTTAAAAAAAGCAACTTACACCCCTTCCGTTTAACAGCAAATTTGCATGTAGATTTAATCGTTTTTACTCTTTTTCTTTGGCTAGAATCATCACAAAATCCTTCCTTTCTCTCGCAACAGATAGTTATATGCATTTTCATTTCATGGAAGGCCTCGACAAATCCTCATTCCAATGGCCCTTTTATTGATCCACAATTTTTAACTCAACTTGTGAAGCTTCTGACTCAAACACCATGGCTAGTACCGTCAATGATACTCGCAGAATGATTAATCCTCAGCTTTAGGCAAGCTTGTGGCAAAAATTATCGCGATAGACGCAGCTGAGTATATGTGGAAGTGTGGACGAGACCTTTGGGTATTTATCCTTCTCTAATGCATGTGACATGCATTTGTCATTTGCTTCATACTATCCCATTACCTCGATAGATGTTGAGAGATCATTTTGGAGGTTGAATTTTTTTATTCGACCGTCGCCAAATCTTCACCGAGAAAAAATTGGTAGAGATTATTGTATGTCACTGTTTTTATGAAAGAATAAATTCACATTAAATAAAATTTGGAGTCTACATAATTAACATTTTTAAACCTTTTTTAACATTTTTGCTCATTTTGGATAACATTAAAAACATTTTTTGGCAAAAATCATCACATTTTTTCCGCTCTCTATGTAGTTATAACCAATGGGTTAATGGTTACAAATCGAAAAAAGTTTAGATAGTAAAAATATAAAAATCTTTAAAAAATGATTTTTTACATTTTTTTTACTCCGTTTACCGCAAAACCAATTAAATTTTTAAACAAAATAAACGAAAAGGACAGTTGCCTTTTGCAATGTCATCATTTTAGCTGCAATGTTATCAATGCCCTTTTATGTACAAACAAGGCTATTCCAATCTTTTTCAAGTTGCAGTTGACTTTGTATGTCTAACTTTAACACTAATTAACTTTGTACTATGGATGGAAATGCTGGAAATAATGAAAAGTTCTTCAATTTAACTAGTGATTCCATTGAATTTATTTTGAACTTCTCATTGGACTGATTTATTGATGCTGTTGATTAGTCTTTATGACGCATTCTATGCTTATTTCTCCGGTTTCCTTCATTTTTAAATGATATTGTAGAACAACCCTGGAGAGTGATGACAGTCAACCATTGGCTATTTTGGTTAACTTTTGATAACTGGTATGACGGGGATAATAAAGGTAGTAATAATTTAGAAATCTGAATTTAAAAAAATATATAAATCCGTCTCAATTATATGATGATTAACTAAAAAATTTTTGGGGGATTCATAAAAACTAGAGGCATATATACACTCAGAGAATGCAAACCTCCGCCGTCACGGGGTCCTTATGAGCCTTCCGAGGCGGATTTTTCACGACTGGGGCGGCGTAGAGAGACGAAGGAGGGTTCCCCTCGACGGAAATTCCGAGAGGAAGACGCTCCCGGCACCCGATTGTACAGCACAGCGACATCTATTGGCAGAGTAGGCTAACTTGAAATATCTATTAGTATTTAGCTCGTTTTGCATCTTAATTCTGCACTCAGAGATGCCAAAATTTAATCACTTGTTACTTTTGGCATTTCCAACAACTCCACAAAGTTTCATCTGAATCCGTTCCTTACTTTTTGAGTTATCCTGCTGACAAAAAAACCCAACCAACCAACAAACCAACGCCAGTCAAAACAATACCTCCTTCGGCGGAGGTAATAAGTCCCTTTAATTGAGATTACATGGAAAAGATATTGGTGTTTTAAAAAGTAATTATACTTTATGTCTATATATATATAAATATATATATATATATATATAATATATATATATATATATATATATATATATATATATATATATATATATATATATATATATATATATATATATATGAAAAAAAGTACTTCATTTTTGAATTGTACTATATTTGAAAGAATCATTTAACTGTTACTTCATTGAAAATTGTAGGTATACACTTGATAGTTCTATAAACCATATTTTATTTATTTTTTAATTAATTTTACGAATGGTTAAGATGATTTAAACAAATATCCACAATATGATAATACTTAGTCTACTTAATGAGTATCCCCTATGAGACTTTTATTGTTTCGAACATCCAAAACGAGAGCCTTTACATCTAAACACATGCTTATTTTTCACAGATGAACTCCAATAACTCCCAGCTGCATCATCATTTTTACAGATATAAAACTCATGTCTTTTATCAGTTGACATGATTTATGTTCAGGGACACATTAGATTAAAATTACTTGTTTTAATTATATAGAAATATAGAATAAACTTTAATTTTTAATCACAATGAAGACATTCTTTAGAGGTCCATAAGGAGTAACTCTTCGTTCATGAGTAAAAAATAATATTTCTTGGCTTATAAACATATATGATTCAGCATTATAATGAACATTTTATTTATTAAAAGATCTTTACTTATATACCAATCCAATAACAACAAAACTTTATTACCTTAAGATTATATTACAATTTTATGGCTGATGAGAGAAACAAGTTTTTATAGTTGCATACAAAAGAAGGATATATATATATATAAGACCCCAAAGAACGACAGTGGTTTTGATCGTTTAGTTTGGAGCTTCAAAATAACACATTTTAAAAGCTATTAATGGACGCTTGGGTTATACATATACATTTCCTTTTATCCTTAGTGACGCCCTAAAATATGTACATATATTGGATCCTGTCCCCTGATAACGTCCCATGATTTTTTTTCTTTAACTCAATGTATAGAGTACATAGTATACAAATATATTTTTCTTATATGTATTACTGTTCATTTGAAGACCCTCTTGATAAAAAACTAATAGGGGGGAAAGATTCTAATGATGCTCTCGTCTCTCTTGTTCTCTCTCTTTCTCGCTGTTTGGTTGAAATAGCTCTTCGTATATGGACTTTTCCATTATTAATATTATTATTTTTATTAATAATATAATATTAAATGCCTATATAAATAGTTTTGAAAGTCTTCTCAGAGGGTGGGATTCATGTTCAATTGCTTTTCTGGGTATATATTTAATTGATTGTTTGTATGATATATATATATATATATACCTAGGATTTCTTCTCTGAATGGCTGTCTGACATGATACAATACTTTGTTAAGAACTTACTTCATGGCAAGGGATTTTATGATTCACTTGCCTTAATTATGCACCAAATGTTTTTACCAATATCCTTTAAAATTTAAATTTTATTATTAAGTAATAAATAAAATATTTATATGTATATGCCAAATACACATAATAGTTTATTATCAAATATAAACAAGAGGATTCACACACACACACACATATATATATATATATATATATATATATATATATATATATATATATATATATATATATATATATATATATATATATATATATATATATATATATATATATATATATATATATATATATATATATATATACTCTGAGAATCAATTTGTTCGGAGTAATAAATTAAAGTTATTCTTGACTCCTACCCTTCAGAATGTACAAACATATTTCGCCACTATTTCATAAGTCAAGGTTAATTATTGCTTCAGTAAATGAATAAATTAAATATATTAATAATATTTTTATATTTTGTCAACCGTCAAACGCAAAAATATCAAATCACATGAACAATATTGTTTTAATGTATGTGCTGAATAAAATCTAATGAGTCATCAAACAATACTTTTGATTAGAATAAATATCATATTTTGTACATCAATTGATCATATTATTTTTACCAATTTGGTTTGATAGAACTTAATCCGTGTATTAATATTAGTCTATCAAGCCTTGGATCTTATCAATGAGGTATACCAAAGTTGTCCTTTCCTCTCGGAAGTTGAACGTGAGTCCTCAACATTGAGAGTTGAATACGGCTTAACACACTCAGCTATCATGCTCCCTGAATTACGCTTATTTTGAGATTAAATCATGTTGTTCTTAATCATTTATCCATATAAATCTATTTCATCATCAAATATAAAAACATTTAAGTATTCTAGTTGATCTCAAGCATTTTTGATTATTAATATTACGTAGGTATGAGAGTTAGTTACGGTTAGATAGTTTGTAGTTGGGAATATTATCTTTTAATTTGCAGACCGTCTGATAATTAGAAAGATGCCCTTATCTTAAAAATAACATTTCTTAGCCAACAGCAATTATGACATACTTTATGAAATATTTGATAGGGATGCTTTATTTAAAAAAAATCAATTTACTTTTTATAAGAATTTGTGGTCTTTAAAAGGAAAATAATTTTAAACTAGAATGTTTATTTATGTTTTTATGAAACACAATTTTCGTTCTAATTATCTGCTATTTATATATAATTATGCGTTGTATATATTTAAAATAGAATATAGACCTTGCTGATGGGAAAAATTGAATATAATATATTATTCTGTATATATAAATTAGAAAAGTATTTAGTATTTCTTTCTAAATAAAAATGAAGATTATTAAGCACAACGACTAGCAAACTATAAAATATTAAAGATGGTTTCTTTGTAGAAGTGTTCGATGAATCTTTAACTAAATAATATATTAATGTACATAGATATTTTTTGTGCATTCAGAGTTGTTTAACAACTTATTTGCTCAATCAAATGTCGATCTATTATTTTAAAAGCCATTTGAAATATATTCATCAACGACCTACAATTTAATGCAGTCCTTAGTCCGTTATGTTAACCATTTTCTGTAAAGAAATATAATATATTTCTTGCTTCCAGAATACTCGTTAAAAGTCTAGACTCTTAAACCATTATAAACAATATATTATATATTTCTACAACAAAAAAATAACAGCATTCATTTAATTTATGTATCTCTTTACATTTTATTAAGGTGATGCGATGGTTTAAGTCCCAGTAATTTACAAAGGATTACGTTAGCTCAGTGTGTTAAAGGCGTTTTTAACCTTCATTGTTGAGGGTGCAGATTCGAATCTCAAGATGGGAAGGTCAATTTTGGTCAACCTTATTGATAAGATACTGGATTTCATAAACTAGTTTTAAAGCTATAAGGCTTATTTATATCAAGTCGAATGCAACTTTATTGCATTAAATAGGCAAAAAACAATATATATTATATTTAGCTTATTTAGTAAATATTTGACACAATTTCCTTTAATTTAATTCATTGTAATGTCATAGCAATATAATATACATATATTTTCAAAGATGAAGGAGAGTTCCAAGGATCTATCTTTTTTAAGGTGACCTGAAATGAAAGTATAAATAAACAAATTCCAAGAAATATGAGTGCTTTATATGGTCAACGTCCTTGAACGAATAAAAAAAATCATGTTAGTTTCCCCTTCTACATAATATTAAGAAATGTCAGATGCACTTCTATTGAAAAAAGGAAACTTATATGAATTGTGTATTCCTCAGAAGAACAATGACCTGAGTCACATTTGAGCAATGTGGTGGTGAAAGTGCTCAGAGAATCAGCCTCATCTGTATTGGTTATGGTGACCTTTATGTAGGTTGTTGAAGGCAAATACATTTTATAAAATCAAATCTCATCAATCATGATTTTTTGGGTTGATCAAATTTTGTAGGAAGACGGATGGGCTCTTCGTGGATGGTATGTATGTGACCCAGTCTCATGAAGAAAGTGTCGCAAGGGAACGTCACAATTAGAATACGTTCAGGAGTCTCCTATCATTCACCAATGTTTATTGTATGACTCAGTGGTGCCTATTATTTAGTATGGTTTTTGATACTTAAAATAGTTTCCTTTTCATATTGATATTTAAAGATATTAAATGCTATATAAAATAGACTAAAATGTAGATAATATTTGATAAAATAAGGACATTGAAGTACAAAACATCAATTAACATCGCAATAAATGCCCATAACATTTTATTTAACAACAATGAAAATTATAACCAAATATATTTAGTATTTCATTGTAAAACATTCATAATAAAACAATACTTAGAGGCCTAAAATAGTCTATAAAAATTCATTCAACTAACTTGATGTATCTTTTTTGATTAGTACCGAGGTACAACTTTATTCATATATTATATCAAAAAATATTAACAAAACTCCATTGAAATGGCATATTGTTAACAATATAATCAATCAGAGAAGTAAAAAAATAGGAAAAGGAACTCGAGTAGATAACATTTTATAAATAAGTATTGAGTTTTAAAGGTAATAAAATTAATCTCTTCTAGGTACAGTCTAGTATAAAAGTAAATAAAATATTTACTTCGCACATGTATTTAAAAAAAATCATAAAATAATAATTTTAGATATTCTAAAATTTCTACCACATATCTGCACTACAATAAAAATTGTGTTGATGTCTAAAGCGAATCCCTGTAAAAAACTAGATGTATCTTCACTGAAATATTCGAAACAGGAACCAAAAAAATATTTTTTCAACAAAAGAAGGGTGTTAAATAAAGTACATGATATATATATATATATATATATCAGGAAACGACCGGGTCCGGACTTTAATATTTTTTGTTCGTTCTTCATTCTGAAAGTGTGGACGGTTATTTTAATAACAAATTTTTAGAATTTAAAAACATCTTTCGAGAATTTTTTAAAGGAAATTATTTTATAAAAAAACGTCGACACTTTTTTCTGAGAAATTTCTTAGGAAATTAATTTGAAAAAACCCATCGTCACTTTCTACGAGAACTTTTTCTTGAGGAAATTATTTTCTAAAAAAACGTTATCACTTTGAGAAAGACGAAGGAACGAAATATATTAAAGTCCCGGCCCGGGTCCCGGCGAAAAAAAGTATCCCGATGGTTTCCTGATATATATATATATATATTAAATAGGAAATATCTCACAAAAACACCTTGAAATTTATTGAAAAGGTCAATCAATATGTTATATATTCTAATATAATTGTGAAAGTTGTCTGTCAGTGAATATAGTTGAGGGGGGGGGGGGGTATTTCATAATACACTTAAGTTGAGGATACTGTAGATTTGTATCTTTTGTCTTTTGTCTTATGTCTTATCTTGTCGTTACTCATAATAGGCGATCTAAATATTTGAAGATTGAAGGGGATTTCTACAAATCCTTTTTTTGTCTATTTGGTTCGATAGGATTGCATCCGTGTGGATATGATTAAGCATACTTGCGTGTAAATTAACCTATCGAACCATTTATTTAAAACAATATTTCATTTATTTTTTAAGACCATTTATCCTTTGTCATTACATCATTTAGAAATATATATTCTTTATAAAGCCGTCAAGATACTATTTAGGCATTTCTAATACTAAAAAAACCAGATAAGCTATATATTTATATTTTCTAAAAAGCATGAATGAAATGCAAGGATCTTTGTAGAAACATCTAACAAAAAGGTCTAATTCTCAATGAGTATTTATATTTCATGAATAGTTTTCCCAACACGAATCATGGGTAAATCTAAGGGTTTTAAATGCAAAATGTGCCAATGATAGGCTGTCATCAGAGGGGGGGGGGGGGGGGGGGG
>CP045893.1:16125901-16186279 GCA_013387185.1 Caligus rogercresseyi | reverse complement strand
ACAAGGGAACAAAGTGTTTTTATATCAATACATACTCTCAAATGTTGTGTGGTATGAACAAATGCTTAAAAATGTGTGCAGAGAGGGACGAGAGGAAATTTTGTTATCGCTCTCTCGTAGTTCCCATTATGATTTCAAGAGCTAACCTCATGCTCAATTAACAAATCATGAGAGAGAAAAGGTTACGGCATGGACTTGTAATTATTATTTATTTATTTGCCTTACGAAAAATGAATTCAATAATTTAGTTGCATCATCATCAGGAAGCAGCAACCTACCTATGTCTATATACTATGTAAAGGATTCTTCCCTAATGCAGGAGAGCAATGAAATGCAGTTACCTAGAAAAAAAGTATTTAAAAAACAAACCATTCTTTCACTTTTCATTATACTATTTTTATTATTATTATTTTATTTTTAGACTCTGAGTGAACCTATAAATACTCTTTTTGATTAATTTGTTCTCTCAATTATATGTAGATACGTACGTAGAATAATAATAATAAAAAGAGACTGTCAAAACAACGTCAATCTAATCTGATTTGAATGAGGGTGTTTAACTTACAACAATGAAGCACCTCAATTTGACAAGTTAAATGATTATATTTTTCAAGCAGAAGTGAAAGTGGTCAGTACTTGAAGAAGGAAAAATAAGGAAGATAGATATTATAAATACTTAGACAACTGTTCTTTTTTTATTTGTTTTCTTCTTTTCTTTAAATATTCAATACACGCGCATTCGAAATAAGGAGGAAAAAAGAATAACTCAATATACGTATTCATATTGACGGACTTGTCTGGAATTGGAATAAAAATCTACAATATTTCAAATATTTATTATAAGGTAGATGGGAAAATACTCGGGTTGTTGTTTTATTAATGGTTCTTTGTTATGGAGTGCTCCTGACTATCAAATACCTTTACATACTAAATACAGCCTTAAGGAATGAACCCCAAAAATAAATTTAATTGCATATTTTTCTGTTGGACTTGTGTTTGCCTATGTGGTGTTTTCCTAATGCTAGGCCATTGATGTATTAAGACACGCCAGTGTTGATAGTAAGACTACCAGTTTATTTCTGCCCCCTGATACAGGTGATGGGGATTGATGTATAAGAGGTCAGACGCAGGTTGATTTTTGTTTTGTATTGTATCCAATAATTTCAATTGTTTTTGTACTTCTGATCTTTATTATTCATCCACACAACACATAAATACACACTTCCTCTCTATGTAAATGGAGCGTGTCACGTCATGCTGTAGGGATGACTCTAGAACATCCCTGGTCCGAACTCTCAGACAACATGTATTATATTGTTCACTACTATCATTATTTGTTTAAAATCGGGCCTATCTTTTTTAATTAACAGATGACCCCTTTTACATGTCCATACATATTCGATCAGATTTCAGTGGTAAAAATATTAATAATCATTGTAATCCACTAGGAGCCGAAAATTTAATAAAAGATTCGTTAGTTCTCGTTGCATTTATATCACTTATGTTTTAACTTTATTCCTTTTTTTATTCCATTTTTCTGATCAACGCAGACTTTAGCGATATTTATTAAAAAATTCCAAAAGAAGAAGAGTAGCATATCGTAATATTGTGATATTTTAAAGAACAAACAACCAACAATAATGCAGTTAAATTCCATACATTAATCCAAATATTAAACAACTCTATAATAGTGGTCTTGGAATAATTCATAGAGTGTATTAATAAAAAAATATATTTTTTTAATGTAATACATAGACATAATAATTATCCAAAGAAAAACTTTGTGATACCGCAAGGTTAAGTCCAATACTGTAAGATTTATAATTCAGATAACTATTACACATTGACAGTTTTTAAACCTCAGCTAGTTTATTTGATCAATGGATGGCCGCTTTATATTCATAAAACAAATAATAATTTTATTTGATAGTTAAATTTATAAAGCAATATTGTCTTCAAAAACTAAAGGAATAAAATTTACGTTATTAAAGAGGGAAACATGTACATTTTAAGGTATATAAGGAGTTAAATTCCCGCTCTTTATGGTATAGATTTTTAATATTTCATTATATGTACATTGTATTTATACTCCCATACACTGAATATTATGATCATATTAGCTTTTCTATTAGTCAATTGATAAGTATAGGTGACTATAACATAATCATTTTGGATATACAGATAAATGAAATTAAACTACTTCATATATTGTCTTGAGATCAACTAAGAGATACATTAATAAGCTAACAGATCGGTTTCAAAATTATACATCATAGCTCCTCCCTAAGTTCCATATTTTATTTATTTTTAAGGCTTTTTTGTAACGTCCCAAATGGGTTTGACGGTTCCCACTGCTTGTGTTTATGTTCCATGCTTCTCAAAATGGCTCACTTAGATATTAAATTTAACTATTAAATAGATCCTTTCTCTCATTAGGACATGCCCCTTGAGAGTGTCCAGGACTTTTTGAAATTAGTAAAATAAAACGGCATATTTTATGTCCTAGCTCTCACTCGGATCTTGATATACTCAGGGTCATTGAGTCTTCTATGTTCTAAATAATTACGTCAATTGACAATAAATAAGGAATATACCACATTGAGTGTACATTTGGGCTCGTTTTTTTTTGTGATCACCCTACACATAATCATTATTTATTTGGGTTTGTAAAAACCTGTTTTACAAAAATATGAAGAAATGATCATAATCTTACAGATTTGACAAGCATTCTACCGTTAATTAATACATGTACAGAAATATTTGTTAATATTTTATTTACACGTGAAAGAAATTTCTGCAACTAATTAAAGATATTTTGCAGATTCCTCGGAATTTCTCAATTCCGCTCTCTCTGTTAACTCATTATTAATTGAAATTCCTATTTTTCAAATATATTTGAAAACCCATAAAATCCCATTAAATATCTGAAAGTATCAAAAAGTATTAGTGAACAAAGAGTTTTCCCATGCAAAAATAGGTGTTCACTCATAAAGCATTTTAATACTTTTGAAAAAAATATTTTTATTATCCTCAATTACTGTCGAGAATATGAACAAAAAATTTGATCTTTTAATTACCCAGTAATAACACACTGGTCATTAAACCTCAATAGTAATATCATGGACGTTAAGAATATTTGCTAAGAATATTACAATTTTTGCTTACTTCTAGTCTCTCTGGTTGTATTTGCAAAGTTAAAAGGATGATAGCGTATATAATTCCATATCCAAAGAATCGTAAACTTATTTTTATATGCCAATCAGTAATTTTAACTCAAGATATTTTAGTAGCTAAAAATTGTTTTGTATACTTTTTTTATAAAAGATGGTACTAAATGCAGAAGCTGTTCGATAAAAGTTGATTTGCAAAAAAACTATTTTTGCAAAAAGTACTAAGTTATATATGTTTTCCCCCTCAAATCTTTATTGACATGAAGTAATTGTGTATTAAAATACATAAATATACATTGTAGTCTAAAATGAAAACTTCATAGAAGATTAAAAATATGTTTCGAAATCTAAATAATCAAAGACATAAGCGAGAAGGATCTCATACTTTTTGCAAGATAAGTTTTATTTGTATCACTAACTTTTCTGACATAGCCGTTATACCTACACTCGGCAATCCTGGACTATTTTTTTGTTACATTTTCTTTTTTATCCCAACTCTTTTATTAGTTCATATTCCCAACCACAAATAAAAAACCATAAAAAAAGAACTCTTTTTAATTTTTTTTAGTGCTCTATCATTGTGATCCGATAGATTTGGATTTTTGGGGAAACAATAGTTTGCAGTTCTTTATTTGGCTACTTAAATAAATTACTTATTTTTAATAAGTTCAATTCACAGAAAAATAATTGACATTGCAGACATTTTATATTGGAATGGTATTGGTTAATGTTCTTAAGTTTTATAAGGACTAAAAAAAGGCCCACCTTTCAAAGGAGAGAGGGATATATTGAATCCATTTGGCTTAGAAAATGAGAGGTTTCATAGAGAGAAATGTTTAAGTATTTTGGTTACGATGTAATTTTATTTATGAAGAAAAGACAACAAATCGACAAGGAATCTTATCTCATTAAATTTATAGGTAAGGGGTTTCTATCACATTTTACTGTACCAAGTATTTCCTACAATGATTATTAAACTTAGTATGAAAACTAATTGCAATATACCTTTCTCACTTAATTTTTAAATTTAATATTTGTTTTATATATTTCTGCATCATAGAAACCTTTGCATTGCAAGGATTGTGGGAGACTATATAGTGATACCTTACATGCCTTCGTGGATTGCCCGGCTGTCTCTATATTGAAAAAATTCGTTTCCTTAAACGTCAGAGGTCTGGATGGTTGTGGGGAGGGAATTATAAAGGCAGGTTTGCTTTTTGGGCTTCAAAAAAGAAAAGGACGTTGTTCCGACAACTCTAAGGCCGTGGAATTTGCTTTGTTGAACGTCAAAGCACGGATTGCCAGCTCTTTAACGAAGTGAGAGTATGTGAAGCCAACAGAACTACCAGCAATTTTGCTATCAGCTGCAGCCAGATACACTGCATTTCCCTGGAAATTCCTTCTCTTCGAAACGATTCGTGACCTTTGCTCCCATACTTCCCATCAAGTTCCCTATCTCATTTAAAGATTTTGCGTCGTGTTTTGAAATATTTAAAGCGATTTATTTATTAAAATATTGTAGAAGCGTTTTTGAAGTATGTATTGTGTCATTTTATGTTTGATTAATTTTCATTATATGTTTTAATTGTTGTTGTTCTTCTCCAAAGTATTAATTTTAGACTACAATGTCTATTTATGTTTTTTAACACAATTACTTTGGAATTTTAAGAACTGAAATATAAAAAAACCGTATTATGGGTACTTTTAATTATTTTAGGCATCATTTTGTCACATATGATTTATAAAACCACCATTATAGTTGTATTAAAAATGACAGATGTACTTTAGGGGCTGAGTCAACCTATTCCTTTGATCAAATATATTACATACTAACTCCAAACTAGGAACATCCGACCGTTTTTATATTTGAAAGATATAGGAATAAACTAACTCTCAAACACCTCCCAGATCTCAAATTTAAAATGAAAACTAATCCTTAAATTAATATTAAAGACAATTTTTTTAAAAGAATGAGTCGTAGGAATTTATTTTTTAAATATAGTAGAAGAATAAATAGTTGATTATTTTTATTACAAAGTTATCATAAATATTTGACGTTGTTATTCTATATAAGATCAAAAAGGTTTTAATAGGTTATTTGAACAACCCTGCGAAATTTAGTGACTAATCATTAACATAAAACATTTATTTTTAGCTTTATATATTGATGGATTGAAAACACTAAATCATAAAAATTGAATGCATTATATGTATATATTATCTACATATAGATATATAGTAAAAATCTAATAACCTTAAAATATACATTAAAAGGAATAAGTTTCGTGAGTAAGTTGATAAATAAATTGCGAATGAAAAAATTGGGGAAATATGAAAATAATAAAATAAAATTTATATACATTCCAAGTCTTTCTGATAAAATAATTGTTATATGTTAATTTGCAAATATCTTTTTCTAAGCTTCATAAGACTGCCTTAGTTTTTTCGTATGATTTAGTTCATATTCGATTATTTAATTGCCTTTTCTTTTATTTCTTCCCACTAAACTTTTATAGTTGATATCTCTTTTTTAAGTCTAATATTTGTAGTAGTTTCTAACATATTTTTGTGATCAGCTTTATCTCAAATGCTATTTTTGATATGTCTTCTTTATTTCTATTCAACTTTATTTTAGTTCACAGATATCTTTAGAAAATAAACTATTCCACTAATACAAATAATTTAAGCTTTTAAAAGTATCATACAAAAGATTTATGGCTAGTTGGAATATAGATTATTAAAAAAGTAATTATATGGTACTTTCAATATTTTGTTACATCCAGCAACGTATAACAGCTTTTTCATAAAACACTATGTTCAAGTTGGTCACAAAAGCTCGTTTTTAATAGAGAGTGAATATTAATTTCATATTTTAAAGACTTTTACCAATAATCACTTAATGTATATATATATAAACTCTTTGTTTCGGAATTGTCATTATACTTTGAAATTTAAAAAAATATAGTTCAGAAAAATATTTAAGTATATGGTAAAATAAAACTATCAAAATGTGTAAAAAGGTAATTTAACGTTTAGTTCAAAACATAAAATACGAACAAGTTCTTGCATACAGATCTAGTGACATAACTTGCACAAAAAGAAAGGAATAAATATAAGAGACCTTAATTAATTAAACAAACTGGATTTTTCGTTAAAGTATTATTTATATTGCAAAGACCCCTTTTGCAAAGTAACTTCCTTATATAGCACAAATAATATTAACATCATATTTGGAAACAAAAATTATTATCTCGTATTTGTAAAATTTTCCTAGCAACACAATACAAACTAAGCCTTTTCATTTTATTTCATTGTCTCCTTTATTGTTCCGATGGTATATACAATTACATGAAGTTAATACATATCACTAAAATAAACAATATAATAAAATCTAAACAATATTTAAAAAAATATATATAAGTATTTTAATATTGATTATTTTTGAAATCTTTGTTACAACCTCAAAAATATAAGAAATAAAATTATTTACGTTTTGTTACGTAAAAATCTAATTCAAATTGATGTAAGAAATGTTTATTTATTCATGTGACGTTAATAATATTTTTTCTCAGATAGCAAATGAGTAAATCAACTGCTTTTTCACTTTATAGAATTTATAAATGTAATTTGGGGTGTAACACTAGGCCAGGGGTCGGCAATCCGGGGCTCTAGAGCTGCCCTAGTGGCTCCCTAGAGTTTTTCCAAAAATGTGAAAAACGATGGGGGAGGAATATATGTATATATAGATATAAATATTACTATTATATGTACCGTATGAAGTAATGTAAGGAATCATATTTTTGCGGCTCCAGACATTTTTTAAAAAAATTCTTGGTCCATTATGGTTCTTTCATCATTTTGGGTTGCCGGTCTCTGAGCTAAGCATTCTATGAATAGGCATGTTTTAAATTTATCACGGTAGTTTTTTTTCTCCCACTTTGTAACCAATAATCTATGAATATAAAAACAAATATATGACATTTAATTTTATACAGATTAACAATGAAGTGTTATACCTAAGGAGATGAAATATCTCTAAAATTTAGCCTCTTATAAACATCATGTTTCTTACATAGATAAATAGAGAAAATATGATTTTTTTTCTTACTTTATCAGTAGAGAGAAGTTAAATGTTCTGTTGTGAAATTTATTTCTTTTTGCAATTTCAATTCGTTTTGAGTACAATTCGTTAAAGAATGATGGAAGGAGAATATATATATGAAACTTTCCACCACTTAATTTCTAAATAATTATTTTGATAAATCTTGTTAATCGTTATAAATTATAGACTTGAACATGTTAGCGTTAAGGCGTTGTTAACTCTCAATGTTGGGGGCGCAGGTTCGAATCCCGAGAGGGGAAGGTCAATTTTGTCCGCTACCTCATTGATAAGATCCTAGATTTGGTAGACTAATTTACACACTAGTATGCTTATTTATATCCAATCGGATACAATTCTATCGAACCGAATATGCAAAAAACAAATATAATAACACATATCCAAGTCCCCAAAATAATAGAAATTGACAAACTATTGAATCAAGAAAATGATTGGCGGAGCTATTGATGGTTAGACCAGCATGTGGTTAAGCCAAAGCACCACAAGATTCCGACGTGTGTGGTGACATTGATTTAATCCAGTCTCGATCCTGTTTCTATATCACAATATGATCAATAATACCTGACATGCTTTTGTCAAATCTAGAATATTAAATGTTCATTTGTCAGCTGGACTAAAATTCTCAATAAATACGCGATTTAGGTAGCTCTAAAAAGGACCTTGAAATAACTTACATGAGTAATCAATAAAGCATGAAGAGTGTCATTTTATGATTTACCATAGTTTTTACATGGACTAATAAATCGTAGAAGACTAGCGGATATTAAAAATTGTGATTTAAAATGTCAACCGTCATAGACTCATAAATGTTTAATCATCCTATCCTAAGAGAATGGGAGGCCCATAGCTTTTAAAATAATATTCAGCAACTTTGTTGGTGTCTGTGAATTCCAATCTTGTCCAAATCAGCTTAATGCAGCATGGAGTTAAAGGAAGATAATTGAGAGCACTTTTTTAAAAGGGGAACATAAATCTCCCTGTGTTAAAAACTGACTCTCTTTTCAGGCAATGAATAGTCAGAATTTTTGTTTCGATGGCTATGTTTTTTAGATCTTTTTGGGCATCATTTTTAGGTAACAGAAATGTTGTTTTCCCCACACTACTTTTCGCACTTAAACGAGTTATCATAAGATTTTTTTTTACTAATCAAATATTAATCCGAATAATCAAAATAATTATGAAGCTCAAAAGTACTTTTCCTACATTACTAGTCTGATTCCCATATATATACATATATTTGAAATTTTAAAACCACATTCGAAAAATATTTTAAAGTTTTAAATATTTTTTTATTTCTAATAAATAAATTAACGTGAAATATTAAACTTGCGTGATAAATCTATTTCCAAAAGAATCGACATGTTCCTTACGGATACTATAAATTTAGTAAAATAATACTACCTTATAAAATTTCAGAATATAGATTCTTTTTTCAATAACTGTTATCGTCTTCATATCAAAGAAAAGAGACTTAAATTAAGCCAAGAATGCTTTTGTCTTAAAAAGTTAAATGATAAGATATTACATCCAAACTTCATTAAAATTCATTAAGTCTAATAGAAATATTAAATATAGTACAGTAATCACTATTTATTAACCATAAAGGACAACAAACTTTTATTTTATTGGTTATTGTGATGAAACGATAATCTTACTCTGTATGATTATACTATCAAAGCCAAAAGTAAGTTTTTTTTTTTTTTTGCCTATTTGGTTCGATAGAATTGCATCCGATAGGATATAAATAGCATTATAGTCATTAAAATTAGTCTATCGAACTAGGTCTTATCAATGATGTAGACCAAAAATGACCATCCCCTCTCGGGATTCGAACCTGCGCCCCACAACATTGAGAGTTGAACACGCCTTAGCACGCACGGCTATCGAGCTCCATGTTGGTGGCCTAGACGACAGGTCGTGATCCCGCTTGAGAACCATAATTTTGTTTGGGCTCTCCTCAAGAGGAGACCTCTGACAAAACGAAGGCGCTAGATTTTGCCCTTTTAAACGCAAAGGCCTTGATAGCAAAAAACTTTCAAATACGAACCAATAAGACCGGTAGAGATCAGAGGATCCTGCTTGGACTGCAGGTAGATACGCTGCCTTTTCACTCAAAATCCCATCGTTGGACGGTTCATCATGACATTCGCGGCTGAATTGATAAAATATTACCCGACGCAAAGTCATCGCTTTTACCAAATTTTAAGGAAAATAATCAAGAACTTTAAGAAATTTGATGATTTTTATTGTTTTTTACAGCTTACTCTTTTAATACTTGGTTAATTAGATAAAATTTATTGTTTGTTCAAGATCGATGCTAAATTTTAAACTATAATGTTTATTTTTTGTATTTTATACGTATTAGCATCGTTTTTATAACATGTGCTGTATATGTGAACAGTTTAATAAAAAAAAAAAAGTTTTTTTGTCGTTCCAATCCACGTTCTGTTGCAAGAGATACAGTTCCGTTCATGGAACAATTCGTAAATAGTCCTTTTGAATGTTTGTGCTAATTACATTTCCGATCTATTTTATCATATTTGTATATTAAAGTGCCAAATATATCTACGTACGTTCAAAAGTACGTTTTCATAGTTGTTTCTTATTCATAAGTACTACATAACATTAAAAGTGGGATATTAAGCCCTGCCATGAACTATGAACACGCCCTTCTTCGAATCGTTTCTCTAGGCAACTCCCTGTTTTGTCTTTTTTGTCCTTCATGTGAATGAATTTTCACTGGAAATTTGTTTGAGTATATGGTAAACATGTAAAGGGATTCCGTGCGTGTTACATGGGAAGTGATCATGAGCTGATCTAAGAATGCTTATATATATATATATATATATCATATTATATATATATATAGATATATATATATATATATCTATATATATATATATATATATATATATATATATATATATTATATAGATATGCATGTTATATAAACATAGATATAACAACTGACATTAAAAAGACTCCGTTTGGCCGGAAGTTTCCTCAAAAATAGAGAGGAATGCATGATACTTTAGCCAAATTAAATAATAATAATACTCTGCTAACCATGGTTGCTACGCTACCTTAATCAAATAAATTCATTGGGTGTAAGTTACAAAGCATCAAAATTCCCCAGCACTCCGTGGATGATATGAATCTTCATCCTTGAAGGTATGTAGAAGAAGCAGAAAAAAAACAAATTAGAAATAATTATGTCAATCGTTATGATGCATGTTTAAAAATATTTTTAAATGACGTATTGTTTTTATAAGGCCATAATACTCGTAAGTTCAACAATATTATTATTATTGAAGTTTCTTTTATAAATGCCTAAAAACAACGCTTAAATGGCTAGTTGTTTGAGAAAAAAGAGAAATCTTAAAGCCGTAAAACATTTGTTAAATGATGCATTCTGATCACCATCACCACCCTCAAGATTCCATATGACACCGAAGGTTCATGGGATGGAACGGTATCAAGTTTTACCCTGCAAAGTCAAGGAATATGTTAAAATGTTAATTATTTTTTTAATATTTCCAACAAACAATAATACACATTATTTTTTTATTATATTCCCTATTTCATTAATATAATGTCTATTTTAATCATTTATAGAATCTAAACAATAAGATGATAAAAATAAACTTTATGTTACCATTTTGTTTGTAATTTCGACCTAACATCTGTAATATTGTTCATATGCCGATATATCTCGTTAAACCTTCTCTCTTGTGAACAAACTATTTGGTGAGCTCCACGTATTGGTAATGAAATAACAGCACTCTAACAAATATCTTACACCGATCCACTCGACATATGTCTCTAAAACTTGAACAAAATCAAGTGCCATCCTTTGGTTTTATAAAATATTATCATTATCAATTATTTAATTTGTCTGGGTATATCAATGACATTGAACACACAGCTATTATAGGGATGGTATGTGTAGTAAAATGCATACCATTCCAAACGACCAGATTTTTAAGGCAAAATGCATCAGTTTCATGATATTAAAGAGATAGAGCAAACAATTATTTATTTTAAGAAAGGTCTCAAGCCCTTTAAAAGGCCATAAGTTCCCTTTCTTGCTGATGAAATAAAGATTTTTAAAGAAATAACTTACATTCCCTCTTATTAAAAGGATACAGAAACTTAACTGATTGAAAAATGGATCTTATTGCTATGAATAAAGCTCAATTCATATATTTTCTTATGACCTAAGAATCTATCCAAGCACTTATAGAATTCCCATTGAATCTATTGTAAGGTATTTTCTGTTAAATAGAGCAAACAATTATTTATTTTAAGAGAGGTTTCAAGCCCTAAAAAGGCCGTAACTTCCTTTTATTTCAGATAAAATAAATATTTTTTAAAGAACTAACATGCATTCTATCTTAGTGAATGGATGCAGAAACTTAGCTAGTTGCAATGGATCTTATTGCTCTGAATAAGGCTCAATTTATTTTTATGATCTAAAAAACTAACCAAGCGCTTAAAAAGTTTTCATTGAATCTATTGAGGGAACGTAATATATATCTTGTTTTCTTGCAAAAAGTGGCGTACAAAGCAACAACCGAAAATTTGTTGGTGTGCCCCCAAGTTAGTCAAGATAACAATAATGATTATTTTTATAAACGATGGTTTGATCGATTTAAAGATAGTCTTCACATGAAACACACACATCTTATGTAAAAAAAACTAAGACCAACGGCTGTCAAACTTCACCGTGAAGGCCTGAAACAACTTATTCAAGCCTTCACAGGACCATTTCTCTCCCACCTAATTAAATGGAAAAACACATGTGCAACCTGTGATCTTTGCAAGGAAGAGCCACAGACTGCAGACCACCTGATTAAGAGATGCCCTGCTCTGTCCCTCAAAGGCATGAAATGTCTCAAGAAGAAGACGTGGACATCCAAATTCGATTTTTTTAAATATAAAAAAATTAAAAATAAAATTGTAAATAATTTCAGTATTTAAGAAGGAATTCATTTTGCTGTTGTAACACAGATACCCCATGGTGTGGTTGTGTTCTTTACCTTAGTGTCTATTGTTGGTATGTACTATTGTAATCGCAATAAATTTCTAATTAACTATTTAGTTTTGACTATCTCTGAAGTACTTGAGTACAACAAGATTCCTTCCAATAATAGAAGCACCCTTTACCCATCTAAAAAAACATCCAGTAATTACATATATTTAGTAATTAATCACTGATCAACCTGATGGTGCAATTCCATCGAACCATACAGAACCCCTAATACCGTATTTTAAAAGAGTTTTTTGACCATATATATATATATATATATTACCAACGTAGATATAATTAAACTTGCAAGAATTAATGATAGCCCATTCCGCCATGCATGAAATTGTTTTCGTGGAAGTGTATTACTTATAGCTTGCATGTGCCTCAAGTTATATCTAGAACTTAATTGGTATTTAATGGTCGAACTGGATATGAATTCTTACATGGCTAATGGCCTACTTCCTTGAATGTTGGAGCAGAAATCCACGGAAAAAATATTCATTTAGGTTATGTTTTTCATTTATTATGACTGATTCATCGTGAAGATATGTACTTTGCGTTGGAATAATGAATGTAATTCATAAAAATATATTTTTTGAAAAGTAAAATTAGTGCAATTTTATTAAAAGTGAATTATTGCAGGCTTTTAAAAAGTGAGGCCGGTGAAATTAATGTGTTTTTTTGAAAATATTGCACCATTTTCAAATGATTTTGATACTATTTATTTTACAAAGACTGTTGTCTATAACCTTTAAAGTGTTTTGACTCTTAGTGTCAAAATAAATGTTTGTTTTGAAGTAGGATCCCAGAGCAATAAATGAATCGTAAAAAACAATCTTAGCTCGTAACCTATAACGCACAATCAAATTTGCTATATTGCTAATTTTTGGCAACATTATCATTATTTTAATATCCAATAATAATTAAAAACTAACAATTTTTATGATCTGAATACTTTGGTTCTTTCTTCTATTATAAAGTTATAAAGAATGTTTAATTATTGTTCTCCATATAGGTACATGTATGTGCATAATCTTTAGGATATGTTAATATGTATGAATATTTACTATATTTTATTAGGGTTCTTTAATTTCAAAAGAAACATGTAGTTTCATGGATACCAATGTTGTTTTTAAAAAATTTTGATGGGTTCCAAGGCAATTCAAATAAACATTACTTATCAAGGTCAATAATAACCATTGTATAAGAAAGAAGATTATATTCACACCAACAAAGGATGTTTTCTAATGTCTATCATAGACGAATTACCCCCCCCCCCCACCAGGAAAATAACTTTATTATATTATGTGTGTCACATTTTTAGTTTATGTGTAACTTTGTAAAAGGATGGCCTTTGTGAAAAAGTCCCATTTTTACTTAAATTGTTTATGTATGTTGATATGATTGGAATAACTTGCATGAAATCAATAAAATGAATCATATAATTATTTTATTCACAAACAAGTATTTGATTGATGAAAATGACCAAAAAATGTATGAATTGACAAATATTTATTTACTTTTGAGGACAATCTTTAGAATGCTTTCCATTGAAACCTATAATTCAATTATATATATACAAAAAGACAAGAAAAAGTCAATCAAATAATAATCTTATTTGCACAAAATAGAAAAGAATATGAAAAGCACTTATTTCATTTAATATTCTAATTAATTACTAAGGATCTCAAAATGCGCTAAATATGTGAAATAAGAAAAATAAGATATTACTTATATTTAGCAATTTTAAATGGGCTTTAAAGGTTTTAAATGACCTTAAAAGGATTATTGGAGAGGGGTCATCGTATATTCAAGTATAATTTTATGGTTTTTATGTATCTGTTGAGTTCATGTATTTAGGATAAAAACTCATCAAACTAATTGACTAGCTAGCCTTTTTTTGACATTACATTAGTACTTTAGAATGTTTTCATAGAGCAAAATGATAAATAAGCTGTTAATATCATAAATTCCTTAATAAGTATGACATTCATTAAAAATGCCTTGCTGGGTTATTTAATTTATTTTTACTACCATTTTTACGACCTCCAAATTTTGAGAACATTCGAGTCTTGATTTTTATAAAAAATTACAAAAAGTTTGTGAATGAGATAACTTTTCATTGAAAAATATAATTGAATGCATTTTTAGAGAATGATTCAGCATCTTGGAGTTACAAAGCATCGATCTCCCATAAACACGATGTAGACCATCTTAATAAACCATAATTGATTTATTATTCACGTTTAAAAATACATATTTTCGTTAAATAACATATCATTAATAAGAATGAGGATTTTTTTTGTTTATTGACACGAAACATAAATATTTACAACCTTTGATTCCTTTTAGAATATAAAGAACAACATTTATAATGGAACCTTTTCTTAATAGTCCTAGCAACATTTATTTCTTTATATTGAGGGAGAAGAATTTTCACATCGAGTCTTTTTATTATATTACTGAAACAAATTATGTGGAGCTCCTCTCTGCCTCTGATTGGGATGTCGTGGCCGGGGTCGGTGAGGTCGACGTCCTCTCCTGTTGGGTGGAGGGGGGCGATCATGGCGTCTTTGGCTCTTCCTCCGAAAGCCATGATGAGGCTTCTTCCGTCGCCCGGGATACGCCTCATGCTCCAACTCCTGAAGCCGTACATAGAAGTTATCTCGGGGCGCAAAGTTCTGTTCCTGAAAGGAAGGATGAAAGTCTAGGAGATTGGGAACCTTGGGTTGATCCAGGGCGTTGATGTAGGTTCGGAAGGGAGGGGCGTGCCGAAGATCTTCTGGAGACGGAATGGGATCGCGGAAGTCTTCGATAAAGTATGAGGGATAGGTAGAGGTCACCTCTTTCGTTGATGGTTTTGGAGTAGTTGTGGAACGAGAGCCATATATGTCCGGGTTTTGGCGAAGTGTCTTACGATGATCACGGTCTGAAGAGGTCGTGAAAAGGTAATTGTTTCGACTTTCAGACTCATCAGAGGGCGGAGGGAAGGTTCTGAAAGCCTTTGATGTTGTTGTTGTTGAAATTGTTGTGGTTGTCGTGGTCGTCAGAATGCGCCGCTTTTTGTTTCGATTCAGTTTCGTGCGAATACGCTTTTTAATGTTCCAGTCAATGGGACTCGTCCTCGTAGCGGGAGTCGTGTGGGACTCCTCTCTGTATCTTTCTTCTTGTATGATGTCACCCACGCTATGCCGAATGCTGGCAGCAGCTGCCTTGCTGCATTGGCCGTTCCCTTTTTGGGTGTGAATATGGAGGGAGAGGATCCCAAAGGCTGTTCAGGGAAATGTGGGAACTTTGTGTTTTCATGGGTTGGATAGGGCATGGCCACTTGAGGCCGTGAGTCTTCCTTGCTCATGTTTCGATAATGATCTCGTATGCTTGACTTCTTGTTGAATCTAAAGTGTCGCTCTGTGGTCGTGGTTGTTCGCCATGTAGAGCGCTCGATTTCTGTAGTTGTAGTGGTTGTTGTTGTTGTTGTGACAATGGCTGCAGATGTGGGTTGTGAAGGTAGTAGCAATGTTGATGTAGTGGTTGAACGAATTGGAGCGGTTGTGGCAATGGTTGGCAGAAAGTAGGAAGGCTTAGACGTGGTGGTGATTCTTGTTTTTGAAATGCGTGACTTGATAAGTGGCTTGGGTCGCTTATTGATGGATTGCACTTCGGATTCCAATCTGTTATCCACTTCTTCAGAGGGACGGACCTCTTCTACGTCAAAGTAAATCTTTTCTTCTTGACAATCCCCGCTCCTTGTCGCGGCCAATGGTGTAGTCATAGAGTCTTTTGAGAGAGTCCACATCAGGTTCATTGAGGAGGTGAAGAAGGGACTCATTCTCCTCTTGTGACTCCACGTCATCACGCCCGATGGAAAGTCGTAACTCAATTCGGGAAGGGAGGGACGCTTGTACTTTTTGTCAAAGATATTTGAGGGTTTCAAATGACGTCCTCGGGATGATGGAAGTATTTGTATACCTTGGAGGTTGTGGAGCCCAGGTTGTTGGAGTTGTTGATGAAGGAGACTCATTGGTTGATCCCTTGGGATTGTAGGGAGTTCGTCGAAATACACCGGCGTCGGGGTCGAAAAAGGATGTCTTTAGCGGTCGATATTTACTACGACCCCTTTGACCTCGTGTTGCTACGGAGAATTGAAGGATTATGAATAGGGTGAGAGACAATGAAGTCCTCATGATGATAATGTGGCAATGAGATTGATGTATTTGAATCTACAAAAAAGAATGAAAGGGTTGGAATTAGACTGGATATATAAACTGTATAAAATGTTTTCGAATATATATTTTACTCAACTTCATTTTTTAAGTTGTCATTTTATGCTCTTCATTATCCTGATGCACATTTTTCAGCTTTTTAAAATTAAGATATGCATTTTTATATAATACAGAATAAAAGCAATATTTAATGCATTCCTATTAAAAGTGAATGATTTGGCATAGAAAGCAATCCATTGACACAATATATATTAATATACACTAATTAAAAGAGTCGAATACACCAGTCAAGGGAAGGTTTTACAACTCATGGCTAACATTATTATACTTATAACTGGTTTGTTAGGATTGTTGTTGGTTCATTAGTGTTTTGATGTTGGTAGGATCCAAGTCCTTAGTGCAGTTGGTCATAACTACCCTCTAATTATTAACTGGATGCACAGTAGATTGAGTAAAACAAGGGAAGTTCGAGTCAACAGCTGATGAACAAAGAAGAAATGAAGGAATTCTTATTATTATTATCCCCTGAACAGTCAACTCTATATACCAAGTCCAATGAAATAGATAAAGATAATGCTCAAAAAAGACTGTGACACAATGATATATACAATACAGTTTTCCCCCTAGAGAATCAACACAGTCTGACGTCACTGGTTGTTATAGTAGGATTACCCTTCTTCTATAGATTTCTATAACAATGCATATCATATTTAATGTTTACCTCATATACCTTGCGTGGTAGCCAATAGAAATATATTACAGACGTCTTTAAGTTGTTTGAATGTTTCTTTTTAAGTTGAGCATTCCGTTATTAGATAGGTCGGTGGTAATAACATATTATAGATGGCTTATACATTTTTGCTTTCCTTTAAAATAAAATATTTTATCCTAACATGTATGTATGTGTCGAAGTGTAAAAAAAATCACACTGAACTACGTTTGTATCGTTTCACCAAGTGTGAATGCTTCATGACCATGTCTTAGACAGGTAATTTTAAACGACTTAATTGCTTTTTACACTTTGAAAACCAAGGCGTTTACCACTATCGTCGTCCCTTGAAGATCATTTTTTATTACTTCATGCTTTGATTTATAAAGTATCCTTAATATCCATATAAAGTTTTTATAGATAGTTTTGTTGTCGTCTTCAAGGTATTTAATAATTGTACATCGTAATAAAAATGGTTGGCCTTCCAAGATAATTTAATTAGAGGAAATAAAGATCGCTTATAGGGATATATATATATATATATATATATATATATAGAATCAGGGGCAATTTTAATCAATCTAATATTAAATCAATTTGGAATGAATAAGAGCTAAAGTATATATTTTTTGCTTTGCATATATTGATAAATGTATAAAATAAATATAATTAAATATTAAAAATATTATATCTCATTTTGACCTCAGAGAGAAACAAGGGTTTTATATATGTATGGATAATACGAATAAGTTAAAATGAAATAACACTCTGAAAAAATCCTTAATAATTTATATTTATGAGAACTATTTGATTAGCAGGATTTTTTTTCATAGGGCGTTGAATAAACTACTTCTTACTTAAAGTTAATCGTATATAAATCCTTGTATTTAAAAAGCGTAAATTTATAGCCAAGCACTTAATATTTTAATCGTTTTATTAATAATAAGGAAGCCATTTACTTTATTTTTCAAAAGATTTTATTACCGAATGGTTAAAAAAAGAAAAAAATACGTTTATCTTGAATTACACTTATTTGTATGGTAAAATAATGAGATAATTATATATTCTGAATAAGTATTGGATATATTAGTTGTATAACAGCATATACCTAAAAAGCTATTGTTGAGAATATTATAACATGTTCTTTACGAATCAATTCTATAAATATTTGATGTACCTATATTCTATATAAGTAAAATTAAATAATAAAATATTGAAAGTTTAAAATGTACAAAGCTGTTACTAAAAAAAACATTTGTGTAGATTAATACATGCTTTTCAATAGTTGCCAAACACTTTTGGTGCTTAAAAGAAATTTTCAAAGACATTTTATCAGCTTTTAAGAATGTGCATTTCACATTTTGTCATTGAAGCTCCATTTTTGATTTGAAAAAGTATGAAATATTTTTGTATTTGACTTTGTATAGATAAAAATGTCTCTTAGTTATAAATTTTTCTAAACCTATATTTTTTTCAAAAATATGTTTTCAGCTCTTTCGTATTGAATACAACGATGCACTCTTAACCAACTCATGTATGCAATAAATATTGAATCAGTAGCGAACAAATCACTCATCAATCTATATTAATATTCCAATCAACAGTAAAAAAATATGGATGCATCTACATATACCTTTAAGTTGGCATTCAAGTCCCTGATATATATATATATATGCATTAGAAACTATTTTTGTCAATGTCCAATGCGCTTCCGTGTTATGATACATATATTGTATCTATTCGGAATATGAATATTCGCATATATGTATCATGATCAACCTTTTCTAATCGTCTTTTTTGTATTTAATTTAAATTTTGTTAGATCCTAGTTTCGATAGACTAATTTATACTGTTCATTCATATTCACACGAATGCCATTCTATCTATCGAATAGAGAAAAAGTATTTTTATTCCGATTATAAAAACTCCTTTAAAAACGTTGAGTTGAATTTCAAATATTCTGAAGTAAATCTTTCGCTTTTGCTCAATGTTAAAGGGTAAAAAGACTAACAAAATAAAATAACTCTTTCATAAAGTAAACTTTCGCACAAACTTTTTATTAAAAGCATCTAAGAATTGTGATTTTGTACATAGATTGTATATTTTTTAATCCTGAATAAATTATGCTTTAAAATTGAATTCCCTATTTTATGGTGTTGTTTTTTTTTGGTCATAAAGCTTTTAATATCATTTTGCTACAGTCATACAGCTTAATGAAAAAATAAACTTATATAATTCAAAAACCCTCTTTTGACAGCGTCGTAAAACATAACATAAATGAACATTATGTTCAAACTATGTGGTTGTTTTCTTATTAAAAGTTTCATCGAAAATCTATCATTGGTATTTGTAAAATATCATTTCTTCAGTTTTCAATATATGTCAGAGGAATGTTCTGTAATGTGTGTCATTATCATTTATAATCACACATTATATTTCTTTCCAAAATATATTAATACTATAATATATCTTTAAAAAGTACATTTATTTACAATTTTTATACGTCATTGGCCATAAAAGATGACAAAGAGAAAAACAAAATTTTAGACAATGTTTTTTTATTAGTTAAATCATAGATATTTTCTATCTCATCTGTTTTTCATGCTTGCACTTACAACTGTTTATAGTAAAATAAAATAAGTAAAACATATCATTGCAAGACTTATACTAATAATTCTTGTTTTTGCATATTGTACACCAGTTTAGAATCATGATTGAATTCTTATTTCACTTTCAATTCGATATATATTTTGTGTTTCATAAAAAAATATGAATGTCTACCCATTCCTATCCTTTTCCCCCTTTCATTGTACAACTTCATAAGCTTTATAATATAACAAAAATGTTTCATTTACAACTTTTATATGACATTTCCAGAGGCAGTCCTGGCTACTTTTACGCCCTGTGCGAACACTCCATTGGCGCCCCCCCTCCCATCAGTGTTAAAAATAACACTAATTAAATCTGAACAAGAATAATGTAATATAAAAAATAGAAAATAATATAATGTAAGCACAATACAATTTATTTTGGAAGCAGCTGTTCCACATGTTGCAGAACGGCTGCACTACGTACTGCTTATGTGCCCCCTGCATGATACGGATGTTTTATTTGAGGCCGCATCCACATCCAGCTGTCGTTCGAGCTGCGCTGAGCTCCAGTGCGGCGTCCAGCAGAAATAGAGATTGGGACGTGATCCACAGTGTGTGGAAATTGGTGATTTTTTTGCGCCACCAAATAGATTGCGCCCTGGGCAGTCGCCCACATTGCCCATAGCAAAAACCGGCCCTGGAAATTTCTCATTTAAAAATATTATAACATATTCTTAAATGTTTTTAGCTGGACTGAACTAAGAAAATATATTTCAAACCATGTCATAAATTACCTCTGAGTAGAATAAAATTCATATTATTGCTTTAAGGACACTCATTACTTTTCCTTGTGTAGATTCCGTCTTTTGACCTTGTGAAAGGGTGTTGTTACTCATGGATTCATAATAATCTACTTATCCGTGTTCCTAAGTGGCATCAATAGAGTCAATAGTAGTGCTTTATAAATTGAATATGCTTCTACAGAGATAGAGAGAGGGAGGGAGAGAGGAAGGGGAAGCTTTAATTAAGTTCCAAAAACGTGACAAGAGCCTCTTCTGAGTGTGTAAGGATTTAACGCATTTTATTATTTTCCTCTTTAATAAGGTAATCTAAGCATAATGAAATTAAAATTATATATCCTTTATTAGTAAGAAAAAACTCTCACTTTTCCTCTCGTAAAAGAGGAAGGGATTAAATACTAGGCGGGATCTATTATGTAAATATATGTTTATACGTGTAGTAGGTTGATCGTCTGTAGTGTCAATGAGTGAATGAAATATTGTTTTTTTATGTGTGCCTTCCATTTGGCCAAGGCCCTTCTTTATCAATTGACCATAGAGTGGTGTCGAAACAGAGGCATGCCGTAAGTTCCCTCATAAATATTGAAAGTACCATCTGTTTAATATGTTTATATCCATTCTACTCCCAGAGTTCCTCCTTTTGGTATCCTGGAAGAGCCATAAAACTTTTGAACGGGTTCGTTGGATTGAGTTTTTTAAAATATCATATTCGTATCTCATCTAAAAGATTCATTCCTTTCATGGAATCAACTAAAGAAATGACAAGGTCTGAGAAGCATACGTGACTTCATGGAAAAAGCAAATTTTGACTCTTCAACACTTTCCTAGTTATGCATCTTTGTATCAGGTCTTCAAATTATAGAGGAGTTAATAGACAAAGACTGAAGAAAAAACGTCTTTGCGTGATAATTGGAGTTACATCTATGATGCCTCAGGGATGAAGTGAAGAGATATTTGTTCCTAAAAGACAATTTATCTTATTGCGATTGAATTAAGGACTAACTTCAATCAATCCTGTTCATTGAAGGCCGTTAATGGATCCACATTTTTGTCATCGTTGGCATATCTTTTTAAACTCATATTTATCATTTTTACAAAAAAAACATATTTAAAAAACATTATTAATCGCTCTTAATTGACATCCGAACAAAATGGAAAAGGGCAACCATACGATCTGCAGACTCTGCGAAGGGAAGGACCATTTCACCTTTGATATCCCGCTACAAGATACAAAATGACGACTCTCTATAATATCCATGTGATTGGTTAAGTCAATTTAAGGGGGAAAATATAAGGCTATGCTCTTAATAGATGAAATGTTCTAAATTTTATTTAATTAATATGGTACATACGTTAAGATATATATTTATATGTGGAATGTATGTTTGAAAACATTTTTATAATGTTTTATATTATAGCTAGCGAATGTTACCCAGCACTGCCCGGGATTTTCCAACTTGACAACCTTTGCAACTTCATATCTTAATCAAGAAAAGTTGAGAGTGATTGACATCACTCTCCATCTCTAGGCATTATTAAAATTTGATTAGCGTGATGTTGCAATATGAAAAAGTTGTTATTTTCCACAAACTTTAAATTGCGAGGGAAAGACAGAGACAAAAAAACTTATTTTTAAGTAATCATATGGAAAACGAATTATCTGGTACACACTCAATAAAATAAAAATACGTTTTACTACCTCGGTCTCCTCCACAGAAAATTTGGTCTAAATCTAACGTGGCAATTTTAACAAAATCGATAAAAACGTTTTTGCGAATAAAAAAGCATGGCGTTGACGAATTTTCCGGGAGTTGACAACCCTTCTAAAACACTCCCTGAATTCTCAATACTATTCCCTGAAATTTTTGTCAAGATCTAAAGAAACGTTCGTGAGATACAGGAAAGCGAACGAACGAAGAAACGAACAACAACGGAATTATTTTTTATTAGTATAGATATGTATCTTTTATGACCATTATTAATCATGACCAAATATATATTTAAAAAATCGTTATCATATGAGCTGATGATTTAATTGTTTTGATTTTGGAAGTTTCATTTATTTAATTATATACTACCTATCGTCCGTTCGTGGCCTACTAAATGAAGAAATCAAATTTAATGCATGATATTTTTCCTAAGCTTTAAGCCTCCTGGATTCCTTCAATGAATAGGAAAAGAAACAAATGTTTTCTGTTAGGGGATGAGTCTGTATTTTTTAAAACATCCAGCGGAAGTGATTGCTTGCCTTTAAACAATATAGAATGACTCTAAGGGGAAGAAGCATTATTCAAACCTCTTGGCAAAGTAAATAATAATAATATCGCAAGTAAGAGATATGCTAATAGTTACTTTCATTTTTAAAGTATTTTCAATACTTTGAATGGTCTATTATGGAAGCTAGGAAAAACTTTATTGCAAAAAAGGACCTCCCAGGGCTTGCTTATGGTATGGCATATGCATAATTAAAAGTGTAAATCATTTAGAAAATTCAGTTATCTTGAATAAAAAATAAAAGTTCGTGACTTATACTCGAGAAATCAACAAATACAACATTTGATTCATATAGAGAATGTAATAATTATCTTATTATGCTTATTAGCAACCTTTCGGACAATATTTTTTATTACTTTGAAATTAAAGTGTTATTCCGATTTATGGATAATAAAATAACGCATTTATTGACACACAAATACACCTCCACTTAAAAAATTGTATATACGTATATGAAAGTCGAAGTTTCCAGGCTAATACCATTTGATTATCGTTAGGTGCGTATTTTACAGCTCGTTTAAAAAAAATATATAATAACGTTTACGACGCAAGTTTGACTCCAAAGAGATCAAAGATAAATATTGCTTATCTTCATTGAAGATATCCTAAGTTCGATGGACTAATTGTAAGACTATAAGGATTTTCATAAACGCATGAGAGAGTCCATGGAATCAAATATGTAGGTTATAAAAAATATAAATGTGATTTTATTGTCTGATCCTCTAATTTAATCACAACAACAAAAAATATTTAAAATAGTAACTCAATATGCATGACAAACATTTACAATAAATATCAAATGTATGACCTGAGTTTTTCTGTTTTTCACAGGGCAATTAAGGTCAACTCTTTATGTGTCACAGCGCCATTACTGGTTTCCAATATGTGTCGCCACAACCGCAGGCATATAGAAATTCATAGATTCTTCGTCATAACAATTATTAGAACATATACACACTTAAAACAGGCTTTCGGAGTGGTTAAAAGAAATCCACTGAAAGCTGTGAAAGCTCCGAATAACTTATGTGGTTTTTAATCTTAAAGCATAACAAAACATGAATACCAATATTTTTAATGACTAAGTACTGCTTGCTTTAATGTATTTACAAGATCTATGGAAGATGAAAGTGCAAGTACTAACAACTGTGTGGCTTTTCAAGTGATGGCTTGTACATTGTCATACCCCATTAAACACTGATTAAAAACATGGTTAAAAAGTAAGTAGTTAAAGCCTTTTTTTAATTGATGTGTTGTCAATTGTGTGACTTTATAAATGATAGGAAACAAAAGAAAAGAAAACCTGGATATTTTTTTAGACACAAATCTACTGACTATAAAAAGACAAAACTTTGATACCTGGCTTGTCGATGGGAATTGTAATATTTTAATTTTATGAAATAACAATCTTAAATTTATTTGTGATTTCATTTGTCAGTAAAATTACATGTTTTTCAAAAAGTCTTTGAATTTCTAGGACATTTATAAGAATATATACATAATTTAATTATTAAATACTTTTAGCCTGAAAATGAACATGCTTTTTCTCAATATATATTAACTAATATTAAGTGTGTCAAAGCAGTCTCAATTGGCCGGACAGTCGATGAATTATCTTACATCCTTTTAAGTTATTATTGTTTGAAGCATAAAAACTATTTGGAAGTGTTTCATCATTTAAATATTATATATATGAGAAACCAATATCCAAAATGGCACTCTATACATCACACTTGTAGCCTAAATTAAATATTATACGTTATTTTTAATGGTAATTATCTCATACATTTTCTTTTCTAGGGCTAGTAAACAACCATTAAATAAATGACAGTGTTTGTTCTTGAGAATGCAAATTCAAAAAGCAATGATAGTCATACATAGTATATTTGCAAAAAAAGTGAATAAATCAAAGAATCTTCCAAGACACAAACACATGTTATTGGTCCCCAGCCTGCCAATTTAAATACATAAATAAACAGTTATTACAACACGCATAAGATATCTATGTCAGGTTCAGTGTATATTTATTTATATGTACATATGTAATATTAATAGCGTTTGCATGCTTTGATTGATAACATTGTGTCTTCACATAATATTTTCATTATTTTTACGACTATTGTGGATTTCATTTGAAGATTATCTCCCCTCACACAAAGGCTTCATCGCCGGCCAGTCACTCAAGCAACAACAATTAAACATGTGCTCTAAAGCAAAAGTCTGCAAGGACCCTTGGTCCTTGAATGCTTAGAAAAAGAAGGAAGATAAAATAATGCATGGTCAAGATGCATATTGTTGTTCTACGAGATATATTTTTTAACAAATTACTTTTTGGTGTTGAGAAAATATGTCTTACAATTATTTTATAAAAATGAAAATATTAAAATTAACGTGATATCTCACTTGCCCCTAAATTTGTGAGACATAGCAAAATGAACAAGAAGGAGTACATCAAGACCACAGTTAAAGGTGGAGATAAAGCAAATACCGTATTAAATTATGCAATAACATTTAAGAGAGCTAAAGAAACATTCCTTCATTGATTCGAAATGGGAAAGAACTATATTCAAAAGCTGAATTCAAAACTGAGTCTGCCAGAGATGCATCGGCACGCGGAGAACCTCTACGTTCTTAAAAATCATTTTTTTTTTCGAGAGTCACTCAATATCAGTTTATTTTCAGGTTTATAAAGCACTTAAGTAAAGGAGTGCTAATTTAACATAATATTTAAAAATTACATTGCATGTCGTCTCTTTTTTATGCAAACCATATATAAACAAATTTGCATATATAAAGGTAAATTAGAATAAAATAAAACAGTAATTAACATTGTTATTAAGAATTAATGGTGATTGTTTTTTAGAAATTCAACAAAATATTAAGGAATGAAGTGGCTTGCGTACTGAATCAGTAAATATATAAGGGCTGATGTGTATCTCTAAACATGACTTCATTTGGAAAAATTCCCAAGTATTTTTTCTTTTTAGAATTAAGTTTTTATATCAATAAAAAAGTTGGTGTATAAACAATTATGGTGAAAAAATAAAGGTATGCAACAATGAGAAATTATTTATCTTTTGCATTAACGTCTTGTTTTGGTAGAGGATCCAATTTGCTGCTACTTGGAAAAATTTACACAATTGTTGCAATCACAATTGAAAACACGTCGTAAGTTGTCATATGTAACATCATGGTGGCTTAAATATATTTCTTTTAAATAACATATATATTTCTCGGCTCTCATAAAATATAGAATAAATTAAATTATTCTAAATAAATCAATCCGTTATTGACTTGAGAGAAAGTAAAAATAACTCAATCAAATTATTGCCCAAGAGCAGGATAAAAAAATTCCAAGGGAAAAACAGATAATTTCTCTCAACATTTTCCTATTACAGTAGGACTTGTCCGACCATATGACTAAAAATGAGCCCTGGAAAATGAAACAGATGATACTCCCGTCAGGACAGACAAGGGCAAACAATGAAAGTTTTTATATTTCTTCTTTGATAGTTTTAAATATCTTTATTGAACCATGCATGTAAAGATTACTCGGCATACTTTCCTTAGTTCTTACATGAAGTTTACTAAGCCTGCTTACCAGTATTTTGGGATCCTTTGTTGGGTGTCTTTTATATAATTTTATAGTTAGAATATTTATGAGCATGTATTTAAAACGATATTAGGAAGAAATGGAACAGAAAAAGACGGCCTAAGAAGAAATGGACCAAGAAAAATAGACATAGAAGAAATGGAACAAGGTAGAAAAGAAAAATTACGACTCATGGAATAAATGGACCAAATACTTAGGTAGGCAAGTATTGGAATGGAATACACCTAAGTATCGTTTAATTACGTTTTCTCATATAAATTGAGTAAACAATGACATAAAATAGTTTTATTGTTGAAATTTTTGATATATTTCTTTGTTGTGTGCAACTTTAGCTCAAAATTATCCAAATTATTGTAGATATAAGTATTGTTTTAAATAATAAACATACCGATGTTAGAAGCACTTGAGGAAGAATAAATGTATAATTTCGGGTGCATACCGATATTAGAAGCTCTGTAATAATAAATATATAATGACGGATAAGTGTATAGCTAATTTCGGACGCAATTGTTACAATGTTTAAATACAAATATGTGTATTTAAAATAGATCTCAATGATGTAAGAAATGGACGGAACCATTAGTATTAAATTGATTTAAACAACGCAACCATAGTGAGATTGTTGCTATGTATAAAACGATAATGAGTATACCGAAAGTTTCTAAAATAATCAGCCCATAGCACCGACCTAAATAATAACTGTCAGTCTATACAATACACTGAATAAAAGGAAAAAAGCAATGCCCAATTCAGGCACTGATGAGAGCCAGATGATATCTCCTTTTGTAATAAAATACATATTATTGAAGTCGATAAAACATCATCAAAGTCTAAATACCAAGTCTTGAGGAATATAACAAGGGTGAAAACACCCAGTGACGTCACTTTAAAGGACTACCTATATATGAAACATAATATAAGATGACATCACTCAGTATTTAATACAGAATTTCCTTAATTCTTGTAACAAGTAGGGCAGCCATCTTTGTATTGAAAGAACTCTTTTTCTATATTGAGTATCCAGTTATTATGTATATAGGTCGGTAGTCCATTGATAGTCTTGTACCTTTTTACCTCCGCCGAAGGAGGTATTGTTTTCACTGGCGTTGGTTTGTTTGTTTGTTGGTTTGTTTGTCAGCAGGATAACTCAAAAAGTACGGAACGGATTTGGATGAAACTTTGTGGAGTTGTTGGAAATGCCAAAAGTAACAAGTGATTAATTTTGGCATCTCTGAGTGCAGAATTAAGATGCAAAACGAGCTAAATACTAATAAATATTTCTAGTTAGCCTACTCTACCAATAGATGTCGCTGTGCTGTGAAATCGGGTGCCAGGAGCGTCTTCCTCTCGAATTTACGTCTAGGGGAACCCTCCCCCGTCCCTCTACGCCGCCCCAGTTGTGAAAAATCCGCCTCGGAAGGCTCATAAGGACCCCGTGACGGCGGAGGTTTGCACTCTCTGAGTGTATATATGCCTCTAGTTTATATTTGCATACCCAAAAAAATATGGAGACATCAAGAAATCAAATTAAAAATATACCTAAGGAATCACATGTTTTTTTTCAAACATTGTGAGCAACTCAGAGATGATATTAATTTATGATAGTTATTAGTTTTCTTACAGCAACGGGAATTGGGATAAGGGATATTCGATAAAGCAATTCCAAATCCAGGAGATTATTTTATCTCCTTGTTAGTCGCTTTCATTATATTCTTACATAGAAAAAAAACCATAAATTCGAACCAATCGTTCTTCAAATAACACACATCTGCTGGCTTAATTCATTTATACGATTATTGTGCCTAAAAGGACATAAATGTTATTTGTTGAATAATGAGTAAATACTATTAGTATATGTATTAGTTGAATGATAAATTGTTGAGACAAAAAATAATTTGTATTTTGCTTTTTAATTCAAAATATATAAATCATTGAGAATACCACTATATTACCAAAATTTATTTTTAACTCTGTTAGTTAAAATTTATATTATTTTAGAAAACTTTAATTCAGGTTACAAAACTACAAAATTTAATAAAATTATCGTTATATAAAGGAAAAACAGGTACAATTTATATTCATAATTTTCACTTGTTATCTTTGTATCATATATATGTTCCATTAGTCTATATAAATTATTGACATAAACTCTTAATTAATATTTTTAAATATGATCTTTCATAATTCAATTACGTATCTAATTCTCTTTAACTTTTATTTATGTTCATCATTGTTAAATAACAATCAATGTATAGCAACATGTAAATTTCTTTATCACATTTTATTCCTTGCTCATATGATCTGATATAAGTCATATATGTCGCTAGTATATAGTATAAAGTATACAACGAAATCTTGTAAGCTCTTATATTCTTGTTTATAATATGTACGAAAATAAAAAAATAAATAGCTCAGTGAAATCAATTACAAATACCCTCAAACAAAATCTCGACATACTTGAACAATATCAGCAATTATATTCGTTTTTCATAATCTACAAGGGGGTTCAACCTTCAATGAGTATAATACTCATATTAATAATAGTAACAATAACAACTATAAAATACTTTGAATCAAAGTCAACAACGTCCTTCTTCCCATAATCCACTAACTCTCTTATTATACATACAACGATATATGTGTATATGTATGTGTTTAAATAGCCTCCTGCATCATAACTCTGCCGTTTTCTTACATTTCATTCATTAGCCCCGAATAGGGAGTAAGCAGGGAATACGGAAACTGTCACACTGAAATAGTTTTCTTTTAGTGTGCATGTACAAAGGCCCCATCATAACCTTGGAAGGATTTATCATCCCCCATGAAACTCCTGCGCCCATATTGGCCCCAGAATAACTCTTTAAAATATATTAGGCGTCTAATGTATATTTGTAATGTTTGTATGTTCTATGATAAACAGAATACATACGTAATTACATATTAGGTGTCTTTGATATAAATATATCTTTAATAAGAATTAATCACGAGCTTTTTTTATATTTGACGCTTCTTTAGTCATAAAACTATAGTACGAATATTATGGACTATAATTTGAGGAAGAAGGTGTATTATAATGTTGTGATAAAGTATTTTTTCAGAATTGATTTTTAAATTATATTTCAGATTTTACACTTTTTGTTTTACTTAATGATAACATAATACATGAATTATACGAGAGATAAATAAATAAATGTACCTATATTAGATATCATGCGTTGTTTTAAAACAAACGTCTTCGGTCCTGTAGACGAGGATATTGTTTTCTCTTACATCTAATATGCTCACTATATGCTCAATGCAAATGCTGATATTAAATAAACGGCACAAAATATAAAGGCTTTTATGGATCGATAATTACTTAGACAAAATGGCGTTTTTGTCTCATTTTAGTATCTTTTAGCATAAATACTTCATTAGCGATGGGTTTTGAGTGAGTGAGTTTTTTTTTCATTTTCTTCTTCCTTGTATTCCCTTTTTAAATCACGATCCTGTTTGATGACTATTTTTTTTTGTTTATTCATTCCTTATATTGAATACGCAAAAACAACGACTCAAAACTACGTTTTACTCATGAATATATATATATATATATATATATTTACGGGGTTCTGCATCATCATAAACAACCTACATATATTGGTAACTGAAGCAAAGAATCTATTTTCAAAATGAGGAGAGATGGAAGTAATGTAAAGAAATGCCAAGGAGCAGATATCCATCCTTGGTAATTCGTTTTAGCAGAACCTGAGGATCCATTAACCGTGCATATATATCTAAAAATAATATAATTGTATTTTACAGAACCTGAGGACACATGGACGGTGTGTTTATGACCCCATAGTATCAAATTTGTAACAGACAGAACTCAAGCACTCATATGCAGTAGATTTGTAACTAAAAAGCCATATTATGACAGGGAGAACATTTATGTTTTGGGGTATATTTTCAATGTAAGTCTTACAAAAGTTTCAGTTCTAAAAGTATCCATATTTAAGAAGTGTCCGTCTAAAAAGCTGTCTAAGAAGTGACCGTGTGTAATAAACGCTCGTCTGAGAAAATGCTGCCCAAAACCCCGCTCTGGAGCCTCGTATTTTTATTAATTCTTCGTTAAAAAGTAATGCGTATTATATGTAGGGCGTAGGTTGTTTCGCTTCATTAATAATAATAGTCTAACATATTTTGCACAACTACTGATGTAATACGCAACTTAATGAGTATTTGTATATATTAAAACTAAGCTGACTCCAGCAATGCGAGTATGACTGTATCATGACGACAGACATCCTCGTTCAATCCTCACCATATGCCACAGATTTTCTCCGATTGCGAAAAAAGAAGAAATATATTTTAAGTAGACGCGGCGTATCAGATACCTATGCAAGACACTCTTCTTCTACGAAGAAAGGAGTCACTCTTTTGTTTATAATTCTCAGCTGCCAAATACATATAGTGTAGTAATCATATACAATCACACACACACAGACGAAATAAACTTTCACCAATCATGTTTCGTATAAAATGTATATAGTTAGTAGGATATGACGGGACATTTGGCTCTATATGAAGTGACTATTGCCCTTGAAGTGATAGGTGGAGAAGGCCTTGAACTTCAGGGGGGGGGGGGGGGAGGCTTGCAAATATTTCAAAAACTCATTTTTAATGATGTTGCTTTAATTATCATCATCCTTTAAGTCAACTATTGGTGTTACTTCCGTTAAAATACGCATCGATGGCTCATAATAATATCAAACTGCTAAAAGACTTTTTCATAAAAGTACAGTATATATATAAATATACATAAAGTGTTGGTCGAATATTACTTTGTAAGTAGTATGTAATATACTACTTTTTACTGCGTAGTAACATTTAAAAAAAATATTAGTTATTACTTCTCAAAAGTAATATACTACTTTATATATTACTTTTTTGAGCATTCCGAAACAATAAGTAAAGGCAATTCCAACAGGATGTGTAAAAATCCTCACCAACCCTAGTTTGCATTTTTATGTCCATTGGGTGACGTCACATACATTCACAGTATATTAATTTTCATCAAAAATGCCTGCAGAATATTTTTTTTCACGAAGGTAATATGTAACTAGGATATTACATATTAGTTATTAGTAATAACTAATATGTAATATCCTAGTTACATATTACCTTCGTGAAAAAAATATTCTACAGGCATTTTGATGAAATAATAACTTATTACTTGAAAGTAATATCTAATATGTTTGTTCTCCCTAGTTAGTCGCAGTAATATAACTAAGTAATATATTTCTCGCACGCGCGTTAGGGAACAACACTGTATATATATATATATATATACTTTTTTGTATCATTGTTCATAAAATCACGAGCTCATAAAAAAGATTTCTAATTTAAAATGAAAGAACATATTTTCTTTAATAGAACTATTTTCAAATAAAATATTGAAATATTTTAAAAACTAGGACTGTCCATATTGACAAAAGAGATGACTTTTCGCTCGCCGTTAATTTTTAATCACATCATACCGTGAAGCGGGGAAATGCTAGTACATATAGTAAAGCTATTCTTCCCGCATACGTCATCAAAAATCTGTTTCTAATATATATCTTTGTTGTGTTTAAAATAATAATAATATAGTATTGGGACTTTTCACGTAACATGAAAACATAAAAGAAACATACCTGGTATTCTAATAACTTTGGTTAAAACAATATGAATTTAATTAAAAATTTGGAGTGTGAATATGGAAATGAGTCGGATACCTCAGTAAATTATATCCAAATAGTTAAAATTCTAATGGAACGACATCAAGAATATTTGAATAATGTATCGCCATTAATATAGTTTATTAATTATATCAATCGCTGTTTATATATTTAGACATTACTTTAAAGTAGAATGTTCATGAATGTTTTTATTATTGTTATTATTCTATAGTCCATAAAAATATACAAGCACAAATAATATAATTAAATGATATTAATACATTAAAACCAAATTTAATGTTGAAGTGTAATTTTTTGAAATATTTTTGCTTAAAATGTTTTTGTATTGTTTAGATTTGTTTATCTAATATATACATTTTACATTGTTTTTTATTTAGTTTACACTGTATTTTGCTAAACTAAAACAGAATAGAACGATTTGAATCCTTCAAAATTCAATAATATTGCCTAATTGGTGAACCAACTAGTTCATGTGTTGGTCATATATATTAACAGAATAGTAGATTATAGCTTGTATTTTTTTTGTAACTCGAGGTATTAACCTCCTATTAAAATATTAGAACAAAGGAATCAACTTGCCTTAGTCCATCCTATGACATAATTAATTTATAAATGGTTTATTTAGTCACTTATCCTCTGTTTTCAAGACATATTTTATCCTATACTCAAAAATACACCTAGCAATGTTTAAAACTCCATTCAAAAAATTAATTTTCTCGTTCACAGGCAGATCCTTAAATGTCTCAAGGGTATTATTCCAAGGTAAATCATAACATATATTTTAGAAATATATCTACAAGGGACAATTCCATGACAACCAAGGAAATTCATGAGTTGACTAAAGCTCAAGATAGGGCGTGGCTCAAAATAAACGTCTGAGGTTGTGAGGAGCCAAATATTTTGTGCCCACTAAGTAAACCCATTTAATTTCATGTATCTTATAATCTCAAAGACGGCTTTATCATAGTTTAGGGCTCATGTAATGGGTTACCAAGCAGAATTGGTTTATTGTTTTTAATTAAAACGTATAAAAAGATGAAAAAGAACAGCCGGTTGTGTAACAAGATAATCAATAGATTAGTTTCTTTACAAATTATGATTTTCAAAAAAATTATGACTATTATTCGGGAAATTGTGATTATTTAATTTGGAGCAAAATAGGCATGATCTTCTTTCACCTCCTTGTTCATTTCCAGCATAAAAGATATAGAGACAAATGGGGGGCTATGAGGATTATGCATATAATAAGATATGTAATATTGTATGTATTGACAAATTAAAGAAATGATGCAAAGGCACATCAATAAATAAAGAGTAATATGAAGCTAATTCCCGTTTTTAAGCAAGTAGATATATAAACAGAGATGTTTTTTAGTATCTGCCATTGTAGAAATGAAAATACATCTTATGCAAATAAAGCAAAAGGGCTTAGGATATCATTCTAAACCATTTCTTTTCGCTATTTTACCATTTAGTGATCGTAAATTATCATCATTTTGTATCATAATAAGTGATAATGCGACAGTGTTTTATTATATTAACTACAAGTCATCTTATGTTAATTATATATTTAATTTTGAAAAACAATTGATTTTTTCATTATTCAACTGCAATCCAAATGTAAAATATCCTTACGAATGTGGACGAAATTGCTTTATAGGGAATATAGGTACATAGATATCACAATGAAATTTATTTCCAACAATATGTGCATGGACATTAAACACCTGAATCTACCAAAGTTTATAAACTGAATGGTTAGTATTATGATACTTTTTTACGTAAATCTATTAAATATATATTTTTAAGCAATTTTGGTTTGTAAATATTGAAGATCTTTAAATGGCCATTAAAGGGTTTAAAAAAAAATATACGTAATATTGTAAGTTATATTAGTAATGTTTTTTGAGCTGTAGTAAACCATCAAATCGAGTAGCTTTAAATATGATTTACATAGATGCAATGCGGATTTGAAGGTTATACAAATTAAAAAAACTAAAATAATGAATGTTTGCATATGAAAAACATTGAAATATCTCTACAATTATTATTATTATCTCACATTGAAATATCTACCAAGGACTGTTTGGTTAAGTTAGCAACATATATGACATTACCTTGTTTACTCCTTTCTTCTTCTTCTAGGTCTCGATGTCCTAATATATATATTAAGTAAATCCCTTCATTCACTTGTTCAGATATCATAGGTTAAGGATGTCCCTTTATTGAAAGCAAGAAGCACCGGGGTCTCCTTTAGAGTAGCAGTAGTAACTGATCAACATAGAGTTGAAAAACAATCTGATACCATATTTGAAACATATTTCTTTCAAAGATTACACACACACACACAACCAGTGAAGACACGCCGAAAAACTTGGTGCGCAGGGCTTTTTAAGGCACTTACTTAGTTGAGGACTTCCGCGCTCCTTTAGGAAGACAGTTTTTTGTAAATGCCCCCAGTAAGTGATCAGACAAAGATGTTATAAGGGAAGCTTTTTGACAGTTTTCACTTTTTGGAAATTATATATGGATTAAAAAACTTTGCCTATGGCTAGTATAAATATATATACTCATGAATACTCTTTTAAACAGATAACCTATTTTATCAGACAAAAATAAAATAAAGACATATATCTTTTGAGATGTGATAGTAATTATTACTTCATTTTAGGCACGTTTTAACTTAATATCTTATAGTTTTATTATCTAGCACTCTGAATTGTATTGAGTTAGAGTATATCTGAGTCCACATATTTGTGGACTCAGAAATCCATCAGAAATGTAATTTTAAAATGCGAATTAGAAGTAAATAAACTTCCTAAAATTCCCTCATAGATAATTTATTTGAAAGGAAAAATAATGGATTTGTATTATTATTAAACATTTATGTCCTATATTGTAAAAGGCACATCTTCTGAAGCCTTATAAAAATTGCTGAAAAACACCACTCCAACTGAAGACAGAGGGCATTCTTGCAAACTTTTTGATGATCGTCTCCTGGCTATGTCGAAGGTTTGAACACATTGTATAAGAAACTCAATGGAATATGGGTTTTCCGATATAATATAAAGTTGTGTTGCAGCCAAGAAGTAGAAGTCCAAAGGGTTGAGATCTGGACTGTGGGCTGGTCAGGAATTTTCTGACCTTTTCCTGATGACTCGGCTACTAAACTTTCATTTAGAAAGGCTAAAGCTGCATTTGTGCAATGTGGTGGAGCGCCGTCTTGCATCCACCAAAGTGATGAACGAGTGCAGAATGGTGCAGCTTGGGTCAAAGTATGTATTAGAGCAAACGGAGTTATGAAACACAATTAACAAATGACAATCATCGTCAAGGAATGCATGAACGATTGGAACCATTCCAAAAATAATAGCAACGAAAATTACATTAATACCGTCCTATAACTGGTTTCACAGATATTAAGAGGTTTTGAATACGTCGTTTTTTATAATGGGTGAAAAATAACTTCTCATCGATCCAAACGATTATATCGACAATGTTGGATGGTTGCTGCTGAATAACATACAAAACTGCCTTCTTTGCTTTTTATGAGCATCAGTTAATGGTTAAACTGAAGTGTAATAATAAAAACCGAATCGAAGATCATGTCTAACGATCATCCACAACGTTGTTTTGGTGGTAAAATTTGCTGAGAAGATTTTCTTAGTGAGCAACTGGGGATTTATCAAAGAAACTCTTACCTTGTGAATCACTTAGTGGTGAAAGCCAAGCAGAGAGGGAAGGTTGTAGGGGTCCTCGGCTTTGACCTCTCAGCTGCTTTCGACACAGTTGACCAGCTACAGTTGTTGCCGAAGCTGAAGAAGCTTGGGATCGAGGGCATGCAAATGGGTGGTTCAAGTCATCCCTCTCTGGCGGATCACAGGGTGTGGTGTGGAATGGCGCCGAGTCCGACTTCCTGAACGTAAAGTATGGTGTGAGGCAAGGTTCCATCCTAGGTCCGATCCTCTACCTTGTCCTGGTTGCGGACGTCACCTCTGCGTTGGCATTGGAGACGAGGAAAATAGCAGTTACGCGGACGATTTCTTCCTATGGGCTGTCGGTGATTCCCTTGAGGAAGCTGGGCTCTTGTAGAGACGAAGGCGGATGCCTTCTCTAAATATGCAGGGGGGAATGGTCTCGTCCTTAACGCCGCCAAGACCCAATTCATGATTGGGGGCAAAGCCAAGAAGAAAGACACTTCAGCCTTCACCATCAGGGTTGGGGGCGTCGAGTTGCACCCATCCGATGAGATTGAGTTCCTTGGGGTCAAGTTCGACTCAGACTTCACCACCGCACCCCACAATGCCTACGTGGTAAAGGCAGCAAAACAACGGGCAGCACTCATCTCAAGGTTGGCCGTTCATATTCGAGAGGAAAATACCTTCGGCAACTGGCCAGGGGGCTTATGATTGGTAAGCTCTCGTATGCAGCCGCGGTCGTGACGACACCTAGGTTTGATAAGAATAAGGAGCCGGATGCCGCACACAGGGCCGTCCAGGTCGCCATCAATGACGTGGCAAGGAGCATCGCCGGTTGCAGGAGACGGGACCACATTCGGATCGAGGATCTCCTTAGTATTGCAAAAATTCCCTCCCTCAACGAGATAACCGTCATGGCTGTGGCAGTAGAGACTTGGAAGTGCTTCCACTCCAACGATGGGGGATGTGGTGCCAGAAACCCCATTGGCGATCTCGTCTTCCCAACCCCAAAGAGACCGACGAGGTCTACGACTTCGGTGGCGTGTCCATTAAGGGGCGGCACAGACACATTTGCGTCCCACGCAGTGTCTGTGTGGAACAATTTTGAGTCCCTGAGGTCGGCCAGGACACTAGCTGCGGCAAGGGACGTAGCCAGGACCATTGGCCGCAGTACCCCAATTTAGGGGGATTATTATTTATTTTAGTATTTTTAATTTATACGTGTTTTTATGTTTATATATATGTGTATGTGTTCATACACAGGAATGATGTGTTTTTATTTTTTTATTTTATTTATTATATCTAAAACGGACCAGCAAAAAGCTGATAATTTAAATCAAATAAAGGATTACACACACACACTGCTTCTGTTCTTTTTGCTTTCATTTATTTTTTCTTGTGAATGGAACCAGTCATATTGAAATGATAAAGAACTATTGTGAACTGAATCAGCTGGTAAGATTTCGCATCCTTCCACTGATCTTGATGTGAAGTATAAATTCTCGGCGACCTGTGGAAGGAGAAGGTGTTTTGTAAAACTCCAGGATGTTCCATTTCTGTTCAAGTTCAGAAAACATTTTTCAGGCTGAAGATTGTTGAAAATCAATGCATTTTTATATTGATAAAAATACCCTCTTCATGAACAAAATGGTGGATTCATAATAAGATTTGAATTATTTAAGTACTTCTACTTCGCAAATTAAAAATTACATTTCTGATGGAACACACTGTACGAGGCCAAAAAATACTTATAGCAAAACTGATGTATAATCAAGTAGATCATTTTAAAGGAGGAATATATATATATATGTATATATATATATATATGTTTTTATTCATCTTAGATTCTTTAATTGTGGTTTTTATAAAAATCTTATAAAAGATTTCCTACAACACATTTGCAGGTAGTAAATAGGCTCTATATGTATGCAAAACTTTTAGTTTCAGCCATAATATAATGATCAACGAAAGAGATGTGATTCTTTGGATCTATTGTTTTTATTTGATATCTACCTTTTTGGAATTGTAAATATATTGAAACACCTTTCAAAAAGGTACAACTTGGAGCTCACTTTATCCACTCTCAAATTAATATTAGTTTTAATCATAACAAAGGAGTGCGATAGCCGGATGCGTTAAGGCGTGTTGCACTCAATGTTGGGGGTGCAGGTTCGAATCTGAAAGGGGTTGGTCATTTTTGGTCTACCTCATTGATAAGATCCTAGGTTCGATAGACTAATTTAATGCTATAATGTTTATTTATATCCGGTTGGATGCAATTCTATAGATATAGATAAAAAAAGAGATATCATCATTTTTTTAATTCAGAAATGTTCTTTTTTTTTTTTGAAATATAAAATTAGATATATATATTTCATAAATTCTAATTATTCACAATTACTGATATAATTAAAAAGAATTAACATTCTAAAGATGTGTTGAATTATACAAAAATACATACCAATATTTTATGTGATGCATAATATATTCAATTCAGTATTCACGCTTAAAGCATTCAATTACTCAAGCTTAGAATAAAAAAATTATAAGCTACATTAAAAAATACTTTTTAATTGTTAAAATACTGATGATATCTATCTCAAAATAACATATATGATTAAGAAATTAATCATTTTACAAACTAAATAATATACTCCAAAACAATTATGAACTGTAATGTTTATATGTTTATTTTTTTACTATTAGCATCCGTTTTATATATCGTTTTGTATACAAATTTATAATGAACTGTTGAATAATAATATTAAAGAACATTTATTACTTGTTCAGTTTATTAATGTATTTGCAACGTATTTTATCAATTTGTCCAACGTCATTTTAACTCTATTTAATAAAACTGAAATGGTAAATATTAAAAAACTCTAATATTGTAGAAATATGGAAAAAATACTACCACGCAATTACAAGTCATGAAGTATTTGAATCATGATACTTAAAAAATTCCAACGTAATTATGAAACATGCAAAACGTTTTTGCACGGCATTTAAGAATAGAGTGTTCCATCATTATTTGTGATGTTATAAGTTAGAAAAATATTCATTTCATCCATTCCATCGTAGTAAGCATGAAGATCTTCTTTGGTGATCGTCGTTCCGTATTTAAAGAAAAAGGCTTTGAACTATTTCCCGATACACACGTCCATACACATTGCAGTCCCAAAAGAGATGGTCTCTCTTTTGTTTGCTTCCATGCAAAAGTAACTCAGAGCCTTGTGTCCTTCAAAACATTTGCTCTTATTTCTAAAGTGCCCTATAATAATCAATATAAACCACTTTTCTGGTCAGATATTTATTTTTAGCTTTGCGTCCTTTATTATATTTCTTCTTTGAAAATATTCGATGAAAGGTTCTTCGGTGCTTCTTCTTACCCAATCTTCTAGTAACTAGAATTAGTCGAGGAATTGAGTTTTTATATGTATTTCAAATTGTATTGTGATTAAAGAAGATGTAATAAAACATAAATAGTTATAAATAAATGCATCACGGATTGGCTAACAATAATTTCAAATATTAAGAAACTATTACAATATTTCACTAAAGCAAAATGTCATCTTGAGAATAACAGCAAGTTGCATTAAATGACTTTATTATTTGACAATGTATTGCATTTAGTGGCGTATATATACTTCATGAATACCAAGTTATTTCCTTACTGTATATTCATTCAACACTCTTCCGCATCAACGAGGTCTTTATTTTACAAAAACTTTAAATTGAATTTTCTATAATGAAAAGTGAAAAGTTCTTTTTGAAATGTGAGAGCATTCTAGTTTTTTTAGGAAGAACTCAATTCCCCAATAAATGCATAATGCTGTTTCAATACATATCAGATAAATGAGAACTACAACTAAAATGTGTAAAAATCAACGCATCGTGCATTCATTCGAATAAAGAGTATTTACTTTTGGCAGCGATAAAATTGATTAACGAACTTTGATAACTCTTGCCAAATGATAATTGGAATAAAAGAGCTTCTCACCATACTCTCAAATTTTTTTATAAACATAAATCTTTTAATACCGTTTTTTAAAACTCAAAGAACAAAAATCATATCTGAAAATAATATATTTACTATTTAAAAAAATGAAAAGATATGTTGTAAATTCAAGAAAAGTAAGTCGTTTATATTTAAATCAATTATTAAGCGTTAGGATGATTGAATCTTATTATCACCCCAAAACACCATTAATATCACTGAACGTTGATCTAGAAGATTTGCCTTTTACAAAGGAAAACTTTAAAATAGCGCAAATTTTGGCGTTGGCGAACTCCTTGTTTACACGTTGAACGCAACATCCGAACTAATCATGCATTGCGTCGATTTGTAGGTTATGTCTTGACCTTTTAAATGATGTACAGTATTGTCCGATAGAGCACTGTAGCGCTCAGCACAGTGCTGTGAAATTCAAAAGACAAAAAGATATTTGAGAACCTATTATATCTCTCTCTCTCTCATATTATATATATATATATTTATATATATATATATATAAAGATAACAAGTTTTTTTTTGCCTATATGGTTCGATATAATTGTATCCAACAGGATATAATTAAGCATATTAGCATTAAATTAGTCTATCGAACCTAGGATCTTATCAATGAGGTAGATCAAAATGACCATCCCCTCTCGGGATTCGTACCTGCGCCCACAATTTTTTTCCCTCTTATTAAAAAGGCCAATTGTTATAGTTGTAAATTGATAAAATATCTAAGCATGCATAGTATGCAAACCAAAGATTATTTTTATACACCAGGAAATATCTTTGATTCGTTCCAAATCACAATATATCATGACACACAATAGGAATGAGTTTACAATTAAAAGTATTTTGAAAATTTATGATCTGCTACTAATTTGTACAATACACTTTTGAGAACAAATTATTAACTCAGGAACATGAGTTGAAAACAAAACTTGCTGATATTTGCAGTGAACTATGATAATTATTCATTACATCAACAAATGTAATTTAGTGGTACAATATCTTGAATAACTAATTGTCAAACATATTTCTGTTTTTATTTCTTTATATAGTTATTGAAATTTTGTTATATCGATTTTCAGCAATATAAAAGATATTCAGCCGTTTAAATCCATCTTAGTGATCATTGTTTTGAACATCAGAAGTGTCACAAGTTCTTTGTATTGTGCTAGAATCCATGAATGGATTAAATTACGTTTTAATGCAAAAGGGAAATGTTTTATTAAGAAAAGTAATCTCTCATAATTTATTCCCATGCATTTTATCAAACCCATATTAAAACGTACTTAATAATACGAAATTAAAAAAGGTCATTACAACAACGAGTTTATTAATGTTTTTCTGGACCAAAAACATTCTACAAAATATTCAATATTTCTTAATTTAATCATGAAATTTTAGGGGTCAGTTCTTCAATAGAAACATCTTAAAGTCCTTCATTGCCAATCCCTACTGGTGCTCATTCCCTCTTTTTTAACCCTCTGTGTCATGGACCGAATTGGATTCGTCCTCTTTCACAAACAGAGCTGTAGTTGTGACTTTCCTGTAATTTTTCCTGATTCTTTGAATGCTTCAATAGCCCTCAAAATCATTGCCCTGCTCACAGCACCGTTAAACATATTAATGCCTTCGTTTGTAAATTGCCCTTAAAAAGGTGATCCAAATCAACCAAATATTTTCGTTTCTAAAACAATTTTCCACTTGTAGAAAAACTCTTTTTAACTTTTTATTTTGATAAAATTTACAGTTTACTTTCAAGAATATTAGTTGGAGAAAAATGGAAGGAAATTCAAATTAAAGCAAGTGTTGGATATACCAAAGTGAGAGACTCAATTCTAATGAATCAGGCTGGATATCTATTTGCATCTAAGGGAAGACTTCAACCGGCAAGAGTCTTACTTAGTTAGTATTAAAAAAATCAAATAAACAAACAACGTTATCTCTTTCTGTATGGTCGTGTTCATTGGCTACCAATTTTTTGTTTACTTTGTTAGTATTCTTATATTGATAAAAGAAATAAATCATTGTTGTTTAAAAAAAGATCAAAAACACTCTCATTTAGAAGTATGTCGAATAACCACTTATATAATACTTAATGATGGCATAACAAGAACCACAATTAAATCAGTTGAAAAACAAAGATATAAATCATATCTTTTGAATATATTTACATTGTTTTTCCTCTCAAAATAACGTATTGAATAATAATTATGTTACTATTAAAGAAAAGGAACAATTATTTAAATCTTCTCAACAACACGACAACAATTATTGTTATTATTATTGTATAACTTCAAGTGGATTCTTTTTCAACTGCATGTTGTACTATGACTAGAGTTTTTTCTCCCCTCTTTTGTCGGATAACAACCAACATTATTCACAAAAGAAAATCTAATTGCAGGATCAGAAGGTCACATGGATACAAACAAATTCATTACTATGACTACTATAATAGGTTGTCAAGTTCCTATTGTGTGAAATATGATTATATAATAATATGAAGCGAGTTTAATTCTATGTGGATAAATGAAGCTTATCAACTCAATTGAATGCCCAAGAATGATGACGATACGAAGTTAAGCCACAAACAAACCACAAATGTTCATATAGAGACTTTAAAAAACATAATTTTATATACACTTTTTCTCATGTTATCTTAGAAGAAGAAAAATACTGAAACACAGCGAATGATGCAAGAATGTTTTGGTTTTAATAATAAATTTTAGGAACATTCGATGAAGCAAAGTATTTAAAAGTATTTTAGACACCTATAAACTAAATCGAAAACTCAAATTCATATGAAACATTACATTAAAACAGAACATAAAATCAAAACTGAATTAAACATGATATTTTATTCAAACAGAAAATGAAACAAAAATTATTTGAAAAATAATTTTGAATAAACCTTTTTTAACAGAAGTTTATGGAAGAATAGATATTACATATAAAAAAATTATTATTCAAAATTCATTCTTGATCTAAGGACACACATACATTCACATTATGTAACAAAACATCACTTAATAATATAATTCAATCTATGAGTTATAGTATTTAAAATAAATAAATTAAGCTACACATTGTTGTCCGCTAAGAATGTAAAAATTAACGAAATAATTATAAATACACATTGGAACTGGAAGGGTAAAAGCGCACAGGATCTCCCACATACACATCTAAGAAACGTTGTCGGTACCAGTCATCTTAATTGAGAAAACGTTTATCGTGCTACCGCAGAAACTATAAGTGCTTTGAAGTCTTTATTTGTGATTGCTTGATTTTCAGTCATCCTTTTTGCAAGATAACTATGAATGCTGGAAAAAGTTCGAGCTTGAGATTTTGCTGGTGCCCTTAGATCTTTCAAGGATGATTAGCTTCATATATATATACATATATATATATATATATATATATATATATATATATAATATATCATATATAGAGATGGAGATCCAGTAGAGTCGTTGACTCTCATCGTTGAGATCACGATAGTGTCCTCTCCTAGGAGTAAACTACGATCGGATTTATATCAGAAGAATCAACGACTCTGTTAGAAAACATCAGAAGTTTTATCCCTTATTGGAGGGATGCCGACTTAAATATGGAGATGAAGTGACAATGTTATTCAAACTATTTTTATCATGTCCGTTTTCTTCACAGATGAGTATCACATTATTTTTAATATATAATACATAGATACGCATAATAAAACATGCATCACATTTGCTTCCTTGAACACACAATGAAAAATTTTCACCAAAATAAAGAATAGAAATTGCAAATGAAAGAAATAGTTTTCACAACTTCGTAAAATATTGTCGCCATTTTTAAGTCGTATTCTCTCCTAGAAGAGTTAATGATCGTAATCTCTACCAGGAGAGTCAACTATTCTTCTGGATTGCCATCTCTACTGGACTATATATATATGAATATATATAATATATATATATACTATCTATATATATATACTATATAGATATATATATATATATATGTATATATATATATATCTATACTAGATAACTATATAAGTATATATATATATATATATATATATATATATATATATATATATATATATATTTCTTGTTGTTTGTGAGAGGAAGGATAACTTGGTGATGTTGTTACTTTTTTGGAAGCTTTTCTGTTTACATGTTTAATAGGAGCTCATTATGGTTTTAATTAAGCCAAGGTGAATGGTGAGTCGTTCCCTTGGATTTCATGAAGCCACCAGCAGTGAATGAGTCGTTCTATCATCCATCAAAATTAATAACAAGTCAAACTTCTGGGGGTGCTTGTTTCTATCATCCTCATCATTGTTATCCACTGATAGGATAAAGGATTTGGAATGAATACAAGTTCTTAAAAATGTTAATTTGTAATTGTTGTTTTAATATGGGTTCGTTCTTTGAAGGAGAATGATGGATATATTGGGAATGACGTAACCCATGCATATGGAAGATTAGGTAGTTCTTTTCATGTTTTCATAGTGAAACATCAATAATTTTATTATTGTTTTGACACTATTAATATATAGTATTGCAATGTTATTCTTCTTGCTTGCATGTGTTTTTTGATGACGTCATACCGGCAAACAAACAGTCAACTCTCTTGGCAATGTAGACATATCTTGTATTTTAATCAATCTTGGCTGTAAGCAATGCTGGGCCTCAGTAAAAAAAGGACGCAGTCATAGAAAGTTGTGTCTAATCCAAATCGGTTGATGCATTGCTAGCGATTTACATAGATTGTGCAACTGTTATTTTTATATACTGGAGAAATGGTCGGTATCGGTAGAAGAAATTGATCGCCAGTCGATATGAATGATATGCGATATAAATATGGAACCATAAATTATATTGATACATTTTTTCTTCAAAGGATTTTGCATAAGTTAATTTGTTTTTAATGCTTTAATTCAAGAGGCATCATGGCCACAACGTGAAATGATCTTAGGAATTGATTAGTGATTTGGTTAGATCATTAATTAGCGGGAAATTAATCTTTAGTGAATGATTTATTAATACAATATATGTATACATGAGAAAGGTGTGAATTGATATTGGTTTTGCAAGGGATTAAATCAAGTTTGTATGGTTGTGATTTTGTGATTCAAGGGACATTATTTCGAATTTCCATCACCATTTATAAAGGGGGAAACATCAGCAACATTTGTTTCTTAGCTGTAATTCAAATTCTTAAGATTTTCTATAATTCTCAAATACCTATTGTTAGATGTGAAGTCGTACCCGAACCAAAAAAGTTAGGAATAAAAAAGGCTTAACCAATAAGCTGGTAATTCATTTAATACCCTATCAATTGATATATTGATTCCTTCCTTCCGCTTTTATAATACACTATGAAGGACTAAATGCATTGCTCCATATGGAAATCCTTGAAGAGCAAATAATCAAGTATCATGAAACAACAGTTATATACAGAATGGATGTTAAATAAGGGTAAGTTTTCATATCACAATTGTAGTATAGAGTGTTTCTCAGAAATTTTATTTGCCGAAACCCAAAAATAATTTCCATCGTAAGCTTCTGATTACAAAGATATGTCCTTCAAAGAACGTCGTAAATAATAAGGCAAGACGTATTTATGGTTTGAGTACAATTTTTAATAGGCGTGTTAGAATATACGCCAAAGATATTTTTTATATGGTCAACATCTGTTGTGCGAAAAACTGTTTTTGACCCAATAGAACCTTAAGCTTAATGACGATTGTAGAACGATGAAACTGATATGGTGATTTATTTTTACACATAAATATTTGTTCAAAATTTCAGAAAATTTTAACAAGTACCACCTGAGACATTTGAACTTTGAAAAATCGACGCTTAGGCATTACAGGCATATATTTTAGACACAAATGGATGGAACTGTATTATACTTTTTCACTTTGATATTTTTTATTTATTATCGCTTTATATACTTGCATAAATATCTTACAAACATACTTTCTTAATTTCGTTCTATATTATAACTTTTCTAAAGATTTTAAAGATTTTTTCTTAACAAGAAACTTGGTATTGAAACATCTGATGGAGGCCCAACATTACATTTGCAAGAAATAAACGATGATAATTTTCTACATTCTTTACAAACTTTAGTTCCTCTCAATGTAAATTCATTTCTTGATATATCATTCGAAGTAATTCGCAGCTCTTGAATCAATTTTTGACCAAAATACTTACAATACGCCTTGACATATATTTGATGAAATCATATTATTCCTTAGGTATTGTTTTCACTGGCGTTTGTTGGTTTGTTTATCAGCAGGATAACTCAAAAAGTACTAGATTCAAATGAAACTTGTGGAGTTGTGGGAATGCCAAAAGAAAAAATGATTAAATTTTGGCATCTCTAAGTGCTTTTTTAATATGCAAAATGAGCAAAATACTAATGAAATGGGGTCTCTATTCAGGGAGTGAAAGAACAACGCTAAAAAATATTCATTGACGTATATTGTTCATTATCAGCTCAGGACTATGTTACCCAGTGACGTAGCTTAAACTTCTTCCTCTTCCCTTGCTCTGAGTGCTTTTTTAATAGCAAAATGAGCTAACAGAGAGAGGAAAAAATGATTAGAGATAGAAAATCGGGCGTGTGAAAGGGAGAATGTTTGATGGGAATGTTGTGGGGGATCGGCGGAGGTACACACTCTCTGAGTGTTGTATATATGCCTCTAGTTCCTTGTTGTTTATAGCATTGATATGTGTTGTTGATTGTGATACTAATTAAATAATAAAATGACTGTCATCAGTTTTGTCACATATTCTTACTCTGTACTCATACATTGGTCTACAACCTAAGATAGCCCATATTTGGTTTTTAAATCATTTTCAATCATGACGGTGGAAAATGTCATAATATTTCTTCTTATTTATATATTTTTTGCGCTGCTGAGCTTAGTGGTATCGAAATTTGTAACCAAAGTGACCATCTTATTGGACTTTTATGGCAAGAATATTTCCCGGCATTCTACAGTCACACGGCCCTGTCTATTTATCTTTAAAGAAGCTTTTCCCGAATATCGGCATTTAATTACATGATTAAATATTGCCAAAGATGCAGATATTCTTCATGAGTGAAATAATAGTTAAGAAATAACGAAATTTATTATGTGCTCTGCTTGTGGTGGAATATTTGCTTTCTTTATCAAACTTACCACTGTGTTATTCATTAGTTCTCTTTTAAATTAAACTTTTCACATATATAAAGCACAGGTATATAAAAACAGTGCTGAAACGTATAAAATAATAAAATAAACAATATTGTTTAAAATTTAGCATCGAACTTGCACAAACAAGAATTTATCTTATTAACAAGTATTAAAAGAATAACTTTAAAACAAATAAAAAAAGTTAACTAATGCAAATTTCTTAAATTTCTTGAAAATTTTATTCAAAATTTGGCAAAAGCAATAATTTTGAATCGGGTAGTAATTTTATCAATTCAGCCGCAAATACTATGTTGAGCCGACCAACGATGGGATTTTGAGTGAAAAGGGCGTGTATCTTTCTGGATCTCCAAGCAGGATCCTTCTGATTTCCTTTTTTAGCTTTTTCAGGAGGAGATCTTATGAAAAAATGTTTATTGTTTGAACATTCTCTTTTTTTTTCATATTGTAAGTGATTTACAGTCTTTGTCTTCACAGCTTCCTTTTCCTCATATTAAAAAGGTTAAAATGAAACCTTAATAAAAGTAATCTTTTTTTCTGACTTTATCACTATCTCCATCCGATAGTTCAATTGTATCTGGAGTTCTATAAAATGATCCGTAGTCTCATCAATAACTTCAAGAAGGCTCAATAGTGCTTCAGTATTCAATCTCCAATATTTTTTACAAATATATAATTAGGCCATTAATTGTTTGTTATTACTTATTATACAACTAAATATAAAAAATACAATATTTAAAAACATGCTTAAATTTTGCTTTCAAATATATACTGCCAATTTTTGACGTTAAAAAATAAAGCTTGTTTTATACAAATAAATGCAAAATTTGATATAATCTGTAAACAACATTGAAGTCAGAATATTTAATAATAAATTTCCATATTTAAAGTACTTGACTACAAAGAAACATATCTCGGTGTGAAGAGTTTTGAAACATATCCATCTTAGGAACTCTTTGTTTAAGATTATAAAAAGAGCTCATAAAAACAAAACATCGATATTAAGCAAGTAAAGTACTCTAAAATGATATGCGTATTCATCCTGTATTATTATTACACATAAAAAAATTCATTATTTTTATACAACGTCAAAAATTCGACTAATGGGTTTACAACAGATATTTTTTTAATTAAAATAATAATAATACCCCAATTATATAATTTTTCTTTCTTCTGTACCTAAACTCATTTCTGAAGAAGTTTTATTGCTATAACCCTGCGAATTTTAGCGGAAGAAAAAAATCTTTCAGTATATTTTTACACCTATCCAACCTCAACGGTTACTGTAATTTCAACATGCGTAAATTCCTCGTAGACCTTTTATAGCCCTTTTTTGCTGTGGGTATTTACCTCCCTTGTTCTTTAAAGTCAGTCGATTTTTTCGTTTCCTTTTCTCGTGGACATTTTTGTCACAAAGTTCTTTTCAACCGAAATCCGTTTAATCATGAAGAAACCCTTCTTTTACAATACATCAATCCTTTAAAATAAATCATATTTTTTTACTTAAGCCCTAATTCGATCATAAATACAACATACGTGTCTCAGCCCATTCCTGGAGTCTTCTTCATCGTTTAAATTAGAGAAACACAAATATTTTGACTTTATTGAATCGTTTTAAGAGAGTCCTAGCAATGAAATTTAATTTATGTAAAAAATATGTTTTTCTAACACAACTTTTCATAAAAACTAAAGACTTCTGGCAAAAAAACAAAAAGAAACAAAGATGTATATACTTGGAGATCGTTTTATTAAATCAACTTACTCTTAAAGTTAAGGAAGTGACAACAGCTAAAATAAATAATGAATTATAAGTATTTTAATTTGTTATTATCAAACCTAATTGCCAAAGGGAGATCTTTTATTCATTGATATTTACTATATGATGATTAAGTCCTGAATGAAGCCCTATGTGGTTATAAATATACATACATAATTATGAGTACCAATTTTTCAAGTTTCAAAACTTCCTCGTTCCTCTCTAAAGAAAATAATACACATTTATATGCCATCGTTTCTATCATGAATTGAATGCAATGTTTAATGGATACTGAGCTGCATAATCGTACCACATATTTGCAATTGTACATACATCTATCAATAGATTATATTTTCTACACAAAGGTCGCTTAATTATATACTACGTTGTTTAATATGGAAACAAACTCACCATTTATGACAATTGCCCAGACTTGCCTCCGCTCCGTCGAATCCAGTAGAACCAGGACTTGTCCTGGACTAACAGATGAGACCCCAGAAAGTCCTCCTTGTGGTCCTTGAACAGCTCAGGAGGTCCTGACAGCACTTCACTCGCTGTGTCTTGTTGAGGCTTCAGAGAGTTGGTGAGGGAGGAACAAGCTGAGGAGGTTTCGGAGCCCTAGATCCTCCGTCAGAAGCCTGAAAAACAGTTGTAGATGGTAGGGACACCTCTGTAGCAACTTTTCGAGTGGTCATCGGGGGGTATCCTCAACCAGGCGCTTCACATGGGCCACATTCTCCTCTGTCCTCGTCTCCCGGGGACGTCCAGGACGGGTCTTCTTCTCCCGGCAATAACACCCTTATCAAACTCAGTGTGCCATCTCTGGAGGTGGAGAGGCCATGGCAGGAGTCAGGGAAGGTAGAAAGCAGGTCCCGTGGATCTCGTTGACTGTCCTGGCGATTTTGATCCGGATCAAGAAGTAGGAGCGAAAGTCGGGTGTCTCCATTTTCAGCGGCAAGTAGAATGAATGATAAAAATGACGCGATTACTCACCTTATATACTAACCTGAGTGGCGCCATACAGTCTGTTCCCTTGCAAAATAAATTGAAATTTTTGAGATAGCGTGTGAACTTTCGAGATAGCTAACCTACCTCATTATTTATATAAATATATATATATATATATATATATATATATATATATATATATATATATATATATATATTCATATCGATCGTCACGTCATTTAATAATATAATATTAATAAGTATCTTAAACCAGCGTTAATAATATTGTATCCCTGGAAATAAATAATTTACATTAAAAATAAATTAGCTACATAATAAAACATTTACACTTTTCTTATTTAGAAAGAATTGCGATCCATATTTGTTTTCAATATAGAAAGTACACTAACTTTACTCTCTTAAATATGTATTAAGGATACAAAACTGACACTGGTCAAAAAAAAGAAGCGTTAAAATAAAAGCAGTTGTTATAATGACATTTTAAAAACAACTGTTGTCGCTGTAACGTTTACTCACCCCATTGAATACTCGGTGTGTTTTATAGTGTAATTCAACAACTTTTAATATGACTTGTTTATTTTCACCTGTTAGTATTTATAAAATAAAACTATGTCTCACAATCATTACAATTTTTATGACAGTTGACGATAAACAAATCCTCAGTTGCCGTTTATAAAAACGAAGACAAACAAAAAAATAAGAATTACCAAACGAAAAATGTTACTCCTCAGCTTGTGATAATTACCAAAAAAACATTCTTATACAAAAAAAAAATTTGCTCATTGAGGATCAATACTGACGTCCATGAGATATTGTTTATATGAGTCAAATAGATGGACAATGTGTTATAATTATGTACAGTACGAATAAATTGTCAGTGTCAAGTAATACTTACGAGATTGTTATTTAAATATTAAAGTTTTACGATGAGTTAAGTCAAAAGGTTGTCATTGAAAAGTATCCTCAAACAATTAAATGTGTATGTTGTCATTGTTCATATATCAAAGGTTCATATCGATCTTTGAATTGACTTTCGAATCAACCCTGCAGTTTCATTAATTATTTTTATAATAGATATTCAAGGACCAACTCTACAAATTTGCTTGAGATTAATTCATAATTCTATAATGTAATTGATGATAAAAAATGTTTTGAAAGCGAAGGCTATTGTGACTTTAGCCTGATATGCACCAAAGCTTGTAAAATGATCAACATTTACAAGGGGGTTTCATATTTCTAATCGTGTCGAAAATAATATAAAGTTTGTTCAGAAATTAACTCCTTTAATAAAATTTATTAATATTTTCTTTTAAGTTACCTTTGTAAATATAAATTATATAAAAATATTTTCAAAAGAAATATAACAAATATATACATATTAATCAATGACATAAGATAGATAATATATTATTTTTGAATTTCTGAATGAGAAATTAATCAACAAATTAAAACTCTGTTGTCAACCTTTCAAAGGCCTGGGGATTATGTCCTTGTATAATACATAGTTTAATTTCAGACGCCTACCTAGGCAAGGTAGTTTTTGATTCTTCTCTTGTATACCGGGTGTGCAGAAAGTCAATCAAAAAAATAAACAAATCTTATTTTCAACATTTCATAAATGAACCATGCTTGGAGCTATGTACAGTTAAATCAGGGATCATTTAAGAATATATATATAAGCATATAACTTCAAAATAGGAATTTAATTCATTCGAATTATAGATCTACTCAATTCCTCTTCACCTCTATCATATCTTCTCCTGATCTTTGTTCTATGATTATATGCCTCCTTGTAAGCTATTCCGCCTCTATAATGTCAAACTAAGGTCATATTTTATTTATAAGATGAAATATATGTATATAAACACCGAAAAAGAAAAACACCAACATATATCACTTCAATGAGCCACTCCCTTCTTCCGGAGTTTCATACCAGGATTGACTAATGATTGACATGTATATATTGTAATTATGCCATGGAAAATATGTCTCTGCAAACTAAATCTCCCATGAGAAAAAAAATGTGCCTAGCCCATAATATAAACCTGTAGTATTAATATTCATGACATTTATTTAGAACGGTTTATGTAATTTCATCACGCGTAATTCGTCACAGACCTTTTTATAGCCGTTTTTTTGCCCTGGGTATTTACCTCGACTGCTCTTTTATAGTCAGTTAATTTTGTCGTTACTCATCGTTAGAAAACAAATCGCGCGGAAAACGCTTCACTACAAAAAGCCACGAGAAAAAGACGACTGAGGAAAATACTATACTACAAAAAGCTTCGTGACAAAAATATCCACTACAAAAAGAAGAACGACAAAATTGACTGACTATAAAAGAGCAAGTGAGGTAAATACCAACGACAAAAATGGCTATAAAAATGTCCGCGACGAAATCGTCGTTCCTCACAACTCTGTTGTTTGTGATGCAGTTGGCAATCCACGCCTTCGAGTTGAGAATGGCGAATCCAATCAACTTTGCCTTGGGTGACTGGGGCCTTTTTTCTTCGCCAATCCAAATAAAACAATTCCTCTCACATAATTGTCTCCACTTTTATCCAGGCCTCTCACATTAAGAACCACAAACTTTTTGAAGATGGATACATAAGGACAATCCTCAAAAGCGTGTAGTACGGTATTGCACAGTGTGCCACAGTTTATGCAATGGTTCGAGAAATAGATATAGCTATCAGATATCTGCAACTGCGTTGTAAATTTATTTCCATCTTGGATGATTTTTTTAATGCTTAGTAAATGGAGAAGAAAACATTGTGACTAAAAAATATCGTCGAATAAAATAGTGGGCTGGAAACTATGTTCGTAGAGTTTTTATTTTAAGAATTTATTTGAACAAAAACAATAACTAAAACAATAAATTAATCAATGATGTATTATCTGTTACTATTTACGGCCTCCTCCCATCTCTTGACCTATCTGTTGATGCCGTTCCACCAAAAATCGCCTGATCTGGTGTCGAATAAGTTGTGGAAACAGTTTTGAGGTGCTCTTCATTATCAAAGGTAACAATTTATTTATTTGGTTTGAGAGAGAGCTGAAAAGGTGATAATCCGATGGTACAAAAAAAGTTGTCTATGACCGCGTGTTGCTCGATGGGTGGCGAGATGTCGAGCCACAATTTGAAGATGTTTTTTTTTGTTTTCTTCCTTAAGCTCGTGAAGTACCTACCTCCGAGGTTTTCGACAAATCCCATCGAATGAAAGTGATCGAGGATTGTCGGTTGAGTGCTGTTCGATTTTTCTGCCAATTCAAGACTTGTTTATTCTTTCATTAGTGCCTTCAGATGCTCTTTGTCGCATTCTGCAGGTCGTCCGCTTGGAAGTGTGTCGTCGAGGTCAAAATCGCCGTTTTTTTAAATTTTGTAAGCCATTTTGTGCAGTATATACGCCAAAGACACCTTCTCCATACACACTGTCCCGAGCGGCTTCGGTAGCTTTTTGTCCTCGATGAAAAGTGTAAAAATCAGGTGTCGAAAATGCTAATTGTTACCTCCTGGATTTCTAAGCCTAAAATAACCAAAAGTAAACTTTTAGAAAAAACTAAAAAAACTAAGTTTTGTAGAAAAGAGAAAACGCTTTCGAATGCATAATGAATAATGATACTTTACCAAACAAAAAACAAAAACAATGTGAAAGAATAAAAAATTAAAAAACGCTACGAACTTAGTTTCCAACCCAATAAGTTATATAATCAAGTAAGGAAGTTGCTTTAGGTTACAATTAAACTGGGCTTTGGCATAAAATATATAACTGGTCTTTTGCATATGATGCCCCATCGGTATTGGATGGTTTTTTTAACATTTATACCGATTGCAGGTATTATTGGTAACAGTAGATTTACATATTCTACAGAAAATATTAAATATTTATATCTTACATCATTTACACAGGAATGCGAGTCTCTTTTGAAAGGAAGAACAGTAATTTCTTCAATCCAGCAGAACAAGAGAGATTATTTTCTCGTGACGATGAGAAGCTCATAAATTCATATATAATATACTTGTAATCGGCAAAATATCTATATACAACACACAACAAGGCATTTCTTTGAAAAAACAAAACTAAAATGCAATCATTTATATGGAACAAGCAACAAAATTAATGAGCCGCAAAAAAATTGAACGGTAAAAGGAATACCGGAACTCCTACAAAGTCTGATAAATAGTAATATACCTATAGTAGAAACATAAGGCTATAGTATCAATATATTTGTACATAGTATAGTATCCAAACTTAGAATATTTAATTATTTTTTTCAAATCTCCTTTATTATTGAGAGGGTCATATGAAAAGCATATATATATATAAAATAAACATTATAGTTTATAACAAATATCTAAATAAAAGGCGTTACAAAAAAAATATTATATGAGCTGATTAATTAAAATGTTTCATTATTCTATACAAAAAATTAGATAATTAATTTTATCCTAGACTTCCATACAACAAATCTTATGTGAAATATATTTGTTACTCTGATGAAATCAAAATCCCTCTAAATAAGAACTGTGTACATACATGTATTTATATCCCAACTGAGTTGTGATAATGACCTTGATGAAATGAAAAAAACAATCATCATTTTATAAATCCATGTACTACTTTTCATTAATTTTTATCGATTAACGTATGCTTGAAAATAAAATCCCTTGTCCTTGGGACCTAATTATTATTATGATCAAATGTGTAATTCATATTTATTTATTAATAATGATATATATTTATAATAGATACATACACAGAAGGAATGGAATGTATTTTACCAAAACGGAGAGCAAATACTGAATGAACTCCTTGATGATTGATCTGGTGGCCGCCTCATAATGATATCACCCCGACACGGAAGAGATGTAGCGTCATCTATTGATACACTCAACTACCCTTTTTGATACCTCCTTCAACATATTCTTCCTTCTTGAACTGGTGATGTACTTCATATAGGGGCTCATATAAATGTATATGTGTGTACTCCAATAATATGTCGGATATATGATTTTATCTAAATAACTGTGTATTCCATTTCCTTAAAGATAATTTGAGCAGTGGATCATTCCTTGATTGAATTTTGATGCATATTAAATTTTATCCTAGACTTCCATACAACAAATCTTATGTGAAATATATTTGTTACCCTTGATTGAATTTTGATGCATATTAAATTTTATCTCTCAGGGTTTTTTTACCCTTATACTAAACTAGTAGAGAAATAACTTATTTCTTATCTATGGTTCCGTTATGCATTTATTACAAGCCCTTTCATATTATTAAAATAAGATTATGTAAGGACGTCACTCAATACACCTATATCATTTAAATATAATATATATATACATTTAATTAAAACTAATATTTTCCTTTATAGTCACTTATATATATATATATATAAGTTTATGAACAATATAAATACCAATATTATTGTAGTTTGTAATGAATAAGTGCCTCGGCTCGCATATGAACTGAACTCCAATTCTTGCAAAGTATTAATAAGGGTTTAAAGGAACTTTTCGTTCAAACAGCAAGTCGTTACTATTGTAAATCATGTAAACCCTAACTCAAATCTCACAGACGTATACAGACTTATGTACTTCTCTGTCGTTTTCTTTTTGAAAAAATATCCATGAAATATTTAAGTAACTCTTTTTAATACGAATAAGAAGAGTTAATTACCAAAGTGTACATCCAAACCATTATTTTACTTTTAAAACATTATCAACATAATCGCTATCAATTAAATCCTATGTTGGAGGATACGCAATTACTGAACTGTACTTCCTGGTCATTTTACTATGCAAATGTCATGACATAAGATCAAAAATATGTTTCTATATAAACTACAACTTGTACTCTTAGTTCAGTTTACTCTAATACATAAATTTAAGCATAGGTAAATTATAACACATGCGTGTTGTATACAATTCAATAAGGCTTAATTTAAACCTTTGAATAATGGTACGGAAGAACAGTTTTATAACTAAATATGACCAGTGAAAGTAGTAAATAAAGTACAAAAAATTACTTCAGGGTTCATTTGAATTTAAAAAATTATCATTGGTGAGAAAATGTTACTTGATCTACGAGGAACTTAGAATAAGAAAGTTGCTTTTTTCTTTTAACCATGATCACGCATTTCTTATTGTGGTAGTTTAACCTTAATGCTAATGAAATCATCATCTATAGAAAAGTTACTATGAGAGTTTAATATAAACGTAAAATCCCACAGATTAAGGTATTAGAGTCCAACATTGAAGTTATTTTAATGCTATTGTTACTTTTAATGAGGGAAAATGTTAAGAGGAAACATCATTTGATCCCTTAGGATAATAGTGAGATTATCTTATCGTAACCACCATTTAAATGTAACTCAATGTAACAAAATTATTTTCGGCTTTTTTTGGTATTTGAAATGTTCTTTTTATTCCTATTGAAATATTGTTAAATGACCTTCATATTTAATTTACTTAATCACAGATTAAGTGTTAATTAGTGCCAACTATAAAGCAAGTTTTTCTGTGCTCTTTTATGTATTATAAAGTAATGTTTGTATTTAAATATAAATATCAACTTCAAAAATAAACTATTTTGTTTTGAATTCGATTTTCCGTTATAAGTTTTTTAGCTCCTGGTCGGCTCACAGAACGGCATAAGGAAATATAAGGACTATCACATAATATAATAAAAGATATATGCAACTGAATAAATAAATGTAAGCTCCATAATTTGCATGCCTATTTTTAGGATATTTCGGATTTGCCATCTCTTTGACTATTATCTTATTTCCCTTCAAGAAGTTTCAATATATACCCTAAGTTCAAGCAATGGCTGACTTATTGAATTTGATGAATTACAATTCCAACATCTTAGTTTCAACTATTCTTATATGATATATGCGCATATGAACTAAATATTTTTATGGCTGGAAACACCCGAAATTCGATTGACAGAGAGTTCGAAGCCTTCTATATGATATAATGTGTCTGGCAGAACTTAAGGATCCTTTTTCAGCTGAGTATTAAGTAAATGATTCTCAAATACTACTGCTAATTATATTATAACTTTCCATCTTAATTGAATTATCAAATATATTTGATTATAAAATATAGGTACCCTTTGTACCTATAAAGCCTTGATCTCACACAAGGGGTATGGTTACATGATCAATTCTCAAAGTAAGCTTATAAAAAGAACTTAACTTAAAAAATATAATAATTCTTTAAATACTAATAAGTCCATTTCTTTGCTTGAACAGAGGCACTCCTACAAAAAAAGAGAAAATATTCCCTTATTTGCATGCAAGTACCTTATTATAAACGATTTTATACTTTATACCTACAGAAGCAAATAATTAGTTCAGCATGACTGATAAAATGTGAGATAAAAAATGATACTAAAATTATTATTTTTGAACAAGGCCATTCTCATAACTATTTCACATGGATGTTGATACAGTAAGAATCATGATCGATTTCATTTACTTTGCTTGTATATAAAGCATTGTACACATTTTATAGCTTATTTCTTTATTTATAAATCCTTTTATAAAAGATAGTCTAGGAGTATATTATATCAGAGAAATAAACAATAAAATCTGACGGAATCTATTGTGAAACATTTTAGAGGAAATAAAGACCGACTACTGTTAGCCAAAGATTTTTTATTTATACCTACAACAGTTTAAAACTGATCCTACAAATTTTTTTAAGGTATCATTTTTGGCAAAATCTGAAATAATTTTATACTTTTATTTACAAAATATACTTTCGAAAGTGAAGTGAGCAGCTGTAACGATTCCTTATTTGAACCAAAAATTTGAGAAATAAAATGAACTTACTACGTCAAATTTGTTGCTAAAGTGATATTGGCAATAGTTTCTTTTCTTTAATTCCCACATGCAATTTCGACGATATGTTTTAATAGTCATATATTACCTCTTCTGTTTTTATAAAGGTTCAACTTATGCTCAACTGTCATAACAAGATGATACATTTAGAGAGGAATCTTTTTTAGCCGAGTCAGTTTTGTCCGTAAGAAACTATTCAATTTGACAATTAAAATGTTCCCTTTGAGTGACCTAGAAGGTAGATGGCATAACTAAATCTAGGATTGACTGAAGTTTCGATTCTGGGGATATACCAGTTCCTGATTTTTACATTGGATTTTTACATGTATTGAAACATCTTTCTTGTTGAATCGAGAACCCGCAGGGGATATGTTTTTGTAGATACTGCGTCAATTAATGAGATGACCCAAAAGAAATTGAAGAGTATTAAAAAATATGTAGGTATTGAACCATTCTGACCTTTGGACCCCATTATGAAAACTCAGCAAAAGTCACTTTTAATCTACAGGAACAACGACATGAGCTGGGCCAGACTGTATATACTTGGTTTTTGAAAATTGTGAAGACATATTAGAGGTAAAAAAAACTTTTATGGATATGGACAGTATTTGGTTTTGCTTGCGACGTATGAGCAAACGATAGATTATAATTTAACACTGGACCCAAAGTTGTTTAAATTCAAAGTAAAATACTTGTCTCAAGATAAGGACACTTGAGCCTCCAAATAGGTGATCAATCCATCTGGAATACTATGACTTCAACAGAACCAAGAGGCGCCGTATTCTAAAAGCATTAGCAATAAGATCCAGGAGAAATTTTACGGGTGTCCATTGATTAGGGCTTCACAAGAAATGCTTAGACGGCTCGTAGCCACGACTTTGACTCGCTTCATGAAGTGCGATTAACTCACTTCTTTTGATAAATGGTTGGTCTGTCATGTGACAATTTTTGTTCCCGGACGGGCAAAAAAGTGCAAGAATTCGTTGTTCACAGGCACAAAAATTTCATCTATCGTCTTTTGGTGTGCAGCCTATTGCAACATCGGGGTGTTAACATAGCAGTCTTTTTACGACTTTCTTTTTTTCTTTTACCATGATAATAATCGTCCTAACATACAAAAAAACATTACTAATGAATATTGATATGCACAAATATTTCAATTGTCAATACTATTTCAACGTACTTTTATTTTTATTCAGAACTATTCATCTTCAATTCGAATGATAATTCTTTATAGAAAGACGGTGTAGTCAATTTGATTGTTTTTTTCGACTTTAGAAGATATAGTTTAAATTTCAGTAACCAAATGCTTCAAATTTTATGACTTTTATTATTTCACAACATAAAGGTTTTTATAATATATATAATATTTTAACTTAGTGAAGAGTTATGACAGTCATACCTAGAATGACGGAGAAGTCAAATAACTTCTTTTTTTATAGATTTAGAAAACATACGGTTTGTGCAGCAAGTATAAACTTATTAAAACGCTATTGCTGCAAGTAGGTATACTGTATGTGCAACAAGTTTGAATCTCTTATAACTGTGCTGCCCGTGTAAGGATTCAAAGTTAATGAAGATGTCTGAAGGAGGTCGTAAATTTGCATTGTCTTCTGAAAAATAAGAGCATCATTATGTCATGAATCTGGCGATGAATCTGATTGGGAGAGCAACAATGATGGTGATTAGTTTATTCTGGATGAACATGAAATTTCATAGAGTTCAGATGAAGACGATCCCTTTAATAGATCAACTTCAGTTTTAGGCAGGCTTGTGAACGGAACGCAAAATTGAACGGCGTTCAGCTGAACGCACGTTCAATGAACGGAACGCTGAACGGAACGCAACTTTTTTTTGAACGCTGAACGCTGAACGCAAAAAAAAGAGTGTTTTGCGTTCAGCGTTCAATTTTCCCAACATTTCTTGGACTTTTTTTTCGACGTTTCTTTCTAAAAAACGTCATCACTACGTAGCAGTACTTGTTTGAGAAATTCTTTTAAAAAAAAACGTCATCACTACGCAGTACTTTTTTCGGAAATTCTTTTCTTAAAAAAAACGTCATCACTACGCAGTATTTTTTTTCGGAAATTCTTTTCTAAAAAACACCGTCATCACTACGCACAGTACTTTTTAGGAAATTCTTTTTAAAAAAAACTTCATCACTACGCAGTACTTTTTGGGAAATTCTTTTTTAAATATTTGAACGCTGAACGCTAACAGAACGCTGACGCAAAAACACATGAACGGAACGCTGAACGGAACACTAATTTTTTTTGAACGCTGAACGCAAAAAAAGCTGAACGCTCACAAGCCGTTTTAGGTAAGTGCATATTTTATTTTTGAAAATCTGAATATCTTTTTCATAACACTAAATTTTCTTTCTGAATTATCTACATAGTTAGTCGTTCATTTATTATATTCATGACTCTTTATGGTTGTTCATGGACTCTTAGGAACTCACCACTGATGCTCCAGATTTAGAAGCAGAGTCTTATACAAATGATGAAATTGTAGCTCCCGCTGGATCAGTGTGGGTTGAAGTCACAGAACATAACGCTACTACTTCAGGACATCATCCTCTCAAAACATTTTTTAGTTGACTCCAGGTCCGACTTCGTATGCAAAACGACAAGTAATTGAGGGGAATGTGATGTCAGCAT
>CP045893.1:16074542-16125801 GCA_013387185.1 Caligus rogercresseyi | reverse complement strand
TCTATCAACAAATCCTTTTTATGCTTCATACGATTTAATAATTATTTTAACATTGATAATTATTTAGTAGAAACTTTGGGTGAATATTTGATCAAATCTTCACCATACGTGCCATCCAGATCCGAAGGCATTTGGGATTCAGCAGTGCAAAACCACTAATAAGTTGTTGAAATCTAGCAACAATCTATAAGTTAAAAGAATGTTTACAATGTAATTAATTCCTTTTTATTTTCATGCACCTTACATATCAAAACAAGTTCAATGAGCAACCCCAGGTTTTAAATTTTTGCTGTCCCAATGATTTGAAGATAAGTGTAACAGTTCTTGTACGATTGCTATTTCTTTAAAGACTAGCTCATTTCAGCTCCGTGGCTAAGGCTAGGTCCTGCGGGCGGCTGGGTGGACAACACGTAGTGTAAAGAACTTTCCAAAATCCTGTCACAATTACAGCGTAGGAATGCATCTTCTAGTTCTCCAGCTTCTGTTCTTAAAGTTGCTTGATGTCTGTCTCTAGCAGATGGCCCGTCGGGTGCCCAGGCGTTGTTCCCGGAGGGCATAATGTAAATGGAATGCTTATTGGAAGGGTTAGATTGACGATTTGTGACTCGGCCTTTGCGATGTCCCTGTCCACTTTTAAATCATCTGGAGGAGGTCGTCCTTGGTGGAGCGGATGCCATAGCGCTCCGTAGAGGACTCGGGCCCCATGGGGGAGATGGCTTCCACCTGAGAGTGTTGGAAAGTCTTTGCTTAGTTCCCAAGAATGGATTTAGAGTGACGTGAAGAGTGAGGCCAATGCAGGCGAGGGGCGTGGTGGTGTTTGGTCCGCCTTCTAGAGTGTGTGGGGGATGGGAGTCTCTCCCCAGGTCCATGCAGGGTCGCTTGTGTGGTATCTTCATGGCATGCCCGGCGGCTACTGTTGAAATGGTGCTCTGTTTCAGTATGAGAGGATGTAGGGCAGGTGGACCCCCCCCCCCCCCGGAATAAAGGACGGCGACGGATCGGTGGGCAGACAACTGCGCGTTTCATAAATGAATTATGTGTATCATTGTGATTTGTGGCTGTTGAAAGGATTGTGTTGTTGGATGTCTTGTTTTTATCTTGGAAGTACACTCTTGGGCCCTCGGGGCGGCGGCTATGAGTTTGAAGGACGTGGGTGGGTGACTGGAAGGGAGGTCGTCCCGCTGTATCTTTTGCATAGTTAATAAAAGGTGAATTTTGCAAACGAAAACGTAAGTAATTCATTTTTCTGCTGCAAAAAACGATGGATTCACTTGAAAAGGAGACTCCCCGATAGAATAGGCTAGTAGGTAGACAGGACAAAGGCAATGACTCTCTCTCTCTCTCACGGGAGTCCATTCCTCCCTCCCTCCGGGGTGCCCGACACGTCATCTTCTTTGAGCAGACGGAATGAGCCAGCCAACCAGCCTTAAGGAAGAGAGAGGAGGAGGGGGGTAATGTCCTTGAGGGTCTGTCTGTCTGTCTCCGACTCATCATCCTCTTTGATGCAAAGAGAATAGGTATTTCTGATACTCTAAAAAAACTTTCAAAAAATTGTTCTTATTACAACAACCACCAAACTGGAGTTGATAATTAAATCAATGGCTCGTATATATACCACCAAGGTGGCATCAAGACGATGGCCCCTACACATTTTCTATAATATTTAGATGTGGCGGCCATCAATGCTAAATTAATTTACAATGAGATCAATGGAACAAAAAAAGTCAAAGGATGTTCATCTTGCAACTCATGCAAGAACTCCAAGCCATGAACAAAGCAATGTATGGTGGAAACGATGAAGATGTTAGTGGTTTATAAATTATAATAAAGAAGAGACCCCAATGAAGAAAAAGCTTTGACCAGTGTGAAATTGCAAGAATAATAAATCTAGCATCAAATGCTTTAGATGTATGAGAATCGTATGTGGAAATGTACCGCAAAAGTGATAAGTCGAAATTTATGTAAAATTTGTCATTCTTAAAATGTAAGCCTATTAAAAAAAAATAAAAAAATCTAGTTTATATTTTTTATTTGACCATTTTAATCCCAAATTTTATAGTCTCAATATATTTATTATTATTCATTCCAATATCAAGTATAGTTTGAGAACAAATTGAAAAATTAACAGAGAAGTCAAAATGTTGTTCCGTCATTCTAGGTAGAAATACATTGCCGTCTTTCTATTACTAAACATTTAGTACACCTATTCGTTCCCAGAGTCAATATAAGATTAAAAAATACGTGAAAGAGGTTTTGTGATTTTTGAAAATGAAATGTTACGATTCTTCATACATTTTTAAGTTTCTGTTATATACAACAAAAAATAGTTTACAAAAACCAATTAATTATCAATATACCATTAAAAAAACCTCTCATTTATTTAGTTTTATCTTCAAACAAAAATATGTTTAGTATTTTAATACATTGATTTTTAATACCCACATTACTTATTAAACTTTCAATACTTTATTTAATATAAGTAGCAAATCATGTTTCTATGTAATCATGGGTCGGCCTAAATTTATTTTAATAAAATAAGCATTGTAGCCTTGACCATTTAACATCAGCATAATATGTATACTAGGCATTGTGTATGATAAATATCAACATTAATCATTAAGGAATATTCGTGTCATGGATGAAATGTGCAAATAAGTTATAAAGTTACTTAAACTGTTCTTTCTAAACTTCAACGCCAGCATAGAAAAGTATCGTAAAAATATAACATTTATGTTATAAATAAACTTTTGTCAAGTTTTAGGTATGAAATAGACAAATTGTTATATATTAATATATATATATATAATATATAATATATATAATATATATATATATTTTATTATTATATATCAAAATATAAAACATTTATAAATTATAATTGATAAATTTATATTCAGTATAAAAAAAGTATTACATATACATAAACATCGATTCCTGAAATATCTAATGTCTCTCTTTTGAAATTGCGAAATGTTTAAAATCTTCCATGGTAAACATACGATCTACAATTGAAACTCTTTTGGAAAAGTATAAATCTTTACATATAAATTATTTTAAAAGTGATATTCTTGTGAATATTTTCTCATTATTTGGAAAAGTGGTTTTATGTATTTATCCTTTTTATTATGCTACAAATTATTAGTTTACTTGAAGCTTTAATAATAAATGTTGTATTCATGCTTCTTCCTAACCCTTGTGTGGTGTTCATATTTTTGTAACCAGCCATTCTCGTGGGTCATGGTGGACCCGCTGCGTTTTGGGCTCTCAGCTAAACACAAAAAACTATTTTATGTTAAATGTGCAAATAAAGTTACTTTAACTTTCTCAATACAACGCCATATAAAAACAACAAAAATATAAATTTATGTTTTATAACCTTCATTAGGTCACATTTATAAATAAACAATGCATTGTTTTATTATTGCTATATATATATATAATATATAATATAAATTTTTCTAACTATATCTCCTCACACATAATATATGATTGCCAATCAACTGCAATAGCATCACACTTACTTCAGCTTTGCAGGTGATGGTTCTGTCGGTTTGGTGGATGGTGCACAAGACCTAAATTTCCACTTTCATTGACATCGATCCAGCAACCCGAATACCTCTATGTAATGTAAATGTAAAAGGGGGGTAAAACATACGATGGTCATTGAAAACGTTTGTGATATAAGTTCTTCACAGAAAAATAGCCAAGGCCAATGAATCTGAGTTTGAAATAATAAAATTAGTATTACTTTTCTTTGAACAAAAATGAAAATGGGATCCCACAGACCCGAATACCACACAAGGGTTAAATGAACAATAATCCATTATTTACATATAAGAAAATTATATATTTACACTGCATTCTACTCAAGATGGAAGCTTATTATATGTATTCCTATCATCAACTTGTTTTTTGCCAATATTTCTCTATTTAGTTGCTTTTCTGATGGTATATTAAAAAATATATAATTTACTTAATCAAACTTATGATCTTATTCATATACGATGTAAGTATCTTCAATTATCTTAATACCATGTTTGGTAAGCTTTTTTCTCTAAAATATATTTTCATGCATGAATTTTTACAAAGATTTTAAATAAAATGTCCTTCATACTTAGTCATATAATTCTATAAAGCTATTTTTTGTGTGGTTACGTGATCCCCAAAATTTATTCCGAGTAATTTACTGTTTAAAAAGTTCATTCGGTTTCTTGAATTTAAAATAAAGAAAAAATGTTACTTGAAATATTGTTCTAAAATGTTAAATCAGGTTATTTTTTTAGTACACAAGTTCTCCAGTCTTATATTTGTATTTTTTTGTATAAAATGTATAAAAATATTTATTAATAAATATCAACTCTTTCGATAAACAAATCAAAGATGTAAATATATTAATTTCAAAATATAGTAGTTTTATGAGTTATAACAGCATCCTTGGAGAATCTTGATATGTAAATTATAAAAAAAAAGTTTTTGGAAAATTTATCTTTTACAGAATTCAAATCCGACCATCTATAAATAAGTAATAATAATCAAATATCAATTAGCTTGTAAGTTTGTTCTTACGGCTTAAATTGTCATCCCAATCCTTTTAGATGTCTTTTGGGCAGTCTAAATAATCAGGTAGACTTATTATTTTTAAAAAGCACGCAAAACCTTATTTTAATTTTGGTAATGTTGTTATATATTTTCATACAATGGATAAATGCAAAAAGCATTTAGTAATGTCCTCCTGGAATACATAAATATAAATGACTGGATACTTCTTTTGGATATTCTATTTTCTAATCTTTTTTTATTGTGTTGGAGATCTTCGTAATTTTAATGTTGTCCCTTAACATGCCAACGTTTAAATTACGAAAAATTCGTGAAACACTTAAAGCATTATTTATGTTAGCAACTAAAGGTCATTGAAGCTAAAGTAAATGATTTAAAGATTTCACATGTGTAAGAAAATATATTTAATGACTTTTAAGAATAAAAAAATACAATAAATGATAAATTAAAATTTTATTATCGCCATCGGTAATTTATTTATAGTTTCATGATAATAATATCATCATATTATTTTTATAATGCTCCTAGTATTTTTTTTACATTAACATATTATTTAAATAATCAGATATTTGTGATCCTAAGAGCAATCAGAAAGAAACGCTTTATTTCGAAATTGAAAATAAAAATAATTAAAAATTAAGTTTTTATTTTTGTATGTACTTTTACCACTATTATACATACGCCCCATAGTGTTGTCAAACACTCTACTTTAGTGCTGTGTTTTCACTACTATTGTTTGTAAATGGAGAAAAAAAAACGAGAAAAAAATGTTTTTGATGTTATATACAGTTTGAAAGATAATTAGGTTAAAAGCACAAAAAATCAATAACACTTTAAAAAATCTACTAAGATATGACTAATTTTAATTATAACAAGAAATCTTTTGACTAAGGTATGACTTTTATATCAAATTCAGTCATTATACTGGCAAAAGAAGAGGAATCCTCTTCTATTCACTATGTTTAATCAGAAGATTTTTTTTATCTACAACAGACACTGTATCAAAAGTAAAATCTAATCTAGTGATTTTGACTTGTCTGTCGTGTTAAATTATCCCGTATCTTCTTTTAAATACAAAAAAGTGTTTCTTAACTACTGCTTTTTCATTAACATTTATCAATATTTTTCTGCAAACATAGTGTCCTTGCTATAGAGGCTGGCAGAGTAATGTAATATTTGTTGTGCGGCAAAACGTAGCTGACTGTCTCGTTCCTCAAAGAGAATTAGTGACGGAACTGAGAGTCATGGAGAAGTTTTCAAAACTTCAAACTCAGAACTGCATCGTGGACAAGATTTTGACCTGGACAAAGGCCCTAATATGAGTGATGGAAAAAAAGAAAGCATGATCGGTCGCATCAAAGGCTTCGTGAGTTGAGTGAAGGAAAAATCCCCAGATCTGATTGTTAAGCACTGTTTTTTGTACCGTGAAGCTTTACCAGCTGATCTGGTTCCTGTTTTGGACGATGTGATACGCCTGGTGAACTTTGTACAGACACTAAAAGCCACTTATTCGCATCTCTGTGTGAGCAAATGTGAGCAGAGCATACAGCTTTATTGCTCCATACGGAGGTCCGATGGTTATCGCGCGGTAAGGTATTGATCCGTATGTATGATCTACGAGAGGAACCTAAAATGTTTGTGACAAATCAGAGGTCTGATTACTCAAATCCGTTTACAAGTGATGAGTGATACTTTCAGCTGGCATACCTGGCTGACATATTTCATCATCTTAAAGAACTGAACACAAGGATGCAGGGCCCACATGATAACCTGCTTATATGCACGGATGAAATAAATGGATTCTGTTTAAAAGTACACCTCTGGCAACAATATGTGCAAGCCTGGAGATTTTCTCAGTCGCAAACAAACGACAAAGCAACACTGCTACACTTTCTGAGGTAATAGTTAAACATTTGAATAGTCTTGAGGAGAAGTGGTCAGATATGCTTAACTTCCTTTGGACACTTTTTTGGTTGACAGCAGACAAGGAGTTCCCCATTCTAGCCAGCAAAGCCCATTTACCACAACCTATATGTTTGAGCTGAGCTTCTCAAGTCTAACTGCTATAATTACAATAAATATGAAAGAGACTGCCAGAGCTGCTAAAGAATAACTTCGTTTGAGTCTTTCTCCTATTCCTGCCAGAATATCGGCTTTGTGTTCTAAACAGGCCTATGCTTCACACTGACTGATTATAAATAAATTGATGAATTATATTGTAATAAAATATTTTGTCAATGTGTAAATTTTTGGTCAGTGTTGTACAACAAATTTTGTCCAGTGTTTAAAAATGTGCAATAGTTCAAAAAAAAAGATTTAAAACACTGATCTAAATTAAACAAAATCCTGGCTAAATGTCAATATGATTCCCCCCCCCCAAACAGGCAAAAACACAAGAATTACACAATTAAATAATTTTTATCAATAAGCACTTTACAATCAATCAATGTTTTTATTACCAGATGTAAATCGAAAGATTGATCACAAACACCCATACATATATAGAGGCAGATCAGAAGCACTGTTTTACACTGTTCCTCGTTATCAATCATATGATATCTGGTGTTTATCGTCTTCCAGTTCCATTTTTTATGTAGCACCCAACAAATAGTTTGTGCCCTGTGCAGTTTTGCACAACTTGCCTACAGCTAAGTCCACCTCTGATAACAACATATATGATATTGCACCCTAGAGGTATAACGACGTAGATACCTTATTGTATTCTTCAGAGAAATACGTCATATTGCCGAATATAAACAAATCTTTCTATCCCTATGATGAACTTACGATGACGTATTGGGCACAGGCGACAGCTGAAATATGTTCCTCTCCCATTGAAGAGAATGAGCTGTATATTTTTATATCTCTATGTACTGAACTATGAAACGATAAAGTGCTATCCACAACAACCCGAAATAATGAGAAACCACAACAGTCACATCATGTATCAAGTTTAACCAATCAGCTATATTTGCGTAGAATTATCATTTTCATGTAGTAAAATTCTGTGGTTACTGAATAAGTATATATTAAATCATTTAAATTAAATAATATCTGACTTCTTAGGTCACAAATTTTTTCGGCAGTTTCTTCTCTTTTCAGTAAAGTTTCTTCGTAGTATTGACATCACGATTTTTCCACTTTTCACGGAACGAAACTCGGATATGACTTCTTGATGTGATAGACCGTTTAGGTTCTTTTCGTTAATGCTTATGATTTCGTCGCCTGCAAAAGGGAAAATGTAGTTTATTAGTGGCACTACAAAACAAAATGGATGGGAATTATATGTTTTTACCACTGATTGCAAGGCTTAAAGACCTTTATATGTGATTATTCAAATATTGGAAGCTTAATAAATGTTTATTGACAATGAATCAAAGAGGCAAAAAACATATGTTTCTCTTCATGCAAGGTATTTTTGGCAATGGTTAAAACTAATAGCATATGAATGAAAAATTCGTGGTCGAGTTTGTTTATATATAATTAAATAGTCATAGGTCTAGTTTGCTTCAAATAACTATTTATATTTTTGATATATTATAAAGCTGACTTACTTTTTTTACAAAAGGCATTATATATATTATTTTTTTTTGTACCGACGTACAACAAAACTTTATTTCTGTGTTAATTCACCTCAAGCAATTATAAGCATATGCATATACATAAACACAATCACATATTTATGTATATAAAACTAAAGACATCATTACTTTAATCATTGAGAAGACATTTTTTAATAATGTTTTCTATACATGTTAACATATTATTTGGGAGGGGGATTTTAGAGCACTTAAATTTATAATGAATACTAAAAGTTTTTGTTATCATAAAATTAATTTCATTTTGATAAGAACCAACATATATAAAAGCAAAGCTATTTTCATTAAAAATAATATCATACTTTTGTTGTACAAATTCTAAAATTGCATCCCTGTATCTTTTGGTGACAACACATTCGGCTAAAAAGTGAATCACTGTTTCTCTGGAGCTTGAGCAAAAGAAACAGAGTCTGTCCTCACTATTTTTTTCATGAATACTCCCAATTGTCAGCGTGTTTGTAAGTATTCTGTATTAAACCCAGTATAGTGTAAAATCAAAAAGGTTATTTCCAATGTTTTTAAAATCTTAACATTGGTTGCGGATTCATTAAGATTTTCTTTTTTTCAGTGTAATTGACGTAAGTATTGTTGTTTCGTGTTTTCGTCTATTTGTTTTATGCAAATATCTTTGTTTGTTAGGTTTTTTAAGAAATTAACAGAGAATCCCGTGGTCCTATCTTTCTGTTTTTAAAGATTATTTTAATTCTCCTTCTCTCTAACTATTGGGTAAAAGATTCTTTAATATCTACGTTAAAAATTTATCCAATAATATAATATTTTTTTAAAAACAAGAATGAAAAATATTGATGAGGGACCAGGCCTATATAAATTGATACATTTGTATAAACACTAAAGTTTGCTTTTCACTTTTCTTCTTTTGTGTTCACTAATATGTTTTTTACCTTCTCTCAAGGACCCTTCATCCGCTGCTTGTCCATTCTCAAATATGGACTTGACAAATATTCCCATGGATCCACGAGGAGAGTCCTTTCCTCCAACCACGGAGAACCCAAGGCCTCTCTTCCCATCACCCTTTTCATAAGTGATTTCCTTCTTCAGAGGAGGTGCAGCATTACCAACGCGTCCACCTCGCTTCAACTTACTCCCTGGAGATACGACGCAAGAGTCAGGGACCTTAATCACCGTCTTACTTTGAAGGCCCTCCTCATTATTCAGACAAGGCGCTGATCGGGGACGGTCAGAGAGGACAGGGAGCTTCCGTCGAACTGGAGGCCGACGCTTATCATCCTCAACTGAGGACGCTGAGGATGAATCTGGAGGAGATCCAGATAGGATCCTCTCATAGCGAGCCACCGTGATGTCTATTTCGCTGGATTCCTCCACTTGCAGGGAGGCTAATGCGTCCTCGATGCCTAGCCCACGTAGGCTCACTCCGTTTATGTTAATAATCTCATCCCCGACACGAAGACGTCCATCCATTGCTGCGATTCCGTTTTCGCTCAGGGAAGAAATGAGTAATCCGCTCTGACCTTCTTCGTCCTCGTCGGAAAGGGATATCCCGAGGGGCTCCTCTTTTTGTCGCTGGAGGCGGAAGAGGATAAACTGTTTATTGATTTGATTAGATGGAATGGAAGAGCCAGGGGTGGATGCATTGTTGTCCTCTTCCCAGTTCACCTCAACGCTTGTTATGTTGGAGGTGTCTGTGTTCGGGGGATTCGACACTCTCTGCTGATCAGATTCATAGCCGGACTCGTGATGGGAGGACTCACTGGAAGTGTTGGATATGCGATCTGGGGAATTTTGGGGGTCGCCGAAGCATGCTCTACCTGCGAGTGGAGAGTCTTCCGGCGTGTCAATCTTTTCGTCAATGTGATACTCTTCGTTGAGGTTTCCTTGCTGTAGAGGATGTCCCCGCTCCCACCACCACTTACAATAGTAGTGTTTTGGGAGGAGGGATGATGTGACTCTATTTCTAGATCCTCTCCAAGCTTTTTTCGCTTCTTGTCTTTGAGAATGGATTTGGTAATGCCGCTTTTGGGAGATGAGACACTTGAGGCCTTGGAGGATGCGATGCTCTTTAGAATACTCAGAGAGCTACGGGAGTCGGGCTCCTTGAATTTGACGATGCGGTTCTCTTTGGGCTTGTCGGATATGCCGTCCGAGGATAAAAGTTTGTTCAAGTTCTCCAATGAAGAGTTCCGTCGTCGGTATCGGCTAGAAAAGAAAAGAAAGAAAATCAAAATATCTTAATTATATAACATGTTTATTTTATATAAATATTCATCATGTACTAATTTGCATGACTAAATAATCATTTACTAAAATAAGGATAAAAGTAAAAAGAAAGACTAAAAATAGTTATAATGGAGTAACATCGTTACTCCAAGAGCGAGTTCAATTTTAATCGTTTGAATGTTAAAGGAAAAAAATAAAAATATTTTTAGATTAATATTATTGAAAGAAACGTATAAATATTGATATTTTAATTCATGTTTGCCAGTAGTTATACGGCTAATAATAACTCAATTTTACACTAATTAAGAATCACTGTATCCTTTTATATTTATTTTGTCTTCAGACGCAAATATCACGATGAATGACATATATATTTTTACTAATACCCTCTTCAGATTCAACAACAATGTTTTGATGGACTAAGTTATATGTTCATAATGCCTATTTATGGTTTATTGAAAGTGCTTCCACAATCACAAGTAGGGGGCTATTTCTTAAACGTAACTTTTCATTTCAATAAAGACCTATTTAATAAAAAAAAACGTAACTTTTCATATATAATCTTTCTTTGTTCCAGTTTCTCTCGTATTTTCAAGAAGGAAATCAATAAAAATAAACAATTTTACGCATAAAATAAATAAAGTAAAAAGTAGTATTTTAAAAGTTAATCTTAATTAATTAAGGAGACATAGCTTTTGTTTTGATGGTTTTAAATATAAGTGATTAAGTTTATATTACGAGGATGTTAGCGTGTACTTAGTTATTCATACATAGTTACCTGTGCATAGAGAAGGACTAAAATTAGACTTCCTTAACTCTATAAGACCCTAAGTTTTAAGATTACAATATTTTTATAATAAAAAGGAATGGGAAGACTATGAATGATCATTAATATGAACTTTTAATATTAAGTTGAAAAAAAATCCCAATAAGTTTATGGAATCAAAAACCAATTTTGATTATTTTTGAAATTAATCCTTATTGATTTAATTTGTCAGGGGTTTTACAGTATATGAATAATTGTTTGGGAGACTTTTCTCCATAGTATTTTTCACCTGTAGACGTCATGTTCACGTTCCAGAGGGCGTTCAGTGGAGCGAGATCTTCTTGGGTAGTGAACGGTGTAGTGAGGATGGTGCCAAGAGGTTAGCGGTGGCGGAGCATGGCGACATGAACAGCGGCCATATTTAGGAGGAGGAGCCGCTGCGTAAAACTCTGGATACGCATAGCCTACTAACAAAAAAACTAACGTGAGTAAAAATACATAAAAAGATGTGATGAAAAAATGCTCGTAAATGTAAAGTTCTAAAATCTTAATCTATTATTTTAAGTAGAACACATGATATATCTGATTTTGGGGTCAGTTCTTTTTTTAAGAGACAATGTCCAAGATGAGAGTTTTTCGATATTTTTTTACCTTGAACGAAATTTTTATCATGTACCCCACTTTTATTTCATAATTAATTATATACATTTAACGGTAACATGGACAGTTATATACAATAAAATAATTAAATAACGATATTCATTAAAAATAATTATAAAGCTTGGCCGTAAATTCTTACTCTACAGAAGGGGTTGCTTTACCTTTTTTATTACATATGACGATTATTTTTTGTAAACGGTGCAAACAATATTACAATATTTTTGTCAAAGACCCGCAAAAAAATCTTTGATAGTTTGTTGTAGCTGGAGTGTATTCTTTTATATACAAAATTTGATATTTACTGTATTAATGTATTTATTACACCTCTGTTAAGTATGCCATTTCCTACGCATATAGCGATAACTGTACTTACACCATTTAAAAGTCTCATTTGCAATAAAGAAGCAAGGAAGGCATTGTTGAAATCATCCCCAACACAATACCGACATAACATATATTGTTCATATATGTATTTTGTTTTTAACTTAACTGTCTTAAGATTGAGTTTTTTATCTCCTACTTTCTAGTGTATTCTTATTTTTTTACACTGTATACATTTTAGCTAATAAATAAACATCTTAAACCCAAAAAAAAAATCAATTCATCTCCTAGTACTATTAATTTTAAGAAGATATCCCCGAGCCCACACAATTACATATCCACAATATATTTAAGCTAGGGAATACTATAAAAATTGGAAAGGGAACTCCCTCCTTTTTATTACAAGATTTAACTACCTTCGTAAAAAAGGGAATGGGATATGGGATATCTTCCAGGCGGACGGCTATGAATACCTCAATCATATTTAGATTTCTTAATTCTACCATTGAGAAAAATGATGGATAACAATAAACCAAAGGAGCAAGAACTTTCTCATACATATAAATGGATGACATTTTTTTATAGAAAAACTATAACAATGCAAAACATTTAAAGATACATCAGTTGAAGAAGTATCTGATCTATTCATGTAATGAGTACAATTTCAAATCATATATTTCGGTTTACTAAGACGTTAGATCCGACGTTAAGCTATTTAACGTTCCCTCAACGTAAGGAACCAAGGTTTTGTATAGCCATCCTTTTCATGAAGGAGAAGTAATTCAATCACTTCATTGGATATGTACAGACGTTTTTTTTATGTGTTGTATCATATTATTATAGATATATCTTAGAGAAGTGTCAGCAAAAGCCTGTGTCATAGTTGGCATCTCCTGGTAAATGAATGCATATAATTTAAACTTGATATCCTATGTTTAAATCTAATAAAAGCATGAGAGAGATATAAGGATTGCTTAGCTTATAGTTGGTTAAAAATGTAAAAAAAAAGTGAAGTAATTGATTTGGGAGTAAATATTCAAACATGAGTCAGTCTTACATAGCTCGTCTGGGGAGATGACGGAGGTTGCAATGAGTGACTGAGGTGGTATTTGCTGCTGGTGGTGATGATGGTGATGTAATAAATGCTGCTGATGCCCAGAGTTGCTACTTGAAGAGTAACCTCCCTTCAGAAAGTAATTTCGAAGTGACTCAACGCGACTAATACGTTTGGATTCACCACTGCCGCCACCGCCGTGATTACTGTGCTCGTCGGAGGAAGAAATCACAGAGGTTTTGCTGGAAGAGGAAGTTGATAAAGAACGTGGGGCTCGAGTCCTGCTCTGCCGCGTCTCTGTAAAGGAAAAGTGAAAAAATGACGGAATTAAATATAAAAAAGAGAATTTTACTTATAACGTATATTATCCTTATATTTTTTTGCTTGTATAGACAGAATAAAAATATATAAAAAGTTTCAAATATATCACTTATTTGTGAAGGAAGTGCGATAACCGTGTGCGTTAAGACGTGTTCAACTCTCTGTGTTGGGGGCAAAGGTTCGAATCCCTAAAGGGGATGGCCATTTTTGGTCTACCTCATTGATAAGATCCTAGGTTTTAAAGTTATAATGCTTATTTATATCAAATGCAATTCTATCTAACTATCTAGGTACAAAAAAAACTTATTTGTCAACGTATTGATCGCAATTAATAACTAGAGGCATATATACACTTAGAGAGTGCAAACCTCCGCCGTCACGGGGTCCTTATGAGCCTTCCGAGGCGGATTTTTCACGACTGGGGCGGCGTAGAGGGACGGGGGAGGGTTCCCCTAGACGGAAATTCCGAGAGGAAGACACTACCGGCACCCGATTTATCAGCACAGCGACATCTATTGGCAGAGTAGGCTAACTTGAAATATTTATTAGTATTTAGCTCATTTTGCATCTTAATTCGGCACTCAGAGATGCCAAAATTTAATCACTTGTTCCTTTTGGCACTTCTAACAACTCCACAAAGTTTCATCCGAATCCGTTTGGTACTTTTTGAGTTATCCTGCTGACAAACCAAACAACAACCAACGCCAGTGAAAACAATACCTCCTTCGGCGGAGGTAATAACTACATATATATTCAATATTATTGACATGCTCTAAGATTCGGTTTGAATTTATTAAAAAATATATGTAAATTATTATTTCTAAAATATAAAATTACTGTATCTACTATTTGTAGTTTAACTAAACGTTTAAAAATTTGTGTGTTATCAATTATATATTATTTTGGGTCGAAGTGGACATTCCGGGGAAATCCACAGCAACGCCGACTAGTATCCACTTGTAAGAGATAAGTTTCATTTAGTTATTGTTTTAAATCGATTTCTTTAAAAATTGAAAAGAATAAAAAATCCTGTATGAATACATGTCATGCACTATTAAATTAGTTTAAAAAAATTAAACTTTGAATATGATTGAACGTGCGGAGGTGGACTACCTATGGGTCTCCAAGACCTCGTCTGAAGAAATCTGGACATTCTGCGCTCCATCCACATAAAGCGTTAAAGTAAAGTAGCGCATGCATAACATAAAATTCTTCCTTTTTTCCCCAAAAAAATTGGACTTATATTAGTTTCTTCCTAAGTCCGTAAGGGGCGCTTTTATGCTAGAGCTCTTTGAAAATAATAACAAAGTCCTTTTATTATTTATATTTGGAGACGTTTTTTATCTTGTATTTATTTGATATATTTCAAATCATCAAATTTAATCCCTTTAAACCGGTTTTAATAGGATTGTGATGTAATTTCATGGACAACGACATCTAACGTTAAAGGAAATTACAAAATTTTGGCCAATTTTTTTGTTTACTTTTTCCTTGCATGCGCTACTGTACTTTAACGCTTTACATCCACAGGGAAAATTCCAAAACAAACGGGCCCTCTCTCCTTCAAGTGGACCAAGACAACAATAAGACGAAAACCTCCACCTCAAGACTGGGGATCTTAATAATTATTTATCACACCTTTTTTACCAGTTTCTCTATATTATCATCGCGTTCATCATCCTGTATATCTTATGATTAATTTTAATGCCATTTTTTAAATTCTAGTTGATATGTGTGTTTGCATATTTATGTATAAATAAGCCCACTTATATCCCATTGGTTATATATCTATATTGATAACATATCTGTGTTTTAGTCGAAAAAAAAATAGGATTGATATTTATATTATTATTAGGTGTTCATTTTACAGTATTTTATATAAGGTGTTAATATATTCCAGAGAGCCTACTTACTTGGCTGCCCGAAAATTGAGGGTGCCTTCCATTCGTTGTTACTGATTGTATTTAGATTGCCGCTTGAGGTACCGTTGAATGAATTATATCGGTTATCCAGGAACCACCCTTTACATAACGGCCATTCCGGTTTGACGAATGTTCCAGGGAGTTGTTTAAGAGAATGCTATCTGCATCATTGGCCCTCGACGTGGCCAAATCCGCATCATACTGTCCTGAAAATAAAATAAATAAATGAATTTTAGACATACAAAAGCATATATAGTTTTATACACAAAATTGGTTGATGATTTCTTTTTTAAAATATATTGGTTCAATAAAATTGCATCCGTGTGGATATATTTATAGCGTTAAAATTAGTTTATCGAACCTAGGAGCTTCTCAGATGTGAGGTTAACCAAAATTGGCCTTCCCCTCTCGTGAGTCGAACCTGCACCCTCAATATTGTGAGTTGGACACGCCTTAACGCACTTCTTTATTGCATAATCTATTTATTCCATTAAAATTCGAATGTATTAATTTAGCTTATTTTTTAGTAGGCGCCAATGATTTTTGTTTAACCAATAAACTCTCAATAATTACGAATGTGTTGTATGAGAACATATTAGTTATGAGAAACGTGTTCCACTCTCAATTTTGCGAGTGCAAATATGACTCCCGAGAGATAAAAGTAAAATTGAATCATTGAAATATCCCACCTTCGATGAACTAATCTTAAAACATTAATGCCTTTTGGATGATAGGGAAAAATTTATCTAGTCTAAGTAATCTGAAGATGTATAAATGTCAGGACTTTAAAGAAAAAAGCCATCTATGACAAAAATTGTAAAGCCTTAAATAAGAAAATAAATTTCATGCCCTTAAGGATATTACATACCCGGTGAAATCCCAAAATCTTATTATTATTTATAGCTGTTTTTGCGTTTGTCGATGGGATTTTTTATTACAAAAACCTTTTTGAAAATTATATTCTACATATTATATAAAGTAAAAATATACAGAGATTATAGTTGAAAATAAAGTTATTAGGTAAATAGTTAATCTTAACAATTTTCAAATGATAAAAACACATAAAATACAATTTCAAAACATTATAACTATAACATAATTATCTTTTGGGTACAAGCAAATATTGAATGTATCAAATGACTCAGTGGCACTATGTAATAATACATCTGATCATTGGGACTTCCATATTAACTCCTTCAATCTGGCAGATGCAGTATTAACCATTGAGTTGAATTTTTTTGCCTATATGGTTCGACAGAATTGGAGCTTCCGACTGGATATAAATAAGCATCATAGCGTGCAAATTAGTCTATCGAACCTAGGATCTACTCAATGAAGTAGACCAAAAATGACCATCCCCTCAAGGGAATATTCGATCCTGTGGCCCCAACATTGAGAGTTGAACACACCTTAGTGCACCCCTCAAGGGAATATTCGATCCTGTGACCCCAGCATTGAGAGTGCAACACGCCTTAACGGACAAGGCTATTGCACAGTTTTCGGAGTTTTTGTACCTTGAAACTTTCAAAAATTCAAGTACTCCTAACCAAAGCATTTGAATTGTGCATTTTGATCAAACCGAAATCCAACCCAGATAAATCTAAATGAATGCTCTCCTCGCTTCCATTCATCAAGTGAAGGATGATTGATGTAGGACGTTATATCTAATTACATGAACTCCCAGTCTTCTTGGCATTAAAGCCAATAATAATAATGAAGATAATCCTTCAGACAAAAAAATATGTATTTTTTAATTTATGAAAGAAAATCTCATAAATAAGAATTATAAACAAGTACACTTTCCACTCTTGGCACCCTACAAGTCTTTTTTCATAAATTCTCCATCTCCCTTTACCGTATGTAATTACACATTAGTCTAAAAGGAACCTTCTCAGACAACAGGGTTCGGATATACATAGGCGGCTTATGGGATTCGAAATAGGAACTAAAGTAATGTAGATCCATATCCTAGTACATCGAAATGAATAAATAATACCACATAATATTTCTTTCTCGGCATCACTTGAATTATAGATCGTTGAACATTAAGTTCTCTATACCCGTCAGATGACGTTATTATTTATTAAATTGTCATGAAGCTCATATGTGTTATACGTTTAACACAAGATGACTATATGTTAAGTTGATGTTCATACCTCAACAGCCTCGAGTGAAATGATGCTTTATGTGATAATACCAGGCTTGTGAACGGAACGCTGAACGGAACGCAACTTTTTTTGAACGCTGAACGTTGAACGCAAAAAAGAGTTTTGCGTTCAGCGTTCAATTTTTCCAAACATTTCTTGGACTTTTTCGGAAAAACGTCATCACTACGCAGTACTTTTTTTTGGAAATTATTTTCTAAAAAAAACGTCATCACTACGCAGTACTTTTTTCGGAAATTCTTTTTAAAAACGTCATCATTACGCATTACTTTTTTTGGAAATTCAAAAAAAACGTCATCACTACGCATTACTTTTTGGAAATTCTTTTCTTAAAAAAAAAACGTCATCACTACGCATTCTTTTTTGGAATTCTTTTTTAAATATTTGAACGCTGAAGCTAACGAACGCTGAACGCAAAAACATTGAACAGAAATTGAACGGAATGCTAATTTTTTTTGAACGCTGAACGCAAAAAAAGCTGAACGCTCACAAGCCTGGATAATACCAACTGCACGGTTAAAATATAATTATTATTTTTATTCAATAGTTCATAATAAAATATGTATACAAAACGATATACAAAATAGATGCTAGTAAAAAAAAAAATACATCATATAAACATTATAGTTCATAATTTTAGCATCATACATGAACATACTCATTAACTTCTCAAAAAGTAATTAAACTATTAAAACATAAACACTAAAAACGAAGTATAAAAGATTATTTATTTTTTTAAATTTCTTTAAAAGGGACGATGGAACGGGAGGGGACATATTTTACCAAATCGCCAGCTAGCGTCCATGAGTTGTCCGTGACCGAAGGGATCCGGAGGTCCAATGCAGCATATCGAGCGGAGGCGGATATATTTTTTTCAGTTAATCTCATATAATAAAAAAGACCCAGTTTATAAATTTTGATATCTATTTATTCATAATATTCATTCAGTGCAGGGTTGCCAGCTGAAAAATGGTGCTTTGTAATGAGTTTGTGAGAAGTAACAAAAAATACTCTGTTCAGACTACTTTTTGCCGAATTATTTATGAAATAAATCTCTTTACACACACGCATGCATTATATGTATATCCACTTATGATAAAAAAGAGAATTAGAGGGGAGAGAAAATTGTATCTTGAGGGAGAAGAAAATCAACTTTCACCGAGTCATGGGCTGGTCCTGTGAGGAGTTAGGTAGACGTAATAGAAGGTAATAGTAGTTCATAGAATGTGAAACGCTATACCTTGAAGCCCAACGTGGGGCCATGAACGTGTGTGTGTGTGTAGCAGGCAGTTAGTCAATCCTGACAGATAGTGAGGAATAATAACTTATCGGCTTTCCTTTATTATACAAGGGTATCTTTATGAAGGAAGGAAATCATGCTTTAATAGTGACCACAAAAATATGTAGTATACTCGTTTACATTGACTTTTATTTGTATGAATTATTGAATATTTTTATCTTTTCACTTATATTGTATATAAGCTACAAAATTGAACTTTAAAAGATATTTTTTAAATTTTGGAATTGAACATTCAAGACGAAATATGCATAGAAGTTCAGCAGAATTCACTATAGTCGCAGCAATTTTCCTTCTTAAAAGTTTAGCTTCAGTATTAAGGCTTAAGAAACCTAATAAAGGTTTATCATCTGCCAGTTGATATTTATAACTGCCTCGTAGAGTTTGTACTCAATGATTGTTTGTAGTTATAGAAAATTTAATCTTTAACATACCAATCTTATAACTCGCTGCTACACAGATACAAACCTATCTCTAACGGATTGAGGCTGGAGATACAGAGTCGGACGTCGCTAGGTCCATAAGAATTGCTACCAGCACTGTGTACAAGAGTTGGGCTGACTATGAGGCCCGTGGGACCACCAACAACAAAAAACCCGGACGAGCAGGAAGGTGGGGGAAACCAGGGATGACAACAAGGATGCAATCATGGCCAGGATCACTGAGGATACAAACGTGTCGCTCAGGCAGCTTCCAAGGGAGTTCAACATTGCATAAACGACCATGATGCGGTTGATGAGCAAGGACTAGGGCCTGATCTCCCTTGCAAAGGGACTAGGGGTTGAACATGTGCCAGATCATGCTGAACAAGCTGAAGGAAGAGGCCGAGTGGAAAGTGCTTGTGTTTTCGGACGAGAAGGACTTTCATTTGAACAAGTATTTGAACAGGAGGAATGATACGATCATTGCCAACTTCACTATAGCCGTGGACCTGGCCAACAGATCCAAGGGCGGCCAAAGTTCCCGTGGTTTGGGTTTGTAGAGAGTGATGGAAGGGGTTCTTGGACGGACCAGGGTACAGGTCCAACCTAATTAGCAAGGTCATCCCGGTGTTGAACCTCACCTCTGGGCCCAACAACTACATCTGGGTCCAGGACGGAGCTTCGGCTTAGTGTTTTAAGTGATAAGTTTGATTTTTCTTTCCTTATTGGTCAAATGAAAGCAATGTAATAATTTTTCAAAATTTATGAAATTTGTTGAATAGTTACCCGCAAATTATTTAAGACTACATTCTAAAAAAGGTTTATTTAATGTCATTTTATCGTCCACAGCCGTGTTCTTGCTCCACGGGCTCATCCTTGGTACCTCCCCCCACTTGGAAGAAGGTGTTTGAGTTGGCCGCCATGACCTTGTTTGTAAGGGCAAGGGGCTCCTGTTTTTTTGCGTACAACATAATAAGGCCAATGTTAATAAGTCATAAAAGTCTCAATTTAATTGATCAACTTATTCATAGTGAATCAGAAATGTTCTGCTGGCATACGGTTCACCCGGTATATATATATATATATATATATATATATATATATATATATATATATTTAATAACAAGTATATTCTTAAAAAGACTATTTCAATAGTTGTTTTTTATCTTTTAATATTTGTGTAAAATAGCATATTTTTTGTGCTCAAAATTAATTAGTTGTACAGTAGATAAAAAATATGTATCATTTTTATACAAGCAAGCCAATTGTAAAATAGTGCACCATATAATACATATGTAAAAAATCAATTCTGTATATATTAAGAGGTTATATACATATGCATGGCACATTTTATGGTTTATAAAAAGATTCAAATATGTTACGCCTTTTTTCTTATTAATTAATCATTAGAGACGAATATTTTATCCTAATTATCTTTGCAACTGTGTGGATATGAATACAAATTACTCCATCGAATCCAGGATCTTTTCAATAATACTCATTAATATTGACCACCCCCTCTGGGGAGTTGAATCTGCATCCTTTACATTGCAAGAGGAACATGCTTCCGTTTTTTATTATTTGTATAAAAACACATTAGTGTTCACATGTAATCCATGGCTCTCCAATGAGGATGCACATAATATTAGTCTCGACGATGATGCACAAAAAGGAAATCCTAATACTCATAAACACTCTTAAGAAAAACATTTCTTGTGTAATGTCTATTCATGAGTTTCTTTTTAGCTTTGCTCACTTGTGCTTTAAAAAGAAATAACATAATTGCCTAGCTAGTACTTTATGGCTCAAGCATATTGTATCCTGGCATTATACAAATCACTCCTAGATTTCCTTACACTGTTTTATTTTTACTTCCTTCCCTTTTGCTCGAATACTACATGAATAATGCAACTTTCTTTACCAAATATAGAGGCTAAACTGATTAGAAAGGAATTAGCATAATTCCTTTTCCCACATAGGAAATATGGCCCTTCCACCCTCTTTGTTTCTTCTTCTGTTTTTATTAACACAGGGTGTTATGACTCGTGGTGGTGCTCTTGGTATATTCGAGGGAATTTAATATCCATGTAAAGCATGCTAACTAAGATTTAATTTTCCCTATTTGGACATAGGAGTAAGTAACATATGTACATAGATTACTCACACCATCATCTTAGGTTTATCTTAGGTCCACAAGGACGCTTACAAAAATATGTAACTATATCATGAGTCGGGGGTTGAACACTTGGTAATGAAGGAAATCCTTCATCGACCCATCATTAAAGGACTAAAAATAACTCTAAGTTATTACTTCTTTTCCCTTTTGGCACATAGGTACATTATCTTAATTTGACTTAATATTACAACTTTTTAATAAACTATCATGTGTGTTTGCTTATTTAATTTTGACATTCTAAACGGATGATAAAAAAGTTATTATATGTTTTTTGCTCTCCTTTATTGTGTAGATGACATATAAAATTACATAAAATACAATATATATAAGGAAATAAACATTACAGTTTATAATAAATCTAAACAAGAGGCATATTAATAAATATATCATAAGGGTAACTATTTCATTATTTTTTCATATTTTTAAAATATTCTTTTGATTTTGAATGATAACATTTGATGACGTTCTCCAAAAAACCCGTGAGTCCTCGGTATATGTTAAATAAATAGGTAAGTGTAATGTGCTATTTTTATTATGACTACTGTTATTTAATAAAAGCTCAAACTTGGCTAGGAAGTCATCCATTGAGCCAAAAGACCCTCAATAAATTATAGGCTAAGCCAACAGGGCAAAGGGATTCTTTAGGCTAAAGGACTTGTCTCATTTCGTTATTCATCATTTTTCATATGTATATGAAAGCTTTCCACATGACCCCCAATGTGCCCAAAGATGAATTATATTCAATTATATATATCAAGAAAACATATGGTCCAAAGTAATGGATATAAGGAGTTTGTAAGGTCGCTATGAAAAAGGGTCGAGATGGGACTCGAGCCCTAAAAATACGAATTGATGTGACATATATTCTACCATTTTCAAAACTAGATTCATAGAGCTTACATGAGTTTTAGAGGTGTGTGTTTGAGTGAGAACACGTGAGCATTGCCATTAAGGATACATTGGAATGCATATTACGTGAGTTAGTTGATTGCTTTGTAGGAGCGGATACATAAGTAATTCTTTGATGCACTTATATTATGACAAAGAAATATTTGCCCTAAAAGCCTGTGAACCATTCCTTAAAAGAATTTTTATTCACCCACTCACAGTAGTAAGGTTTCCCAATTCGATATGAAGACAAAATTAACTTAATATGTATTTTACAATCCTTATAAAGTGATGTAGAACATTGAAATTGGAATATAAAATAAAAATGATATTTTCTTAGGTCTTACATGACCATTCATCAGATATAAGAGTGATGACAGTGTTGTCCAAAGGAATCCGATAGGGACTGTCGCTTGCGTAAGTAGGGTGGATGCCAAACGAACACTCACCACAGTAACCAGAAATAGAGCGGCTGGTCACGTTTCTGCACTAAAAACACATTTGCATTCACGATAACTAGGGTATGAAATAGATTCTCAGAGCTTGGATCCTCAAAGGCATCTGGAAGCCTTATAGTTGATGAAAGACTATACCTATACGACAGCCTCCCCCTTTATTAGCTTGTATTGTTTTTGCTTCTTTCCTTTATATTGCAATAATTTTGTTAAATATATATTTTAGTTCAGTTAAAATGCCTTAGCTGAATAGTTACGACAGTAACAAATTTATATATTAAATACTATAATGACAGCCATTTGTAAATAATTTATAAATGTATCATATAATTATTTTTGTTTTAGTTATTTCATAAAAGCCAGGTCTCAAATGGTTAATAAACTGATATGATATATGTTACCCAAAACATTTTGTTCTTCAGCTAGGGCATTCTAACATGTCTTTCCTTTTTATAAATTAATAAGGGACTATTAGTGTAATGAAAAAGGTTTTGTAGCCCCAGTAAATTATTGTTTTGTTTGAAGTTAGGTAAAACTATTTCATCTGAGAAGAGATCTATTGCATTTTTTATCGAGTAACATAAAATATGCAATTCGTAAAAATTATAATCTATTGATGTCTTAGTTAATTTTTTATATTTCATATACGTATAATTATGTTGGGTCCCATGGAATGAATTAAAATAATCTAAAAGATAGTACGTGACTGCTTTCAAATATATAACAAATATTTTTCATTGGAAAGAGTTCTTTGTGTCTACATAAAAAATCTAAAAAAATGAGATATTGGAGTTTTCGATATTATAGTTAAAATTAGCAACAAATTATAACTTTACTTACACTTTGTGTAAAAATATGGCAAATATGTAGTTAAAATTATTACAAAGCAAAATTAAACTTTTTTATTATATTTCTTTTGAAAGTTCATTTTTTTTTTAAAGCAGAAAAAAATATTATTATTTTCGTCTCTTAGGTTCGATAGATAGAAATAATTCCATCGAATCAAGGAAATGTTTTCTCTTCGATGAGGTTTTGTCCAGTTTGTACTTATATACAAAATAAATGCATATATAGATAAGACCAAAAATGAAAAAGAACAATTGTGTTATTGCATATATATTTTTTTTTTGTTAAAAATTAATTTCCTACGAATATATCCTAATATTTATAAACTAATAATGTAATTAAAATTATCGACAAAAAAATTCTAATAACAGTGGGATTTCATAGAAACCAAACAAAAAAATCCAAAGAGTACAATTTTTTTGTGAGGGTTTATAAGCCCAGGATATTTTTCCGATTATGTAGATCCGAATTGACTTTCACTTCTTGTGCATCGAACCTGCACCCTCAAGATTGGGAGTCGAGCTTGCATTCAATAAGCTAACACACTCCATATATTATTTCAATCAAGGTTCAATTGATAAATCATATTTTCACCTCTTTTCTGATGAGCCATTTCCTAAAATTAAGTTTATATTTTTAAACCTTCAGGACCTTTAAGTCTTAAGCCTTTCATAGACGCATAGAACAAAAAAACTGCCTCAAATTACTTTTTATTTCTTTCTCTCCATAGATAATGTTTCATGGGGCGCAATCTAGATTTTGAAGCCCTCTCTCGTCTATTGAATGTATGTTTCCATGTGTTTGTATTCATCCATAATTTGTTTTTAAAACAAAATATATACTCCATCACTCCGTCATTCATAGTCAATTGCTTCGTCCTTGGAGAGAAATTAGTGTGCTAGGAATTAAAAAAGGATCGTGCTCATATGATAAGACACAGGGGATGTGTATATATATATATATATACTATGTTTATGAACTGAGGGTACTTTTTCTTCTGTTTCAAGACTCCGACTCTGTATCCAATGAGGATTTTCATAGAAAAACAAGCATTTGGGTTTGTAAATGCTTACATATTTATATAGCTCCACAGTTTAAAGTAATTATATTTTTCTTTTACCAGTGTTTTAAATAACTCTTTATGTGTTAGGCTTTGGGATCAGGGTTCTTGTTCATTTTGTTGATGTATAATCAATTACGGTACGCGAAATCATAAAAAGTCTTCAAAATGTTTCAAAAAGTCCCAAAAACCCACAATTATTTGTATTTAGACAATAATGATCGAAAAGCAAAAAGCAGTTTCCATATTTTTCCCTCCCAAAAAAATATATACTTCGTTGTTTCATTCCCATGCTGAATCATAATTTGTTTATTGTTATGATATGTAGATGAACCATGAAGTCTATATGTTATAATAAGTATATATGCATATATATTATTAACAGTAATACGTATATCAACTAAAACACAAAAAAGGGTTTCAACCCAACGGCTAGAGGGTCTTGGGTCTTTTAAAACTATGACATATTGGGGGGTTTTCGCCACCAAAAAGTGCCTTTAGCGGTGATTTGAAACCACAATATACCATTGCTATGATATGAAGAACCTTATGGCCCATTGGTGGTGGCTTTAAAACCCCAATATGTCATAATTGTGATGGCTAGAACCCAAGATACCATTGGATGTAGATTTGAAAATCCATGGGCTATGTGTTTAAACCCCCAATATGCTATATGTTGATGGTAACCTATTAATGGATTTTCCATGCTTTAATTATCGAGTATGTGCAGGGCTGGAATCACAATGCTGCAAAAATATATTAGGCATAATAGAGTGAACAATGGACAAGTTCTCAGCGGTTAATTTTCCATGTATCCTTTAAACATGTCTTAGAATGATAAATTCCTTTAATGAAAAAAAAGCTAAACTCCCTTCAAACTAAAAGGTCACATTTATATATATATATATATATATATGTATGTGTATTCGGCATCTTTAATTTATTCCTTTGGAAATATTGATTCAACATGAACACATCTACACATTTCTTGAAAGGAAGGTAACAAACATCCTGAGGAAGAGAATAAAAAACAAAGAATGTATACACAGGAAAATATAATAATAATAATTATTATTATTCAAAACATAAACAAACATGAAGCAACGTCATTCGAAATGAATATGACTCTTCATGTTTTTTCCTTATTGTTTGTTTGTTTGAATGAGATACCTCAAAGAGGAGAAAATAAATAATGATATGTCAGATAAATATGTATTTACATAATTTTCTCCATGAAACAACCATTCAAATGGAGGGCGGGAAATAATCATGAGGGCGCTGGTATTATTTCAAAAGAGAGTAATTTTATTAACTCCTTTGAAGAAAAATAGCCATACAAGAAGTTCTGGATATAAGAAATGTATGTCCAATCAGGGATGTGAGATCTTTCAACCCGATATGTATTCATGAATTATATCCCTTAATTATATCCCTTAATATATCCCAGGAAAGGGAGCGCGATAGCGGGTGCACTAAGGCGTGTTCAACTCTCAATGTTGGGGGCGCAGGTTCGAATACTCCCGAGAGGGGATGGTCATTTTTGGTCTACCTTATTGATAAGATCCTAGGTTTGAGTGACTAATTTTAATGCTATAATGCTTATTTATATCCAGTGGGATGCGATTCTATCAAACCGTATGGGCAAAATATATCCCTTAATATTTTATATTATTCGTTCAACCTTCCAAAAAGAGATTCTTGGTTGGACATGGAATGGAATGCCACAAGCAGTGTATCATTATTCGGCAGCAAACAAAATTATATTTTAATATATACTCTGATAAGTAATATGAAGCAGTTGCGAAAAAATATATGATAATTTTTTTGTGTAAAAATATGTTTTAGGCTCTATTGATAAAAAATAATTATTCAGTGTGCATACAAAAAAGAGAGGGTCTCACATCTATGTAATCAGCGTAACATTAGCCACTAACGAGTATGAAAAGAGATCGCTGTGAACAATTAATTTTCAAGGCATAATAATATTTGGACTGCATTCAAATACTGGCTATATATTCAGACCCTAAGGTTATGGATACTCATTTTAACTTGAATTTGGCTTTTTTCGTTAGTTCAACCTCTCCAAGGGGATACTTCATAGTAGATCGTTTGATATTGGCTTGAAATATTGTTTTAAGCTCCATCTATAAATAAAGGAAAGTTAGTCATTGTGCGTTTTTTGGTTTCTCCATTTTTAATTTGTCAACTAAACTACTTATGCTAAATGAGGGATAACCTTATCAGATACAAATCTCAGTTAATCCTTTGATGCTTTGATGAAGATGCTTTTACATAAGTAGATAGAATGGTATTTTTGCAAAATAGTAGGTTAAGTTATGGTATAAAATATAGGCAACCCTTGAGTAGGGCATCATGGCTGAATGACCAAACTACCTTAGTATCTTTAAAGCAAAGGAAAATCTTCGTATCTTATATATAACCGTGAACAATTCATTTTAGTGATATATTGCTGATTTACAAATCTGAGAGATTACCAGAGAATATAATTATATTTTAATACGATATGATATTGGAAAGTAAAAGATAAACTAAACAATTTGCTTCATTCCGCACAAAAGTCCATATTTTACAATATCCAAATAATAATTTAGGCTTTAAAAATATCTTCACAATGACAAAGAACGAATAAATAAAAAGCATTGTCAACTTATTTAGTATAACATAAAAAATATTCTTAGAAGAATAAATACTATTTAAGGACGTTTCACCTGAATTTTCCACCATTCAGGTCGATATCTAAGCCTTCAATCCCCGCAGATTTAATCGCTTTTTGATAAAAATTGTAATAAATCAAGATGTCACCTACTTAGCTTTACTACAGGTGGATACCGAATCAAGTTTCGATGAGGCGGGTCTAATGTAGTAGCTAAACTAAAACTGGTACTAAGTCTTATGCCAAAGGAACTATCGAGTTGGCCTATATATATATATAAGGTCCAGTAGTCAAATTATAATATTTTGAAGCATATTTATGGGTAGACATTTACAGATAAAATTCTAGTGTTATTGCATCACAATTTTTTACATTTGTATATATCTTTAGTTACATTTTTTAAGCTACTACTAAATATATTGAATGCCTCTTTAGTTCTTACTTGTCTCATTGTTTATTTGATTTGCAAAGTTTGCAATAGACGACCAGGCTATGGAGAGTCATACTTTTTAAAGTCCTACAGGCCTAACAGTAGGTTATTTATTGTCTTTTATCTTAGAAATAATTCATTTTCTGTGTCCTGGTTGTTTTAAACTTGAATTAATATTGCTTGCATTTTAAGAGGATTCATTTCTTAAATACTTGCATGTACCTATATGTAAAATGTTTACTGCTAACCACCAAGTGCACATACAAACAGTCCTACTCGTTTTGACCACATGGTTAGTAAAATCTCTATTTTCCCCTGAATAATCATATTTTATGTTCTTTTAATATTTCCGAATTTTTTTATTATGTGTTGTTATTATATATGCACACATTTCGCAATGATTTGCATGATCTCATTGTACCTTTACTTCATGACTTTTTTCACATACTATTTTTTCTCATACTGTAATAATACTCATGAAATATCATGCCTTCATGATTTAAGCTTTTCTTTACTTCCTGACAATTCATGTCCTATAGTGGGGCTAATGTAGAATGAGTTATCTTTATAATAACTAGTATTATTGTTTTACTTTTCGGAATGTTGAAACAAATGAACAGTATTATAATAAAGATCAATATAATATCATGTACTGAAAGAGTCGCAAGAACAAAAGGACTGAAGGTTATTTATGAATTCCCAATTAACAACTTAATTTCTAATCCATGTATAATATATTATAAAAACCTGGAAACGTTTTTCTGTGGCAGAGAACCTCGGCCGGCAACTTGTCAAGTGGTCATCCGAGGGGTTATACTCGATCATAGCTCCGGTTTCATCGTCTACCGGGGTCTTCCTGATGAAGTATTCTTCTCCAGAGCAAAACTACCATTTTGATTGTCCTTTCTCTTGATATTGGAGTCAGGGAAGGTAGAAATGAAGTCCCCGTGGATTTTGTTGACTGTCTTGGCGAGCTCGATCCGGATCAAGAAGTAGGAGCGAAAGTCAGGTGTATCCATTTGCAGCGGGGAGTGGGGTAACAGATAGAAATAGTGTGATTATTTACTATTTATACTACATGAGTGGCGCCACATAGTCGCTTCCAATACAAAAATATGCAAAAAGAATGTCTTTGTTGGAATTTTAGAGTAATCTTGTTTACATTATGAGATAATGAACCAAGCTTACTCTTTATGACTTTATATATACATATATATATTGACATGCATGTTGTACTAATAATAAAATGGTTTTAAATTAGCAAAACACCCCAGTCTTTAAATAGTATAGATTTTTTGTTGTAGATTAAAGCGTTTTTTCGGCTACTTATACTCTTCTTTGAGCATTTTCTTTTTATTATTATTCCACATTGATTCATTCTTAAAATATGTAGAAATTTGGGTAGGCCACCAAAATATGAGGGAATATTTTCTCTTTTTTCCTTCAACATAAACGTAAGTTTCACTTGTTGATGAGTTTACACCTCAGACGTCAGATCTTCATCATGTCAAAGTCTTCTAATTACATCAAATAATAATAAAAAACATATAATTAGAAAATTAATTAATTTTCCGGTAGAATGACTTAAGAAGAAGGACTCCCTGGATTCCATTAAGGGATCTCTTTTATTGCCTAGAGCATTTCTTTTTATTTCTTCTGATAGTTCCCTTATAAAGGAGAAAAAATAACAATTTACTCCTTTCGATTCATGGATGAATGTTCCTTGAAAGATTAGCAAATATTACGTACATTATTTCTGATTAATAACCCATTGTAAGCGGTGAAGACATGATGTAGTCGAGGTCATCTTTAGGAAAAAGAATTATGCGCATCCCAAATATTCCTAGATTTATTTGGTTGTATGTTTAGGGTAGTCCAAGACTACGGCTTGAGTTCGAGTCTATGTTACGAGAATGAATACAGGAAACAACATTAGCTCAACCACTTAAATCTTGATGTTATCATCATGCTGACTTAAACATCACTTCAGCTAAATATGGTACAATTTTTTTTGTTCGACCTATACTAAACTTTTTGTTGATTAACACAATTAGATCCTTCTGTAAGTAAGTATGACATGCTTCAAAGTTTTGAACACCCCACAAGTAATTGATATAATTTATAAGAAAAGTAAATATTTCTTATAATTCCTAATTATTATTCTGATGGCCTTAGTGTAGTGCTAAGTTGACGGGAAGTATTTGACAAGTTCGGACGCGTTATCCCATGATCCTTCACGGAAAGTCGGAATTTTTAGAGCAAAAGCTATGTACCGAGCTGCTGTCGATAGTAATATTGCTCATAGCTTGATGTTTTCGATTATGTCCTCTCCCGTTAGCTTCAGGGATATATAGGTTTTGCAATTACTTATTGCAGCCATGATTGCTCTTTCTTCGTTGGTCAAGTTCGATTTCAACGGAAAACCGATCAAGATTTCCAGAAATTCCACCTCGAAGCTCATAATGTTCGATGCATTTGGTTGTACGGATTCTTTCAGGGGTTTCAAAGCAGGACAGTCGTAAAACGCGTGCTTAATATCGTTGTATAGTCGTCCACAATCTTTGCAATGGTTTCTGAAAATGATTAAGTTTGCATATATTTGCTGCTGAGAAGTAAACTTTTTGCCATCATCTATTCTTCTCCTTCTATTTCTAATTTGTCCTTTTTGAGGAAATTTTACGTACCAAGGAGCCAGGAGAATATGACATTTTGCTCCTCTCTGAAGCGGAAAATAAAATCTTCCGGATACAAAAAATGACTGTTTTGTTATATCAGAGTATATAAGTGAGTTTTCTTCTAATGCAATATCTTCAAAAATTTCAGGCTGGTGAGGAAAGTTTTTGAAGAAATGTATTTACCTAATTTCGGTGGATTATATCGATAGTTAAATTAGCATCCATATGGGATTACTTTTTCCATATTATCCTTTGGACAGCTGCCCAATCCGTTGAATGCTTTGCAATGAAACTGTTGGATCTTTCGCTACCAAACATTATTCGAGCGAATATTATTGTTTTGTCACATAACCCCGCCACTCTTTTGGTGGCTTCTAATATGCCTCTCTTAGAGCTTTTGTATAAATATTTGGTAACAAGCTTCGAACCAACACCAGTCCACCTCTTAGCTCAGATATTTTCCTTTGTAAACTGGGCAAATATCAATGATCAAACAGAGTAAGTTTGACATGCTTCTTATCATAATACTACCCTCAAAGTTTTGAAAACCCAACAATAAATATATTAATTCGTAAAAAGTATCTATATTTAATCAACTTTGACGTGACTATCAAGAAAAAAGTGTATTGATGAGCTTGAATCTATGTATAATGTGGAAGATCTTTGAATTTACATTATTTCTAAAGATAGAACTGACTCAAACCAAAATATTTATTTGTTATTACCAATCCAAATTTTGTTTCCTTAAAAAACATAAAAATTGAATTTCTAGGGTGAATAATTACTTTTTCACTTTTTAATGATAAGCTCTTATTTTGATTTATTAAAAAAAAAATCACTATAAAATATTATTGTTATAATTTATTTGACCCAAAGAGAAGGAAAAAGAGTTAAAGTTTGAGAGATGTAAAAACAGAGTGAAGGACACATATATATTTATATAAATGTATATATATATATATTTAATTCTTCATCTTATGTAAATAATAAAGTGATTAACCTACCAAATATATATTTACCGTATGCAAAACAGTTGGAAGGAGTCATTTTTATGCCAATGGAAAGGCTTGCCCTTATATTATTTTTATAGTAAATATTTTACTATGATTTCACCCAAGTGCAATAAGGCGAAAATATTTTCTGATCTTTTAATTGTATGAGATTATAGTGAGTTTTTTATTTCACCCGACTGGAAGGAATGGAAATCTTTATAATTATTTTAGAAGGGAAAAAGGGAAAATGCACCCAGTTAAGTATATATATGTATATACCTATGTGTGTATGCATGTTCATATAAAGGACCACATATTCAGTGCGCTCAGCTTACTAAAGAATGAAATCTAGGAGCTAACTGATTTTTCCTTTATAATACATAGAAGTAGGGCCATGAAGGTTTTATAGGGAAAGTACATGAAAACGTTCAACTATCCATTAGTGCTTATGTTGGTTGACAACTTTGTTTTAACTTCAATGATATCTGTTCCATAGCATATGAATATGATTTTTTTCTCTATATTTCACTAAGAAGTTGCATTTTTATTTCTGTAAGATTGATTGTATTTGTTTTTTTTTGTAGTTATGTTTTTTTATATGAACAATATGATTTAGAAGTTTTAGGTCGTAAAAAAATTATTTCACACTTAAATGCTGATATATGACGTTATGAAAGACAAATTTTCCTTTTTTTCAAAATATATAGTGTTCTGTTTTATTCTATTTGTATAAATAATTGGTTTTAATGAAGACTTTGTCGATGAGGAAGAAAAACATTACTTTTTTACCTTATCTACTCCTCTTATCAGGGCTATGGAAGTAACGGAAGAATTGTTTCTCGACGGGAATTTTTTATAATAATTGCGTGAGATTATTATTGTAACTACTACTCTGTGGATTTCTATAGCCGTCAAAGCTATCAAAAAGTACACTGTCATGCATCTATGAGAAAATATACATAGAGGCAACGGGAATCAACATATTTTTGTAGCAGTAATCCTGTAGATATGTCTGACTAGAGATGAGTTGTCAACAATAACTTCACCAAACAGAAGAATTAATTTATATGTAAAATACGTCGAGACTTTTTTATATTGCCTAAATTATTTATTTGCAGATTTCAAAGACACATAAAAAGAGCAACGGTTAAAAACATTATTGTTTTTGTATTTATTCAAAGCTTGCTCTTAGTGTTCATCATAGTCATATAGAGTTCCAATAAAATAAGTTGAAAGTATGCCACTCTCACTGAAAACGACATGTACAAGAAGTTGGGTAATTTACACAAGCAGACACCCTTATAAACATTTATACTTGAGCTTTTAAAATCTACAGCAAATACTTTAATTTGGTCTGTTCTTAATGGTGTTTACTGTAATTCATGTGTAATAATTTATTTTAGCGTCAGATATGGAGTAGCTTGTTCTATTTATGCATTATAAAAATATTAATATTGTACATAACTAAGACAATTAATTAATTGACTATGATTCAATATAAAATAATAGGTTGTTAGTTTAAAGTTGTCAACCATCCCTACGAAACATGTATACATATTAAGGGTTTTATTAACGCTGAGTACAATATAATGATGCAATTAAGAACAAATTTACTTCTCCGTTATTTATATATTTTCTGAGTAAAAACATTATTATAATAATAATAACTACCTAATAATTATCACTTGTTTGTCAATAGGGAATAATAACGGGGTTTTTAACTTTGGTTTAATGAGCATAATAAATATGTAAACATATTCATTTCTGCCCAACCCTTAATGCATGCTGGTCCTATTCTTGGTTAAACATAAGAGAGCATAAATGTGTTCAATATTGAAGCCGCCTGAAATAATGTAAAAAGTATTAAAAAAAGAAACTAAAGCTTTAAAGGAAAGTGGCGCATCAAGAGCTTTTTGTACTTATTTTTTATTACTTCTTGTCTTCGTTTGGTTTCAATTATCCGTTAGAGGCGTTGATGCACCTAAGTAAATAAATACATAGGAATTTTGGGATATATCAAATATCCTTGTGACGTGTTAGTGACGTATACTTAAATAATTGTTTGAATAACATTGTCGTGTCTATTACATAAAGATAAAAAGATATAGAGAGCTTATTCCCTTCATCTGTATTTTTGTGTCCAATATAGTAATTTGTACTACGTCATCGTAAGCTGATCATAGAGATATAATCTATCTCTTAGATCAGCTTACGATGACGTAGACCAAATTACTTTGTTTATTTTGAACACACAGAATACAGCTGAACGTTGTTTCTCTGCTATTGAAGGGAATCAGCTCTCTATATCTTTATATCCCTATGGTCTATAATTTATATTGCTCCGCGGAACTCTGCACTCGATTCTCTACATTAAACCTCACTTCCTAGATAATCTATAGAACATTGATATAAACTCCAATATGTTCTAATGCAATTGCCTAAAACACTGAAATAAAAATTATCGTTGTGAAATTAATTAAAAAATAGTAGTAGTGAACGCCATAGTTTAAATGGATGTGATGAATGAGATCGAAAACAACGACAACAATATGACAACGTCGTATTTTTTAATTCCCAAAGCGACATCTGCAGTGCAAAAATAAATAATCGACTCAATTGAAATCTATCCAAGCTACCTACCCCGATGCGCCACTTTCCTTTAAAGCTTTAAAACGAACATCCTGTGAGGACATGAATAAGCATTGTAGCATTACTCAACCGAACTTTGGATATTTTTAATGAGGTTGGTCAATATTGACCTTCTATGCCCTAAACATTGAGAGTTGGAACACGCTTACGCTAACGTGTTCAATACAAGACTCTTGATGCCTTCATGCTCACAGTCCACTTCATTGTCAAGTAAGTATACATTTGATCGGAACGACATGCATCAGTTTCCAAATCCTCATGACCTAAAACCTATTGAGCAACTCTACATAGATGTGGATTAACCAATATTTATTCTTACAAAACTAAGAAGCCTAAAAAAGCAATCTATTAATCAAATATGAACTTTTTGCTCAAGGTTACATCATTATTTTATAAATGAACCTTTTTGATTGGGGTTTGATTCACTAATCCACATTTTTTTTGGTTTAATGTACACAAAAAGTGTATATACTCTGCATGTTAAAAAAAACTTAAGAAGATTCATAATTTGATGAAATAAAAAATGTTTTTTCTAAAATAAGTTGTAGAAATTATGTAGGAGGAGAATAATGTTTGTCTTTTTAACTAAACATTCCTAATAACCAAATCTTTTTGATCACATAACAACAAAGTTGTTTTGTTAATAATATTCGAAAACTAAATAATTAATTAGTTGAATGCAGATGATTCCAAATCACCATAAAATGGCACGCTTTCGGGCGTAACGCTATGCTGATAAAAATAACAGTTTTCCAAACTGTTAATTAGGATTAGGATCTACTCAATGAGGTAGACAAAAAATGACCATCCACTCTCGGGTGTATTCGAACCTGCACCCCCAACATTAAGAGTTGTTCACGCCTTAATGCATTGAGCAATCGCATTCCCTTTTATATTTTGTTACATAATTGGATATAAGAATTGAAGAATCGGAAAATAAGTGCTTTGAAGTTATAATATTACTTTTATAACGATAATATACATTTAAAGTTATAAAATCTATTTCTAATGTTATTTTTTTTTCAATCATAAGATGCATTAAATATTATCTTGGTGTTTTTTACTTCGTACATTAAACTAAATGAACTTTTGAATATAAAAAAGGGTTAGGGCCTTGAGTAAAGAAAATCCCATGTTTTGTCATGACTTTGCTTCTTCTAATCTAATGAAAGGAAGGAAAATAAAGAAGGAAGGAAGGAAGGATCCTCGACCTTTTGACTTCCTTCTCTTTGCACCACCAAACGAAGCTCTATAAAGGCAGAGAATCGGCCTGAACAACAACAAGAATAATATTTAAAGCGAGGAAAGAGGAATTTGTTCAAAAGTAAATGTGATACAAATGAACCGCCGGAAGTGCTTTTGAATATTATTGTACCAGTTGTTAGACATGCAAGCGTTTTTAAAGGATTTTCTAATTTCTTTTTCGTATTGAAATCGTTTTAGTCATTGATTTGGATCAATGTTTAAAATGGACAGCTGGAAAGAAGGGTTTTACGCTGCTTTGATTATAAGTAATATTTTAGTTACAGTATTTTTTTCTATTTGAGCAAATAGATACCAATGTACCGGATATATTACTTAATCCAATATAAACTCAAATATGCGGCACAAAAGTTTATTTGTAGTACAATTTATTTTGAAAAAGGACCAAATAAGTTATTGGAATTATATATTGTAACTTCAAAGGCAAGGAAACTTTAATTTAAGTAAAAAAGCTGGTGTTTCTATTAATATATTTATTAGAAAATGAAATATTACTAGCCATATAAAAGTCTTATTTTTGGTTCTTATATTTACATTAATAAAAATATAAATGCCCCTAATTACTTCAGTAAATCAAAGCTTTATAGTTGTATATTTAATTATCTTAAAAATAGTGCAAATTAAAACATGTTTTCATACTGTGACTACTTGCACTAATAAAACATAAAAAAACATTGAACTAAATTATTTTGTAAGCTCTGCTGTTGTCGATTCAATCCATAGTTGTATTACATATCATTATATTTATCGACCTCAAAGATAACAGATATACATTATTGGTGAACCGAAACTTAAATATGATTAGACCCTTAACAATAAAAGGTGTGCCTCCTCTTAATTCCTACAAAAAAGTAATAATCAAAGGGACATTTCGATCAATGGCTATGGAAGAGTAAATAATCATAATGCCAATGGTTTGAGTGACTTCTATGCAAGGACTGGCCCTCAATATGCCTGGCTTACTCCCTCCTGTACCATGACATTAAGTAGGTGGATTTCTAATTTCTTAATGTTTTCTAGGCAATTTAGGCTATTACACACACACACACAGAAAGAGAGAGATAGAACAATCAAACCAGGTCACCTATTTTCAATGACACACTAAACCAAATGGATTAGGAAAGACCTAGAACTCAAGCTTCCTATATCATATAAGAATACGAAAAAGAACTACAAGCTATCATAAAGAGCAAAGTAATCACAACTGCACATTGAAGTATTTTGGAGAACATCTGGAGTGTAGGTAAAGTAGCTGTGATATATGTAATACTGTTACCATTATTACTTAATTACTTCCTTTGAGGGTGTGATGTGATGCTGGAAATTATATCGAAGAAAACGTTTCCCATATTCTCACAATATATATATTTATTGAATAAATAAAAATAATATATATATATATCCATATTTATTTATATATATTATATACATATATATATTAAATAAATAAAACAATATATATAAATAATATATATATATATATATATATCAAATAAATAAAAATAATAAAATATGCATATATGAAATATATAAAAATGATATGTTATATATATATATATATATATATGCATATATGCATATATATATATATTTATATTATATATATATATATATATATATATTTCAAATAAAAAGTCCGCGATGATATTTTAAGTTTATTTTCTTTCAAAGTGCAAATGAAAAGTTCATCTTTTCTAAAGATCAACTAATGATATTTTTTCTCCTTCCCTCTAAGTGTCTTTTCAACAACAGGAAACTTAGGATCTCTAAAAGGATAAATTGCTACTAGGATACTAATTAAGCGACGAGCAGTGACTATCAAAGATCCCTCGCTTGCAAATTAGCTCATAGAGAGACTTTAATACGAGGTTCAAGCAAGCTTGATGATGATGACCTCTTTTGTGTATCTTCGTCTTCTTCCTCGAAGGAATATATGAGAAAGTGAAACCTTCATAATAAACAAAATAATAATAACAATTAAAATTAATTGTGTCCAAATCATGACGTAATAAGGAAAGGAAAAAAAATCTTGAAAGGCATGGACATAAAGAGAGGGAATGAAATAAAAGGAGGAGTATTTTATAAATATGTTTATGTGTGTATAATTATGTCGAAATTTGGCCTGTGTTTTCTCTTTCTCTCGTTTTTCATATAAACATGCATTATTCTCCTTTTTTTATCACTACTATTTCTTCAGACTTCCATACAAACCCCTTTAATTAGTTATCTCTTTTTTTATTTCAAATTTGATACAAGGCATCGGAATAATAGATGAAATCTAAAAAAATTAAATATATATATTTTAAAAAAATAAGGATCTCATTTTGACAAATATTTATATTAATATTCTTTGGCCATAGTTATTTTCAGAATAACGTTTATAACGCAAATGAGGAAATTTATCATAAATTGAAAGACATGCAATTGAATTAATATAATATGTAATTTAGTATTTGATAAAAATAAATATGAAAACTAAACAAATCTATAAAATAAAAAATGTTTGTTGGTTCAAGGGTAAGTCAATGAAAGTATGAGCGATCTTGGATCAAGGCAGAAAGGACAATAAATCCATTATGGCCTTTTCCCTCTAAAACATATCTGCATTTTATCATTAATTATTTACTCTAAATATAATAAGGCTAATTGATAGTTTATGTAATGAACTATTATTCCAAAACTATTTTGCACATTGTTTGATTCAAATTTTTGATGCTGCAAGTAAACTTACTATAAGTAAAATACGTTTGATTTGAGTAACATTTAAGTAAGTTCCAATAATTAGCATGATAAAAAAAATTTTTTTTGAATAATGAAGATTTTAGCACCTAAATTAATCGTTACTGACTGATACCGGACTGGGTTCCGGTGAGGTTTATCTAAGAGTTTAATATACAAACAAATTTTATTAATTTATTGAGATTTTGCCATCATTTTTGAAAATGAAATTATATTACTAAAAATATTTCATTGTCGGTCTCAGAATATTTGTTTTGATTAGTCAAATTTGGTTTTTTTCACCTAAAAAACCTTGTTACATATTACTAAAATTATATTGAATAAAATATTGGGTGTATTTGTAATACATCAAATGATTTTGGTCGTGTACACGCCAAGTAAAACTAGTTCCTTGGATTTTTCTATGATGAAATATGATTTTAATGTATAAGGAAATGTAAAAAATACACTTAAAATAAAATCGTTGTTGATATATATATATATATATACTTTAATTTGTTAGAAAAAACTGACAACTTTAGTATATTCCATTTGACCAGCTAAAAAGATATAATTTAATTAAATTGTAGGTTTTTTTAAATTATATTTATGATATAATAAAGTGTTCTTATTGTAACGTGGATATTTTGCGAAATATGAAGTGAGTAAAATATTCTGTGCTTCAGTACATTATTACCAATATAAAGTATGTACTTAGCTTGTCATGGGCTAGTAAGGTGATGTTAGTTGTGATGCATAAATTTTGAAATGTTGAGCAATAAAATAAAAATTATCCTTATATATTGTCCATATTTTGGGGCATAATAAAGTGAATGATTGAAAAATATATTTGACGAAAGCTCATATATAGTTTTTTTGAAGATAGAGAAAAGAGGGTAGAAGTATCTTTCTATGATGGAGGTTGATATATCGTTCTCTCATGATCAAAGGTGAAAATATCTAGACGTGATTCCATTGAGTGATGATAACCTACAGCATTATCATATTGATACTCTGCACAAGAATTATTGATGAGTACCTATATTTGATCTACATAGTGAAATATACTTTCTATGTACTCATGACATACTTTTTATATCAGTTTTTAATACTTTATTCTGTATGCTCATACTTCATTCAAATAATACTTTTATAAAATATTTTCGTACCTTCGGTTGTGATGTGTAGAAAAATGTGTTTTCAAGAACTAGGCTGCAGTCTTACAACATGCACACAAAACATAATAAGTCAGTAAATATGACATTTCTTGTCATTGAAAAGTAGAAAGATGTACCAAAAGGATGATATAATTGAAATATAACATAATGGTAGGTTTTAGAGGGTTTTTTATGTATGATATTTAAATTATCTCATTATTGTCCCAATATTATTGACACATTGGTAGAGTTTTACGTCCAATTTATTAACTCAATATGTAGTCTAATAAAACATTTATGAACATAACTTCATGATATAGGGATAACTGATAAAATATATTTCAATTAATAGGATTAATATTTCTGAAAATAGTAGAAAAAGCTATTACCGATTTTATATTGACTTTTAATAAATAAATTACTTTGCTTTGCATTTTATGTAAGAGGAACTAAAGCATTTCATATCTAAATTAAGGATCCTGTTGAATATTTATAAAAATTATAAATGAGTAGGCTAAAAGAAATAACTCTAATCATAAAACCTATTCCAGGTCGGCAATTGGCTGTCATTTGGACAAAAAAAATATGTTGCCATTGGGGAAAAACGTTAATATGATTTTTAACTTATAAGGATTCAGTTTTCACTTAATAAGTGAACAAAGGTAATGTTAGTTTTCATAGATGTGGTTATACTGCTGAGATATTTCATTGGACCCTCGTTTAATCTACAGTAGAAAAATCAATTAATCAATAAGGCCAGTTCAAAGATGAAATATTTTGAAAATAGAAGGGATTGGCAATAATCAGTGAAATATTATTTTCCCAACGTAAGCAAGTTTTTTGTTGCTAAAAAGGCATTTATAATTCTGAATGAATGATGTATGGATGGAGAGGATTCTTTAGTATCATTGTACAACTATACAATGGAAGAACCACTCCTTTCTCATCAAAAAAAAACTTCTTAGGGGGCTTAGAGGAGAACCATGAATAATATGTGAAAAATTTGTATCGTTAGGATTTTGTAAATTATTCTTTTAGCATTCAATAATGTAGTCTGTAAGAAAAAATATAAATAACTATTCATTTCTATTATAAAATGATGGCTTACGCTGTAAAATAATAAAAATTTAATAATTTACCAGGTATCATCTTATTTTAATATAACTTTATTTATTTTTTTTCGAATATATGTAGTTGAAGATACTTTGATCATTATATGGATTAAATTTATTAGAGCCGTATAATTCAAGAATACTCTTTTTGATTGGATTTATTTTAAGGAGACGTCTGATTAGTATGGCCATACCTAGTTTTTACTGAACGTCAGCATAAAAAATATAAAACCATAACTTTTAACCTCAATATAGAAAAGAAGAACAGTAGTAGAAGCTAAACTGAAATCTTAAAAACATACCTCAAAATTCGTTGCCTTCTAGTTATTCTAGTTTAGATTTATTCGATCAAAACGAGCACACAAGCGCTAATTATGGCTTACATGAAACATTTCCTTATTTGAAATAGTATCGAATAAACAAATCAAATTTTGGTGCTGCTATAGAAATATATTTATATAAATCAACCGCATGGAGTAAGCCCCAGTTCATGAGCAAATTTATTCGTTCTCATGTATATATATGTATATATATATATATATATATATATATATATATATATTATATATATATATATATATATATATATATATATATATATATATATATATATATAGCAGAGTCCTTATCTCTGCTCCTATATGTACCTCCATTTTCTGGCAAGATGGGGCATTGAAGGATGAAAGGGAACTGGTGTCGTGGTTCTCCATTGTAACCGAGGCTCCAGGAGTATGGAGAGGACGGCGAACGTCGGGGCACCAATTTAACCAATGGGATTGAATGGCAACCACCTTCAGTTATCTTGTCTAAACTGATCTGTATTTCGTATGATGTATTTCTTTTTATATCTCTTTTTATAAATATAAATATTCTTTCACAAGTTTTATTAAATATAAAACGAAAATAGGAGTGGAGAGAAGGACTCTGCTATATATATATATATATATATATATATATATATATATATATATATATATATATATATATCTTAATGTATATATACAAATAAAAAAGTAATTACGTTTTAAATTCAATTTTTTATATTAAAATCTTACATTTTGAACCTTAAGTATCATAATGATTTACAAACTAAATTAGCAGCTTTATAATTCATATTTAAACATAATATTATATGCCAATTAGATACTTCTTGAAATGAATGAATGGTTGGACGACTCTTTTAGTCCGTTATGCACACTTATGCATTGCCTAATTAAGGAGTGCCTAAAAGTTCTTTGAATATCTCTGATCATTTTTTTCCTACTTCAAAATTTTAACGACCCATGAAAACAGGGGTCCATCATCAAAATTATCGAAACATAAAATTCAATCAGTGACATATAAAAATATTAAAATAATTCTTCGATGGAATACTCTTTGTTGGACCCGGTAGAGTCCTGCATTTTTATAAAACTTAAAGCAATTAATATTAGTCAGACTCACCTTAGTTAATAGCTTCTTTATTTTCATGTATTAGGTATTTAGTAATGTAATACTAGTTAATTTCAATAATATAAATACACATATGGAAGCTTCTAAAAGGATTTTTCTTAGGTGTGTATTTAAAAAGAAAACACATTCAAATATGTTTAAGTAATGTTCTTATTGATATATTTATGGGTTTTATACATTTTAAATATAATATGAATATACTTTTGATTGTTCAAATAGTATTAAAAATGTTTAATGGAGAATAAATAGTCTCGAGAATCACATTTAGTATTTATTTTTTCGTTTTCATACACAATATACATATATCTCAATAAAAACATTTCACGGGTTTTATATTATATTACTATTAGAGTATTATTAGCTAATACTAACCATCAAGTACTTATATTACCATTTTAAATTGTTCCATAATCAGTTTGTATGTTTTAGTTAAAGTCAAATTTATAAATATGTATATTTTTTATATATGTCATTCTAATGGGGCTTTCAATAGATACACTCTCATTTTATGATGATAACTAAAAAAAACGACGCCATATTTATTATTGTTTCATTAACAACTGTGTTCAAAAATAGTAGTAGTTTTATAATGGAGCGGTACAGAGTCGAGCAACGCTTGTAAATAATAAAATTTATAACAAAAGTGGTGAATATTTGATCCAAACTTGAAGAGCGTTAAAGTGAATTAATATTTAACGTAATTCACCGGCAAGATCAACACTACAACGTTTGGTGAAAAAATTGAGTCCATATATACGATACACACCTGTGTCAGTGCGACAAATAAATAGACGAAGTGTGCCATCGCAAGAACCTCAATTCAAGAAGACCCAAATTTCTCAATCGTTGGACATCTATGTGACATCGCTGTAGCGAATTTTGCGAAAATATTTTGGCCTACACCCATATGAGATGACAAAATACGGACGCAACTTGAACACTTCAAACATCGAGAACTCGTTAAATGGGATGAAGGACAATGATACTGACTTTTATAATATAATATAATTCTTTTTTTTATCATGAGTCATATAGTTTAAAATAATACATATATTATGCTTACACTCATACATAAATAAAAACAGCTAGATGGGGTGTGATAATAAAATCATAAATAAGCATTAAAATAATTTTAACGATGATATAGAGTTTTGGCTAAATAGTTTTGTTAACATGCAAGATATACGCCATTAGACCGGCAAAACGTGAATCAAAAGGCGCCATTACACCCCACACTGAAAATGTTACAATTGATTTAATAAAGGGTAAGTTGGTGAGCGTGTTTTTTACGGCAATTGAGTAATCAATTAGCCGCCTCGCACGTACCATTTAACGCCTCGAGACTATTTTCTTTGGGGCCACGTGAGGCGCTCTGGTCTACTACTCCAATAGTATTTCGACGGTAGAAAAGCTCAGAACAAATAAACAATTCCATATAGCTGAAGTTTCCAGTAATTTATGCGAAAAAATACTCGATAATGGTGTTCAACGATTGGAATTTGTAAAAAGTGGTGGTCATTCAAATGTCATTGAAATTCATTCATAAATTTACTTGAAAGTATTTTAACAGCAAATAAATAAATCGTCGATATCTCAAAATGTTTAAATGAACGCTCTTAAAGAAAAAAAGCTGTAAATAAACTCCTCAGTAAATCTATTCATATTTTTAAATCGTTAGAAATACCTGATAATGTCAATTTTATATTATTTCCTTTTGCAGAACGAAAAACTAAACAATGTATATCATACGATTGCAAACAACAATCAACTTATTGAATGTATTGTATATATATATATATATATATATATATATATATATATATATATATATATATATATAGTGACTACTGAGTTGACTGGAGAGCTAAATTTATTGCTTTAAATACCCGTTATGGAATTAGAAAATAATTATTCATAGCATATTAAATGAAATTTCTATAAAAGAAAATCTACCTCTTGACTAATATGGTTTCCCTGATGGGTCTTAGAATAAAATCATGAGTCACACTAATCACTATAATAGTATATATTTATGTTTATACTTTGGGCTGTCTTCACTTTATTTGTAAATAGTTATTTGTATATACGTATAAATGCTCAATCCCGGCAAAGAGATCACAACTGAGGATATATTTTATCATTTACATATTTCTAGACACTTGAGTGGTATGAGAATGGTACGCAGGTCCAATCAGCCATCCAACCAAGCAGGTCTTTTAAAAAGAGCACACAATATCTGTACGCTTTAGTTCCTCCTCTGCGTCTTTTTTTTCTCTCTCTTCCCTTGAAGAGATCACTGAACATAATAGTCCTTTACTGTATTCAGTGTTTTGGCTCATACTTAATATATATATATATACATACTTGATATATATACACTGTTCCTATCACATTATTGATAAAAAGAAAAAAATAATCAAGGAAAAATGATCTAAGGAGTGGAATAATTTCTTATAAATAATGATCAAGAGGAAAATAATTAAATAAAAAAAAACGGTCAAATTAAATGGATAGGCAAGAATTTAATTGGAATAAAAGCAATACATCTAAATATTGTCACAATATATGTACTATAAATACTTTTTATTGAATATTATTAAAAAACTAATTCTTTGAGGAGTATTGAAGAATGTCTTTCTATATAGATACTGCTTAATCCAAGTATTTTAACGTTTTTCTGTATATAATTATTTTTTTTGTACCATTTATCATGTATAATTAGTTTTTATTGTGACGTCATGAAAGAGTCTTTATTTTACTCTGATGATATTAAATCTTACTTTATAATTAATATGACTGTAAAGGCTACTGTTGCAGCCATTTCTATATATATACATCTCTTATGATAGATCACAGAAGTTTTTAAATTATTTTATAAACTACCATGAAGGAATGAAAATTCTTGTTTTTGGCAAATTAAGCTGTATAATATTTTTATATGTATAGAAAAAAGCTAGATGAAATAACTATTTTCATTTGATCGATTTAGTTGGTTGATTTAAAATAAGATATTATTTTGTGAATGTCCCTATTTTTAATTGTCCTTGATTATTTCGTAATGTCAATGAAGTAATCTTAATACCAAATAAAATGTAAAAAAATATATTTTATTCGGGAAATAAACCTTCTTATTTACTTTATCTTATAGTGCATAGATATAATATTAATAAAATGCTAATTTTAAAGTATGAAAAGCATGATATAATTAAAATTTAACTTCAGATATGAACAAACGCTAAGATATACTTTTTATAAAAAACTGCAATAATAATAAAAATAAGCTATTAGAAATTTCGAAATTATAAAAATATATTTTATTCTAAATGATAAAAAATGAAACTCCTGTATTTCCTAAAAGTAATCTAATATTATTGCAAAATAATTCTTTTTCCTTCTTATTTTTACACTTTTTACAATATAGCTTGATTGAGTGTAACTCTAAAGGTATGTAAATGTACTATAACATATTTTTAATGGTATATAAGTCTTGTATATATAAACATCTATGTCAATAAAATAAAAATAACCCTATTCATTTATTCGTTTCCCTGCGACCCATTAACATTTAATAAGATCTTAACGAAATTTTCAGTAAATAATGTGACAACTATTATTTTATTCGCCGAAACGTTTTTTTTATTTCTTAAAATTAATAAGTAGGATTAGAAACAAAATTATATGGATGATTTGAGGTATTAAGCTGTACATTAAGGTATTGAGGTATTAAAATGTTTTCCATGTGTTTATTTTATGGGGACACAATACGATTTCCTGATAATGGCGACTTAGCTTTGAACAAAAGTGTATGTAAAGGATTTTGGAGCTGAATCATATTTTCGTTCCGTAAAATATATACAAATAAAAATTCGTAATTTGTTTGCTCAGTCTTAAGTGTGATTAACAATTATTTTACTCCCTCCAGGCTTTGAATGAATGCTAACCGCAGAATTATGTCAAGTTAGTTATATATAAAGTATTCCCTTATGAAGGAAGCAAGGATTTTCCCCTCCTAATTATAGGACATTGAACTTGGTCATCATCATGGTCCATGTCCATTTTTTTAAAAAGGAAAAGGCTCAATGAACCTGACATTTTGAAGGCCATCAACTACTCCGTAGGATGCTATAGATTGTGTATAGGTTATGCAGAATTATTTTAAAGTATTTTAATGCCCTATAAAGAGTATATTTAAGATTCCGTCGATAGTGTTATGCTTTTTGGAAAGTATATGGGCAATTATACTTTTTGTGAATATATTAAATGTTTTAAGAGTTGTTTACTAAACTTTTTGGCTAGTGTAACTACAACGTAAAAAAGCTGAGGCAAAATGAATTGAATTTAATCTGGCATCAACCGGCACAAGTTAACTTAAGGGGTTATATTTTTATTTCATAGTAACAATTACTTAATAATATTCATAGATAAAGATTGAAATGAAACTATGGCTTTTGATGTTTTTGGAGCCCTCCTACATTCTTCCGAAGGCTCTGCTCACCTCTTCACTGCCCTTTCTGCCGTTCATGCTCCTCCTAAGGACGCTCAACGTTTAGCAGTACACTCCCTTTGAAGTCGCTCCATCTCATCATGGCCTCCTTGGCTCGCTTCTTGTGCTCCGCCTGCAATCTTTCAAGGGCCTTTGGCGCTCCTCTACTTCCCGATGAGTTCCCCTCCGTGGATCCCTTGTCTTTAAATATGGAGCAGTTCTTCTCTCGACTCTTCGCAAACTTACGAATTCGAACGTCGCCAATCTCTCCCAATGATGTCAAGGATTCCTCCATTTGATCCTCAAGTGCTCCTCCACCTTGCCAATGAGCTCGACGATATCTTGGGAGACGACCTCGTTCTCTCCCGCCTTCAGCGTCTCCTCTATAGTAGGTTAAAGTGAGGTACATTACATGGGTTCTATGAAGGACCTCACTCCTGCTCTTGAGTTCGATAAGACGGTAGCGTATGCAGGTTTAGAGACTCGTGTTTTCCTGCGATGTCCTCCTAAGTTGTTGACTCAACCTCGTGATAACTCCTTTTAAAGTCCCTATGGACCTGCGAAGTGCACCTCTACTCTTCCAGGGTCATGGTAGTAACTTTATGATCCTGACCCTCTACAGCTCCCCTCTGAAAGTCTTCTTCTTTTTGAAGAAAAAAATGATAAAATGGTTGGTATAATCAATACATATCAATAAAATAGGATACAAAAAATATTTGCAATTAGTTAATCGAATAATAATCAATGAATGAGAGAATCAAATTTGCAGGATGTGTGGACAAAATCTGACACATTTAAAGACAACATTATTCCATCAGCTAATGTCTGATTCGTCGGTTTTGGAGTCAAAACTTTCCCGAGTAAGAGGCTTCAGTTATAGCGATAGCAACATTTGAAATGCTCAAGAAAAGACATAATATACATTGAGGGAGATCGGCAGTGTGCTATAATTATGCTGAGTGATTATGCTATGAGACTTCCCCAGGGCATGAAGACCATGGCCAATGTCATGGGGTCGCGTCAAGCAGGGGCGTAGACAACGGGGGGATGAGGGGGATGCATCCCCCACCTCACAAGGCATGTACAATCATCCCCCCCAGGTTTTGGGGAATGATATTTGCTTACTTAATAAGTCATAATGATGATAATCATAGTAATAATAATAATGATAACAATTATAATATTTATAATTATAATAATTATGATGATGATAATAATAATCCTCATCATATTGTAATTGTGTTTATTGCTATTAGCCGCATTCACACGGGGAAAGCCAATTCAGACGGTAAAGAAAAGAAAATCTTACAAGTATTTTGTGGTTATCTTGTGGTTGGAACCACAAGACTAATCGCGCATATTTTGCAGTGCGCGCAATCTCGTAGTGTGGAAACCAAAAGATAACCACGAGTTTGCGTGTTCAAATGGGGCAAACCACAAGATAACCACAAGATTGGCTTTTAACGTGTGAAAGAAGCTATTGAAAATCAGGGATGCGGATTACGAGCGTACGCCGTGTTATGTGCGCATTACGTGCGGGGAGAGAAGGAACGCGCTAAGGCAGTAGCTAGAAAACAAAACACGTGGTGAGTCCGCTCAGCAGGAGGCCTTGTCTTCCTTAACTTTTTAAGGGGGAAATATATGTGAGTGTGTCACTTACATAATTCACAGCGTGAATTGATTTAGGATTCTAGGATGGCTCATAATAAGAAGTTGAAAACATCAAAGATCACTTCTTTTTTCAAGCACAATGAGAAAGAAGAACCATGATGACGAACAGCCGTTACATCAAAAATCGGATGATGTCGGAGAAGATGGCCTGTTCTTCCTGAAGTTCAACCAGAAGAAGAAAGTTTCTATTTCAAGCCAAATGGTACCAAAGCTACCCCTGGATCCATTACGAACCCTCCTGAAACGGGTACTGGTTTCTACTGTGCACAGGCAGAAAAAAACGCGGACTCTTGAAATTGGCCAAGAACAAAGAACCAGCATTTGTTTCAGTCGGCTTTTGTAACTGGAAAAAGGCATCACCCAGATTTGAGAGCCACCAGGCTTCAATTGTCACAGAGTCGCAAAGGCAGCGATTTCCTTGAAACCTGAGGCAAAAATCGATGTCAAATGGACGCCAACCGCCGTCAACAGCAGGAAACAGCTCAACGAGCACTGATGAAGGTCTTCAAGAGCTTGCGATTCCTTCTGCGACAGGGTCTGTCATTTAGAGGCCACACAGCTGAGGAGGGAAACTTCCAACAGTTGCTGAACGTCTTCCGCGATGATGATGAAGGACTTGACAGATATCTCAAGCGGTCAATCAGCTTCACATCTCCACAGGCCCAAGAAGAGATGATCCAGATGTTCGGTGCAGACATAGTAAGAACACTTGCGGCACAGATTGCGAAAGATGGACCGTTCGGAGTAATGGTTGATGGGACACAGGACATCACTGGAGTCGAACAAGAAGCTATTCTGCTTCCGCCACGTTTGATGACAATCTGGATGTACATGAAGAGTTTGGGGACTGTATGAGCTGCCGTCCACATCTGGGGAAATGATCTCGAAAATGATTTCGATGTAATCACCGCCTGTCACTGTCGACTGACAATTTGAGAGCCCAAACATATGATGGGGCAGCCAACATGCTGGGCCAGTACAAAGGATGCCAAGCCAAAGTGAAGGAGCGCCAACCCCTCGCACTGAACTTTCACTGTGCATCACACGTTGCTAATCTCATTATGCAGCATGCAGTCTCCGATTGCCCCGCAGTTCGAGATGCCATCCAATGGGTTCATGAGCTTGGTGTTCTCTTCAAGAGATCCGGGAAGTTAAGGTGAGTACATACCTCATGGTACATGAATTCACAATTAATCTCATTCGTGCCTCATTCAGATTCATGAAGTTATGCTGAGTATAATGTAGGTACCTTATATTTGATATATTAGTTTATCACATATTATATGAAATATTAATTATTTTTTACGATAAAACATAATAAAATATTACACCGTTCGTCTTAACCTATACAGGGCATCTTCCAGGACATTGCACAAGACAGCCTCTCCGATGATCAGCCGGTAAAGCCCTCTACTATTCGCCCCCTTTGTCCGACCCGATGGCTCTGTAGGTCGCCTGCAATTCTCTCCGTCAAAGAAACTACGAGCCTGTTCTGGAAAGCCTAAGGGAAATGGCGTCATCAGGCACCTCGGAATCAGCGGTGAAGGCGAACGGTCTTCTTGATCGCTTTGAGAAAGGAGCGACGTACCTGAGCCTAGAGATGGTGACCAAGCCAATCGTTGCCCTTGAACAGCTGAATCGGTCCTGTCAATCCCGCTCCGCTATCGTTTCAGGTACGCTATTCCAAAAAGACTCTTTAATTTTGTAACTTAGTCTTCAAAACTAAATATTGTAAATGTATTCTCTTGGTTAGATTAAACCTCAGTATGCATTTCATTGTGTGTTAAAAAAAATCATAAGCCATGTAATGTTCTTTTGACACACAGGTATGCGGAAGCAGTCAAAGTGACAAGGAGTCAGATGATGGCATGGAGAACAGATGAGGAATTCCACAATCTGTTCGAGAAAGCAGTGTCAAAAGTGGATGAGCTGGACCTGGATCCACTAAGTGTTCCAAGGAAAAGAAATCCACCCAGACGCCTCACGGAACCGCCGCGCCATTCCACCCAACCAGCCCGGAACAACACTTCAGGCAGCAATACTTGGCATTCATTGACGCCATTATTGTACAAATGGACGACAGGTACGACTCGTCACAGTGCAACCTCGCTGCCTACAAGGTTCTTGGAGATATGCTGATCTCAGGCAAGGTTCTAGACGAGAAGGCCATCAAGCAATATCCGGAACTACAAAAGGATGTGCTAGCAGTACAACTGGCTATGTACGGACAAACGACGGAGGCGAAGAGTGTGCAGGAGGCGAGAGAGGCGTACAAAGCCATGACACCAGAAGTCCGCAACCTCTTCCCCCAAGTAGCTACCCTCGTGAAGTTGCTTCTCGTGTGTCCAGTAACCTCAAGCGAATGCGAGCGTAGCTTTTCCGCTCTAAGGAGACTCAAGACGTGGCTGAGAAGCACTATGACTCAGAAGAGGCTCAATGCAGTAGCTGTCTGTAACAGCCACCACCTCCTGCTTGACAACATATCCCACAGCGTCTTGTCAAGGAGTTGCGGGCAGGACGAAAAGAGGCGCAAGATATTTGGTTTCTAAGACACAAATTTGCAAGACTACAAAAGTAAAACTGACTAAGAGACCGATATGTTTGTTTGTTGAGCCATGAATGATCCTTAAGTAAGTTTACCAACTTACCGCTGTCTCTATATTGATTATCAACTGTTAATTAAGCTGTTTTTTACTTATGGTATGGGAATAAAGCAACAACTTTTTTCTTTTCATCGAGACTACTTTTCAGGCACGAACCTACTACTAGCAAATACCTTCTCATATATGATATGTATTATATTTATTTATTTATTAGTTTATTATCAGATTATATTACAGGTATATGATATTTATACAGTATATACAGTCCCGTGCAGGTAAATTTGGAACAAGTTTATGGCCTCCAGGATCAATAAGGAGAGGTTCTAGAGAAATATTTATTAAACAAAAAATACACATAGGACAATTATGGTAAACTTTATTCACTTTGTCCTCCTCCCCTTCCACCACAGTCTCCAAACAGGGAATGAATGCCCTCACTGACCTGGACACCTCCGCAGCTCCCCAAGGACATGGCCTTACTGAAGAGGTGTAACAGCAAAATTTACAGAGATAAAATAATACGTAGTGTGGTTCAATATGCAATACATGTGTCAGCCATTCTGTATTCGTATGCCACGGTGTGTAGATCTGTCGATGTATGTCTGTCCATTCAAGGCGTAGTATGGTGGTGGTGCGCCGCACCCATGTGTGCGTGTGTGTGTGTGAGTGCGGGCA
>CP045893.1:16039865-16074442 GCA_013387185.1 Caligus rogercresseyi | reverse complement strand
CTTCTAAACCAGTAAACATACTCCCATCAATAACGCCGTGGCAGTGTCCAGGAGCTTTTGGAGATGTGGTTTGACTTCGCTCACCCTCTTCATCGGCCATATGGCGTCTTCGTGGCCCCCAAACCGTCATTTCGGAGCAGGCACTTCAACTTCTGGGACAGGTACTGGTCGGGTGAGTGGGGGTTCTGTTTCACCTGTTCAACGTCTCTTCAGTTCAGAAAGTCCTTGGTATGCTCTTGTTGCTCTCATAGAGCTGGTGGGGAACGAGTACACTCAAGACGTTTCGTAGTCCAATATACTCCGTTAAAAGCCTGGAAACGGTTTTCTGTGGTAGCCTTGGCGGCAACCTGTCGAGTGGTCATCCTGGGGTTATTCTCGATCAGGCGTTTTACAGTGGTGATCGTCTCCGGTCTCCTCGTTTCCCGATGTCTTCCTGATGACGTATTCTTCTCTAGAGCAAACTGCCCTTATCGAAGTCCTTTTTCCATCTCTTGGTGGTGGAGAGGCCAGAGCAGGAGTCAGGGAAGATAGAAATAAGGTTCCCGTGGATCTCATTGACTATCTTGGCGAGCCTGATACGAATCAAGCAGTAGGAGCGAAAGTCGGATGTGGTCCATCTACAGCGGGGAGTGGGGTAACAGATAGAAATGGTGCGAGTGTTGACTATTCCGTTGTGAATTTTTGAGCTATCTTGCTTAAATTTCGAGATAATGAACATAGCTCATTTTGTATGAATCAGTCTAATACTAATTTACTCCTCTTAATATCTTCATTATCATCATAATATGGAGCTTCCATTTAAACATACAAAAGGTTATAGAATGCAATCATATATGTAAGTCAAAATTATGAATAAATAAGTTAAACTTTTCAATAATTTGATTGGGCTATGCTGCAAATAGAGTCTAATGTAAATAAATTACCCTGAAACCTTTTATGGCCATTACTTACAACTTAAAAACCTCTTACAAACTGAAGTAAAGTTATAAGGAAGAAGATATACTCATAGCATTTAGCCTTGAACTTTATTATATAAATACTATCCTAAGATACACGCAAAAATTTCACGCTAACTCTTATCTACAGAGTCTTACATCTCAAAGGGGATTAAGGTTCCTTCATAATGACACTATTTTGAGCATTATCAGTGTCATGAATTAATGCACAAAGTTGCACTTTCAAATCATGCGCCAGAGGTCACAATATCATTTTTTTAAATGAAAGTGTGTGTTCAATAATTGGTATTGATGTTTGTGTGAGATTGTGACAATTAATTAAATAATTAATCTCATTATTGAGATCTATGGTAAATATATTAAGTATCCTGGAAGAATCCTTGTGTGCCATTTAAGAGGGACAAGAAGTATTTTGGTATTTGTCTATTGGGGGGGGGGGGGGTTTGACTTAAAATGATTAACCACTAAAGAAGCATTATAGTGAATGAAAAAATGTGTCTCTTTATCAGAGATTTACTTATTTCAAGACATATATTCGTTTGTTTTATGACCTTTTCAACAATATTGTGATTTGTTTAGGATTGGATGATGATATTATCTTTGTAAGAGGCACTTGTTGTATATTTAGGTATATTATATCACACTGAAAAAAAACCCTAAGAAAACCAACCAATTAATAAAGTCCACTTCAATCCAATAAAATACAACTCTAACTTCAAGGTTTTAAAGTTAGATTCACTTAGATTTTAAATGTGTCGACTTACAAAAAGTTGTCCTACAAATTTTTCGACTTCCATAAGGTCGAACTTTCTTAACCTCTTGTCGTGTTACTTACACAATAAAAGTTAAATTTTCCATTGATATATAAATTAATATATAAAATGCATTGTAGGATGGATTATATATGACTTTTAAAATTACAAAGCACTGTATAAGGGATAAACTCTCATGATTGAAACAATTCTTATATTTAAAGATATAGTATTACTCACACCATCCATGCCATTTCCAATTCATTTAGACACACAGCAAATGATCTGCTTATTGCGATGGAATTGCATTTAATCTTCAGAGGAAGGACTCCCTGTTTCTCTAGCTTGTTTATTATACCTGATCAAATCAATTGTATTCACATTAGCAAGTTTATTCTGCATGAAGGGAGCTCCTAATTCAAGGCTAGCTACTGTTTCTCATATGCTCCAAATTAATCTTTTTTAGGCTTTAAAAATTAACCTTCAATGTCAATTCAAAAATTATTGTGCATGGTGGTGGATCCTTTTATGTATTTCAAAGTGTGCGGATGTGTCCTGTCTGCTCCTGTACTATAGTTTGATTTTCTTCGGACATAGACGGAATTGAAGGGTATAATTCACATCGTTGGATTCATAAGACTTTCGGTGACTTTCCAAGTTGACTATCAACCCTCACAGTTTAGGGAACCTGGAAGGACGAGACGAAAACTAGTGGCGGAGGAACGATAAGGAAAATACATAAGAAGGATATCTTTCCCTCGTGTGTAATTTTTATTTTCTTTCGACCACCTGAGAGCATATCATCCACACCCTGATACGCTCTGTTATTTTTATCTTCGAATTAATACTTTGGTGAACGCAAGGTAGTTAAAAGTAAGGTAGAGCCATTTTAACAAATGAAAGTAAAAAAATACACCGCCACGCAACCTACCTCATGAGCATGACGTCACGTATGGCAAAAGAGGGTATATTGTATAAGTAAATATAATCGAATTTAGCCTTTAATTAGATCATAGAAGAATTAATTATCACAATTCTATCAGAGAATAGAATAAAATTAAAAATGTTGGGTACTCATCAATTTTGATGATTTAAGTTGCTCAAATTATCCAAAATATTTCATGAAAAAGCAAACTCTTCAATCATATATGTTAAAGCACATAAAAAACAACGAAATAAATTATAACAAAATACTATTATAATCATATATTATTACATAGACATATTAGAAAAAAATATAATATTTGAATTAATACAAAACAAAATATTGTTATAATCATATATTATATAAATATTATTAGAATACTATTAAGAAAAAAAATATATAATTTATAAATTATAACAAAACAAAATACTGTTTATAATCATATATTATAAAAATACTATACTATAAGGATTATGCAGGCTGAAATGTCGAATCTCCTCTTTGCATGCGATGGTTCAAGCTTTTCTCTGTTTGATGTTGGTTGGAAACGAGTGGTACAATACATTGTGAGATTGGGATCCAATGAAGGACAAACAGCAACTGCACACTGTCTTTTTTCTTTTTCTTTATTAATTGAAGCCATTTTTTGCAAGAGTACGATGCACTAATGATAATTGAGTAGAGATGTTATATATAGTAAAGTATTTGTTTATGTTTTCTGCCAGACGTGACGTCACACGAAAAATATTTCGGAACTAAGTTTATACATTATGAAATGGCGGGGGGGTTGGGTGAACGAGGAGGATTATCTTCTTTTCCTTTTTGAAGACTGGCTAATGAAATGAATTCTTCTCTGAGAAGTCCCAAGGAGAATATAAAGAAGGTGAGTGAACAAGGAAACTTTACGTTGTGTTTTTCTTCTTTTTTATAGGACTTATGACGTCAATGTTGAAAACCTATGTTATTTATTATTATATTTACGAAATCAATTTCTCAAAGGAATTGCTTTGTTGTGGAGTGATGTGTGAGTGCCAGGAACAGCCTCAAGTCAATTGTACTGTTCAAAAAAAGTCCATGAAACCGACTGTGACTCGTAAGCCTGGATAACGGTGAATGGAGCCCATGGAGTGCACATCCTCCGTCGAAGTGGAGGTCATGGAAATATATAGCCACTCTTCCCATGTCAAAGAGGGGATCTACGTCTGTAACATGCAGACAGAGTCCATCTTCTCCGTTACTTGGAAGATATATATTCTCATAAAGGACGAGGAGTTGAGAGAAAAGAACCTCCAAACCATGATTCAGGCTTTCCCTAACTAGAACTGGAATGAAAGGACGAATTATGGGTGTTTATCAACCATGAAAAATATAAATACAAAGAGGAATGCTAGGAAAACAGCATTTATGGGCCTTAAGAGTTCATACACAATGAACGTGAACAACAACCATTCAATGTCTTCTATTGAAGGATGATAACCCACAAACATAAATTATAGATGACAAAATGTGGTGGAAATTTTAAGAAAATCTGTGATAGAGGTAGTAATATTCTTTAAATCTTTATCTATGAACTAAATAAAAACTTTTTTACTTTTGCAGGCACTTAAATGATAATTACGCATTTCCATCGATATGGACTTCATCAGTGGCGTTCCTGATAACCCTGGGCCCCACCTGAAAGGAGAAAACTCGGGACTTTTCACCACAGTGATGGAGCTCCCTCTATGCTCGCCCTCCCCCCGTATTGCATCGCTCAAGAAGGCCCCTGAACTTCACTTACCTCTACATTGATACACGCCTGTGTGAACAGACACATCTAACAGCTTCATTTATTCTAAAAATGTCTTGCTGACTTTCTGCATATTTATTTTCTTAAGATATGTCGTTTTATTCGTTATGAAGGGTTTACTAACTTCCTGCTTCCATATTTTCTAATATTAAAAAATATGTTATCACTTTTGTTTAAAGTGCCCTCACTTAGAAAATAGCCTTCCTTCACAATCCAGCTCCATCCCCTGGAAACAATTTTTTAGTTCTTCGTGCCCCACCTATTTTGTCCCCCCCCCCCCCTTGATATTGTAGTCTGGCTATGGGTCTGCACATAAATATTTATTGGCATATTACCACGAACTAGACCAGAACTGTAACAGAGTTGTTATGTATCCAAATATCTAAACTACAGGATAATATTAAATTAGTTACATAAGCAGATGAGTTATGTCTTGGCAATCCGCAATATTTTATTATGGAAACTGCACAAACACGCACTGTACCTTTAGGCATTTTTCAATGAATTGTTCCTTTTAAATAATTCCTTTTTAAATGAATGAATAATAATATGTATATTTCAACAATGACGTCATACAACAGATAAGTCAACTAACGCCAACCTGCCTGCCCTAGAGAGTTCGTTGTTGAAACACCTTATTCTCCTTGGGCCGTCCTCCTGACAAAAACACTGAGAGTAACAAAAACAAAATGTCTTATGCGAACGCACTCGCTAAAAGGCAGAAGAATATAGGCGAAGCCACCACAAAAATTAATTTGAATATCATTCAAATGGGAGACATTTGTCACTATTTTAACGGAAACTAACACCGAGAGAGCGTTCAATAATAAGAACCTCAAGCATATAGATGTATACAATGCAGCCATGCATTTTGGATTTCTGAGGAAGAAATTGCGGGAGCCCAACCACAGTTTGGCTTTATATATGCCTCTTTTTATACAAATGAGCCAATAAACATACGTAATCGTATTAACAACCTTAAAATATAATATATACTGAAGTGGAGGGAGCAAATGGAGATTTAAAAACTATTACCATGAAAATAAAAGGAGTTGAAAATGTCGAATTTGATCAAGATAATTTTTTTTAAATCAAGGCAATCAACACATTCAAGCGAGTAGATGAAGATGAGCTGATAAATTGGATGAGGAACTTCGCAGACATTATTAATGCCTACCCTGAACCTAATCCGGAGGATGAGGAGTAGGGGGTATTATACATAGAAACTTAATATTAAGATATCAAAATTTATCCCCCCGCGAAAGTTGCGTCATAAGAAACTAAATGATCGTAGAAAATGAATTTTGGTTTGACCCCCCCCCCTTACCCCCCCCCAAATTGCGTTCAAAGGTTTCGTTATGAAGCAAAACTTTTTTGTTATTACTTATTTTGGGAAAATTTAGTTTTATAAAACTTAGCTATGATCAATGTATGACTTGTTATTTTTTGCACATTTTCGTCAAATAATATTTAGGGCCAATAAATGAATATAAATGCTGACGCACCAAACATTTTTTAAATAAAGGCTCCTACTAGGGTTCTTTAATAGTTTCAAGAAGGAAAAAGAAAAAAAGGTACTCATGTTGATGTTTTTAAGTTATTTCTTTAAATAAGTTTACTTTTCACATCTTCATTTTCATACAGTAACTCCCTCACATGGTTGAGAATATAAATCTATGACGTTGATTATATCCATAACTTTTGCAGATGCTTCCGTTACTAGTTTTACAGCTCTTTCCACTGATTGTGAATGGCAAGGATACTTATTAATTTTTAAAGGATGTTCTTTGCTTTTATAAGATCTTCTTCAGGCACAATTGGAGGAACAGACAAATTTATATTTCACCACCGATAAGATTTAAAAAAATCTTAGAATTACAACTGATAGTTTTGGGTAGTTGAAAATTTCTTTGTTTTTTAATATTCTTTTTTTGCAACCAAAACTTTTTCCAGGGCAAATATTCATGTTTCCATTTATTTATCGTTAGGCCTTTTACAAGTTTTATGTGAGACTCACATGGACTTTTTTGTGAAATATATGATCTTAAAATTCTGTTGGCTATGGTAAGACATTTTGCCTCATGTAATGCTCCTGGGGACCTGTAGCAAAAGCTTGAATTCGAAAATTTTCCTATTTGTATTCCTAATGTAATTTCGTATAAATATTTTTATCTGAGCTTACAGTAAACTTTGATTTAAGTATTTTACTTTTCCTACAAGTATTTAAAAACTTTTTATTTAATTTTTGGTAAAGTCTGTATTAATTATTTTCCTATGGTACCTTCATAAGTCCGAGGTCCTTTTTGTGCGCCATCTAAATGTTTAAAACTTCTCTAAAAGTAACTCATTCATGTGTAGAAGACAAATAATCCACTGAAGTGGTCTTTTAAGACATAACTCGAGTCTTTTTATTACTCCTTACCATATTCTGACATTGGTGTTGCATCCGTAACACACAACAGTGACCAAAGTGTCAAGTCTTTAATGTTCTTCGACTACTGAAAGTAGATATTTCGCTTGATCTTCCGCTATGCCACTTTTTAGTAATACGTGATCAATGTATTCATGGTGGAATTCTAAAAATTTTTTTAAGAAATAAGAATTAAGTTTTAAAATAACAAGTTACCTTTAACAATACTTCTTTTTATCAGTTGAGAAAACATTTTTCATCATTATATTACTATCTGCGAAAGTTTATGGATATAATCAACGTCATAGACTTATATTCTCAACCATGTGAGGGAGTTACTGTATGAAATGAAGATGTGAAAAGCAAACTTATATAAAAAAATAACTTAAAAACATCAACATGAGTACCCTTTTTTCTTTTTCCTTCTTGAAACTATTAAAGAACCCTAGTAGGAGCCTTTATTTAAAAAATGTTTGGTGCGTCAGCATTTATGTTCATTTATTGGCACTAAATATTATTTGACGAAAATGTGCAAAAAATAACCAAGTCATACATTGATCATAGCTAAATTTTGCAAAACTAAATTTTCCCAAAATAAGTAATAACAAAAAAGTTTTGCTTCATAACGAAACCTTTGAACGCAATTTGGGGGGGGGTAAGGGGGGGGGGTCAAACCAAAATTCATTTTTCTACGATCATTTAGTTTCTGATGACGCAACTTTCGCGGGGAGATAAATTTTGATATCTTAATATTAGGTTTCTATATACCCCCTAATGAGGAGGCTGAAAAAAAGTTTTAAAAATCAGGATCTCAGTCCAGAAGAGGCGTTCTTACGGTCGTTTCAAAAAGATTAACGTGGCCGAATGTGTGGAAGAATATTCACAATAAAGTGACTGGCATAAATTTACATATCTTCAATGGATTTAGTTTTGTCTTATTAACGCATATGGACCTAATGCACGTTCTTCAGCATATTTTAAAGCTCTGCATGATTCCAAAATGCTTAGTCATCTTCCTTCTATTCTAATAGGCGACCTTAATGTCGATTTAGATCGTTTGCCCAATATCCTAATCGGTTTTTTTGAATGCAATAATAAGTGGATGGAATTTAGTAGATTGTATTAAAAAATTCAGTCCAAGTCAATTAGTGTCATGGAGTAATGGGAAACAATCTCTCGAATCGAGCTGGCACTTATCTCTCCATCTTTGATAACTCATGTTAAAAAGGCATTTTAAGGCCAGAAACGTTCTCTGACCATTATATTATAAACTAAGAGAGCATTTCTCCCCCCAAATTGAAGAGTTTCAAAATTCCACTTTGACGCTAAAGGATGATAAGTACATATCAAAATTAAAAAGAAATTTATACGAAGTTTTAACAACTCAGCGTTTGCGGAACAGGCTGCTCGGACCTTAAAATGTGGTTCGCATTATTACTGCACAGTTTATCATAGTAAAATGAAAAGTGCAAAAGAAAGCAGCGCAAGATGGAAAAGCTAACGATGAAACATTCTCTATTCACGAAAACATTCTCTTCAGAATTAGAAAAAGCTTATAGCTCGCCGAAGTGGCAGAGTTTGAAATGACACAAAAAGTCGATAAGGAAAATCAGACGAACGTACGACTAAAAACTTATTTATAAAAGATAAGTACTCTGCAAAGACTAGTAAGTGTATTTTGCATAGAACAAAAAATTAACCAAACCAAATGAAATATTGGAATATTTTCATAATCGCTTCCAGGAAGTAGTACAATCTGAACGACTTAACTTTCCCAGGAAAAAAGCCTTTCTAAATGTAGAATCTTTACTCTAGAACGCATTTCAACCTACATTAAGAAAAAGTTTAAAGATAAAAAAGCCTCTGGAATCGATGGAATTGATGGGAGACTATTTAAACGCCTTCTGGAAGAAACGGCTCCTTTCCTTCTTCAGATAGGAGAATCCATGAATTGAAAGGCAAGCTCCCAAATCCCTCACCAGGGGGAGAATTGTACTGATTCCAAAAAAAGGTAATGGAACGGACTTCACTCACTGGAGGCCAATTACTGTTCTTAACAACTCTTACAGGATTCTTTCGGGTATTTTGGCCCAGGAGATGGAACCGGAACTAAATAAAAAGATTAGTATCTCTCAAAAAGTTTTTTAAACACAGAAGAATTCGGATGTTCACGAAACGTGCAAGCTGTATTGATTCTGTCGAAAGGCGAAATAAATTCGGAGCAATCATAGGAATGATTTCAAAAAAGCCTTTGACTCGATTTCACAGCTCCACATTATTCGATCTGTAAAACGTTTTTTGTGCCCAAACATTTTTTTTTTTCATCAGCAAGGTCTTTATTCTATTTAAAACATGTATAATACATAATTACACATAAATAAAAGATAATAAAAAGGAAAATTGTGTTTTATAAAAACATAAATAAACATTATAGTTTAAAATTATTTTCCTTTTAAAGACCACAAATTCTTATAACAAGTAAATAGACATACATATTAAAATATCAATCATTGAAAATAAAATTCCATAAAGTATTAATGATAAAACACTAAAAACATTATCAACAATCATTCATGTCATTTTGAACTTTTTATACTGTTTAATTATTATTTTGAGCGATTTCGCATACTGTGGTGACAAGGATGGGAAATACTTCACGACTTCGGCTGCGTGGTTCCAGAGCACACTTTGCAGTTTTGGGATTCTCAGAGAGAAAGCCGCGTATCGAGCGGCGGCGGATATTATTATTCCTCTTAGTTCATTTTCCTCGATCAGTTTTCCTTCTGTAAGCTGCTTAGCTATGTACGCCTTGCAATTGCTCAAAGATGAACTAATAGCTTTTTCCTCTTCTTTATAGCCTTGTCCTTTGATCGGGAAGCCAAAAAGAATAGTCGCTTCCACATATTCATCTTCATAATCGGAAATAAAGCCAGAATTCAAATGAATGAACCTTTTGATAATTGCCAATGATGGGCAATCACAGAAAGCGTGTCTGATGTTCACATACAATCTTCCACAGTCCTTACAATGTTGTGAGAAACTAATTAAGTTGGCGGAGATTTGTAGCTGTGCAGTGAATTTTTTCCCATCATTTATGCCCATCAATGACCGCATTACTCTTTTCGCCCATTCCTTAGGTAATTTAAAATTGTCTAAATGCTTTTTGACAATCTCCATCGCGTCTCCCGATTTAGGTTCCTTCGTGGAAAATTTCAAATGCCATGGAGTCAAAGGAATATGTTTTTTGGCTCCCCTCATAAGGGGATAATAAAACCTTCCTGTTTGAAAAATAGATGTTTGGTCCAGGTCTCTGTATGTTAATATGTTTTTATCCAGGGCAATCTTCTCCAATTCTTCTGGTTGATATTTTAACGATTTAAAGAAAGGTTTTCTTTTTACATTTTGCCGAACAATGTCCGTGGTGCTATTAGAGTCAAAAAGAGGCTGCATGCTCCATATTATTCTCTGAATAGCTCCCCATTCCTCCGAATGTTTAGATATTTCATTATTAGACAAATCTGTGCCAAACATAAGTTTTTTAAAAATAAAAGAATCTGTAAAATATTCGCGCCACTCCATTTCAGGTTTTAAAACGAGGTCATTAAAAACTTTTAAAAAAATTATTGGTAAAACTTTTTGGAGCAGTACTAGACCTCCACCAAGCTGTGATTTTTTTCTTTTTAACGTAGGTATGTACTTCCTGTCGAACAGAATGCATAACCATTTGTTTTCCTCCTCTATGAGCTTTTCTCCGACCGTTGGTAATGCAGTGGAAGTGTAGATTACTTGAGAGATCAATTTGGTGTTATAGAGGTCAATGCGTTTTTGTAGATTAAAACCCCTCCACGCTTGACACCACCTGTATGCCTGACCATTCAGGCTTTCAAAATTGCAGGGTGAAGGTCGATTGGATTCCCACTTAATTCCCAAAATATTTAGTGTTTCAACTACTCTGCATCCTCCGATCGTTAAGGATGGTAAAGGACGCCAAATGCCTATTGGAAGTATTGCCGTCTTGTTAATATTCACTTTCAATCCAGTAGTCCGTGACAATTTTTCAAAAAAAGCAACCAAAATTTCAACTCTCTTTGTGAGTTGTTCCTCTGAATTTCCTTGTACCATTAACGTAATATCGTCGGCGTAGAGGTCGATAAGATGCTTTGTTTTGTTAATTAAAACGCCAAAGCCTCCATATTTGCGCTTTATTAATGTGCTTAAAAGTTCCATAGAAGCCACGAACAATAGAGGTGAGACTGGGCATCCTTGCCTACAACTCCTTCCCAGGATTATTGGATCGCTTTGTTGACCATCTATCACGATTGTGGACGAACCATTATATAAAAGAGAGCGTATGGGGTTAAAATATTTTTTAGGGAGAAACTTTTTTACAGCTTTAAAAATAAAATTGTGACTAATGGAGTCGAAGGCCTTGCTAAAGTCTATGGCAATTATTGCTCCATATTTCTGTCCTTGGCAGGTGGAATTCATGGCTGTTTGGATGTTTCTCGAAATATCTGCAATATTTCTTTTTTTCAAAAATCCCTTCTGTTCATGTCCAAGTTTCTTGTTAAGAATTGGTTCTATTTGCCGTGCTAAGATACCCGCTAAGATTCGGTATGACTCGTTCATTATCGTTAAAGGCCTCCAATGATCTATTAAATTTCCACTTCCTTTTTTGGGAAGAGCGAGATTCTACCACGAGTTACATTAGCAGGGAGAGACCCCTTGGTTTCCATTTCCTGTCCAAGTTTCAGTAAATAGGGAGTTACTTCATTCGCACAATATGTAAAAATTTGGCCTCTGATGCCGTCCGGTCCAGAGGCTTTGTTGTCTCGATAAAACTTTTTAATATGTTGTAAAATATTTTCATGCGTAAAAACAGATGCCGCTGTAAATTTTTTAGGACGAGGAAAGCTGTTTCTCGTACAACCTAGTAACAATTGGTAGGTGTTGTGAAAAATTTTAAGAATTGATTTCGTATCCCTTATAACTATTCCATTGTTATTATTTTATAATTCCTTTGCATGATATGTACTTTTCCAAGTTCAAATCATGCAATCTTCTAAAAGGGTTTCGTTCCAATTCAATTTTTCTTTTCATCTCCCCCTCCACTGTTTCAGCCACTCCAATGGTATTAAGGGTTTCAGAAGTTATCATTTTTGCGAACAATGAGCCATTATCCATTATCTCCTCTATGTCCCTCGAAGTTGCTCCATTGTTTTTTGTTTTTGACGTAAAAAAGTTAGCGTCGCAGCTCTTATTGTTTTATTGCCCCAACATTTCTTCAATCCTGTCCGAGCACTCCTACTTAATGGATCATCTTTTATCTCTGTTGGAGGTTTACAGGGAAAATCCATAGAATCGAAAAGAGGTGCAGGCAGGGCTGCCCATCTGCCCCTCTTCTATTTGTTTTAGCTATGGAAGAGTTAGTCCTTCTTCTAAAAAAGAAATATAATGGATTTGGGGTTAAGATGACAGATTACACGCATCTCATCGATTTGTATGCTGATGACGTAACACTCTCGGTTGAAGCCAATACGGAGACCCAACTCATCAAAAGAGTTGAAATTCTTTTAGGTTTTTTGAGAAATTCCAAAAGAAGTCCGGATTAAAGTTAAATCGATCGAAGACGTTTGTTCTTCCTATTGGCGCATGGGACGCAAAGGAAAGACATAATATTGGGGGTTGCCCGGTAAGACGGAAAGTCTCTATTTAGGAATCGACTGGGGACCTGAAGGGATCCATGTTGATAATTGGAGAATGTTGTTCTGTTCAATTCCGAATCGAATTTCCGCATGGAAAAATTTAATTTACAAGAGAGGATTGATTTATACAATACTCAGATGTCCCTTGTGTATTGTATAGAGCAACAGCTTCTCCCCTGATAGCAGAAAAGGTCATTGAAGAGGAGCATTTATGGCTCTCTGCTCTTTTTCATAAGAGATATCTTCCTGCTCTAAAGAGACCAAAGTCTCTAATGGTTGGAGGCTTAACCCTTTATCCTTTATTATTCCTAAGATTTATATAAAAGTTTTTATCGACTTAACAAAAATCCAGAAACGGAATGGAGAAGAGGTATCTCCAATAGCAATCTTTATTTAAGGTTTTTATTTGGTACCATTTTAACTAATAAGACGACAGAATCTTTATCAAAAGTATGGGCAGCAGCCCAGCGTATACTTTGGAAGTTTAGTCCGGCATATAGTGGAGACAGTATAATAGACATAATTCATCAAAATGCAAGCAAACCATTCTTCTTTAGAAATTTGGGCGCCCCACCTTTACTAGAGGATTTAGCACTAGCTCATGGCGCTTATGATTTTAGTTCTATAATGAACTTCGATTTCTGTGAGGATGGGAGATTTAAATATCTCTTCAAAGAGCTGCTAAAATGCATAAGTTACCGTGTCCCTGGCATCTCAAGATGAAGCCTCCTAATCTCAAAGAGGAGGTCAATAAATTAGTAAACTTTTACATGGATTTACTGGAGCTTCCCGATGATTGGAGGAAAATAATTATGAGTTCCACGTCAGGGATTCACGATGGTAAAAAATTACGGCCCAGTTACAGATTTCCTCCAATTGCATCATTTTTAAAAATCATTGCAAGGACTGTGGCAAATTATATGTCAACACGTTACATGCCTTTGCGGATTGTCCTGCGATATCAATTTTGAAGACCTTTCTAGCCTTAATGTTAAGGGATTGAACAACTCTCCCAATAACATTATGAAAGGTTTTATTGTTTGGTTTACTAAAAAAGCAAAAAACCCGATCAGATGCTTCAAAAGCGATTTCTTTTACTATCATAAATGCTAAGGCTCTTATTGCAAAGAGGTTGACCACCAACGAATACATCCGATCCGAGGAACTCAGAGCCATAATGCTCTCAGTGGCGGCGAGATATGGAGCACTTTCGCTACGGATACCGTCAGTTGTGGAAGACTCTTGGAGTGTCGCTGCAAAAGAAATAAAATATTTCCCATCAAAGTCAAAGAGTCTTTTAAAAATAATAAAAAACTATTGAATTTTTTTAAATCCTTATTATTGTTTATTGTAGTGCATTCATATTTGATTTTAGAAATGTAAAATTGTTTTAATCTTTATGAAGTTTTAATTTTAGATTACAATGTCTATTTATGTATTTTATACACAATAACTTCATGTAAATAAAGATTTGGTGGAAGAAAAAAAATATATAGGACTGTATGGAGGACATCAAATTTATATTGAAGTTAAAGCGGACCCAAATCTTATTCCCCAAATCGTACCTATCAAAGGCAATTTAGTAAATTTGCGGTTTACAGGAGTCCGCCTTCAATGCCAAAATTGCTTTCAATTTGGACATTCTCGAACAAACTGTAATGGAAGGCAACTCAATTCTTTGAATACGAAACAGTACTCAAACAAAAAACTGAGAGAAATTGAGACTGAATCCAAAAATTGTGCAATCAAAGAAGAACATGCAGTTTCTATTGAGAATAATACGCCTGTTGACCTCACACAATGTGGCAAAGACAAAGGAACTATGACGAAAGCATTCGTTCAGTTAACATTCCTACCTCTCAAGATGTTACAAAATGTAAAAACAACAATCCGCTTACTTCTGAAAAACAAAAAATACTGCATTAGAACTAAAAACTGTTAATGAATCGAAAAACAAAGTACAAACCAATGCAAAGGAGCATTTTGAAGAAGCAAATGAGGAATCAGTAATACCCTTAGACATAGAAACCATAGTAGATCCAATGATTGACCTCCGAAAAGACAAGTGGATGGGCTGTTGAAAATTCCTTCTGAGACGGAAACATCCGTTAGTTCTCCTTCTTCTCTCTCGAAAAGAAATATTTTACTGTTTAGATTAAGATCCGGATCAAATCGAAAAATAACTTTGTCTTGTTCCCAGTCATCTCCTAGTGGATCAAAACAGCATAAAAAGAATAATTTTCTCGATACTATCATTAAATGTGAATTCTGTTCAAAGTTTAAAAAAGAAGTACGGTGTGATGAGATTTTGAAGTATATGAAATTGCCTGAGATGGTCATTATGTGCAATACACGATGTAATTTGGAGAACCATTTCTCTATCCCATCTAGATACCTATCTTTTCTTCTTTCAATCACAAAAAACCCAATCCAAAGCGAGGTGTAACCTTACTTATACAATCAGCTCTATACCCTGAAGTCATTTTTCGGTGTGCAAAAGGTAATTTCATCAAGGCATAACGTACCTTTGATGGAAAAAAATTCGAAGTCATAGGTCTATATGGGCCAAACAATGATGATCCAGATTTTTATAGCGGACTAATAAATCTAATATCACATAGACCAACAATAATTGGTGGAGACTTCAATATAAAACTCACAAATTGACCGTGACTCTACTGGTAAAGCATTAAACTCGCATCCACGATCTACAAGGATATTAAAATCAATTATGAGATCCTTCGATTTTATAGATATTGTCAACGAGATGCAAAACTTTGAGCATACGTTCTTCACAAAGGAAATGTCATCAAGGATTGATATGTTTTTAGTTAAGGGTTTCCTGAAGGAATCCATTGTTTCTTATGGTGCCATAAGTTCACAAATATCAGATCATAAGGGGATTCTTCTAAAACTCAATCAGGTCCCGTTTCAACATATGAAAAACACAATTGGAAACTCAACTATACTCTATTAGACGATGAATCTACCAAAATGGAATTTGAAAATATCATAATAAGAACAAAAAACTCAATAAATGTCAATGTTGACATTTTGACCTTGTGGAGACCATGTTCATAAAAATAAAAGGACTGCTTAGGAGAAAGGAGCAATGAAAATTGCACGAAGTAAGCGTCTCTTACAAAAGCTTGAAGAATAGACGAGAGTGATTTCAGCAAAGAAGAAAAATATTATGGCCGATAATTTGTATATAGAAGCTGATCTCCTATACAGGACAAAGTTAAAAATCCAACGTCCGAAATCAGATTGGGGGGAGGACTTGCCCTGTTGTCTAGGATAATTCCCAAAATATATAGGAAAGTTTAATTGACCTCTCTAAAAATCCCAAATTTGGAATGGAGGAATCATATCGCTTCTAGCCGGCCTATAATTGGATTATGTTAGGGACAGACGCAACAAATGGATTCCTAGAAGATTTTTCCACCTCATTAGCTGTGATTCAGAGAATAATATGGAGAAGAATACCAAGTTTTATAATTCCTCACTATTGACATTATCGTCAAAATAGAGAAAAAAAGTTCTTTTTTAAGAATCTAGACGACCCGAAAAATTTGGAAAGAATGGCCTTATCCTCCAATATCCTCACAATACATGAACTCACGAATGACTCTATCTTCAAGTCCGGAAAATTTGTTTTTAAACTTCAAAGGGCGGCAGAAGAGCACATGGTCCCGTTCCGTGGCATCTAAGATGTGTGTTCTCTCCAGATACGAAAGCGGAGGCGGAAAGAATTGTCGACAAATACTTAAAAAGAATTGGATTTGAAGATATCGTGGAGGAGTAGAATTCTGAGTTCGATTTCCAAATTTAGCCATGGAAAACGCTTCTCTGCCCAGTACAAATATCCACGGGTTGTATTTACTTAACGCTCGACGACAAAAATATTTCCCCATTCTTCTTTTCGGTCTCACATCTAACCTGCGATCTGCGTCGGAGAAAACAAGAGCAATAGAGTTTGCTCTATCAAGCTCCAGAAGTTATGTAGCGGAGCACCTTGCGTCGGGGAAACTATCGAAACGGAGGAATTAAGATCCATTCAAATTTCCGCTGCTGCTCGTTACTCTGCGCTGGAGATCAAGATTCCAGGACGTGCTGATTCCCAGTGGAGGTTCGCGGGTGACTTGGTTCGCTACTTTCCCTCATTCTTGGACAAAACAGTGAATGATCTTAAAAAACTCTTACGAAACTTATAGAGGTTTTATCAGAAGACATTTTGTGATTAATTTACCATTTTATTTTTTATTGTCACTGTGATTTTTTACCGTTTTTACCGCATTGTTTTTACAAAAAAAATCCTTTTTAACGACTAGAATGTTTGTCTATTGAAATGACTTTTATATTTTGCGATTTAATTTTAAACTAGAATGTTTATTTATATATATGTAATATATGTAACTTCGCAAAATAAAATAAGGTCGAAAAAAAAAAAAATCCAATCCATAGACGACTTGTCCAATGCCCGTTTTAAATGTATTGAACATGATAGACATAAAACGCGAGCAAAGTGCCTTCGATTTATAAACCTAATGTATAGTTATCGAATTATCCTATGTATCTTCCCAGGCAACTAAAAAATATTACAGTAATCTCTACGACTGTTTCGATTGTCATGGAGATGAGGTGTGTGCAAGATGCAATAATGGAAAAAAAATACTTCTGTGAAGAGTGGAAATGTTATAATCCGAATGGTTTGGAGCTCTCAATATAGTTCCAAAACAACAATCGAATATGGACCCATAAATAATGAATTCTTCAACAAAAGAGGTGTCAGACAAGGTGATCCTGCCTCAGCCTTATTGTTCATTATCTCATTAGATCCCCTATTACGAAAAATATATCAAGAAACATCAATAACCGGGGTTTCTTCTTAAATGTCCCATCCCAAATGTTTGTGCTATGCCAACGACTTGACAATGATTTACTCAGGAGGTTCACTACGGACTGTTAAATCCATTACAAACACTTAGACTTATTTCAAAAGTTTTTATTTTGTTCTGGTTTAAACCCTGAGAAAACCGAAAATATAGTCAATATAATTAAATAATTGAAAAATCGTGGCCTGACTTTATTACTGTCCGAAGTATAAAGCTATTAGGATCATGGATTGGAGCAACAATGCGGAAAAATTTTTAGAGGAAATAATCTCAGGGTTAAATCATGGTTGTAATTTTTTTCGTGGCTGGGTCTTAACTTTTGGAACAAAATAGGGCTTGGAATACTTATATAATATCAATATTTTTATTTTATTTTTAAAGGTCTTTATTATAACTGTACTATAAAATATACAATAATAAATAAAAGATAGGTAAAAATTGTGTACATGATACATAAATAAACATTATAGATATCAATATTAATTCACCTTTTGCGAGTAACTCTTTTGACGAAACTATTGCTACAAGAGTTAATGACATTGAAGCATCTTCCTGAAACTCCAGAAGAAGAAAAATCTTTCTACAAAACGGCTACACAATCCTCTTAATCAAGGCGGCCTCTCGGTCATATACTTCGCGTCCTTGGAAAGCCCTCAATTCCTATTGGATTAGGCAACTGGACAAAGGAGCATAACTGGAGTGAACACTTATCCTCTATTTACAAACGATTATTCAAATGACCCTTACGCAGGCTTAAACAAAATCTTAAAAATGTTCGTCTTGAGAAGATGCCAAAATATCTGCGGGGATCAAAAGCGTTATATGTTCGATGGAGAAAACTCTAAGATGGGAATTTCCCACTAGAGAGGCCATAAGTGATCTTGAAATTAAAAGTTGTGGACTGGATTTTGCTGAAGAAACAAGAAGCTCTACTTTTTTCTTAATAAAATGGCTTTCCTTCGATTCAAGAAGTTTTTGGAAAATACGTTACATGCACAAGGCCTATCGTTCCTATACGTTTATGTCTATTTTTAATGAACGTTTCTAGTATACGTTAAAGCGTTAAAGTAAAGTAGCGCATCACGGGCAGATAGCCTGGAAGGATTTTCATTGAGTCTCTTTTATCTTTTTGTCCAGCAGGTGTCGCTTTTATGACAAGATATATGACGTCATACCGTGATGTCATTCTAACTATTCATTCATCTCATCCATTTAAATAATTTCATTCCCTACTACTTTCATTCACATTACTCTCACTTTTTTGTTACAACATACTTATTTTACAATACTCATTGATATTTATATTACAAAATGTTTCTCCCCCCTCCCCCTTCTAGCTATGCTCAAGCCATTACCCACCCTTCCCCTTGATCCCAGTTGATGTTTAATATTTCAAAGCGAATTAAGTCAACAAAATATTAATTGTTAAATTACATTGTTATTTATTTAATATATATATTCCCGTTTATTCATAAATATTAATACTTGAATCATATTTATTATTTTCACAATCTCAGATTCGTGTGCAGTGATGGTCTCTACACACGGAGAGGTTTCGGTTTCATACTTCTTGGCATTGGACTTAATACTGATTCTATATCTCTTGCTGCGCTCATTATCTGTTCGACATTGGGTTGAAGCTGTTGAGGCACCGTTTCTTGTTGAATGGGATGGATGAAGTTGATAGTCTACATATGTCACAATCTGTGTGGTCCAGACACGCTAGTTCAAGCTCAGCGACCATTGCGTGCTAGGTAGTTTGATGGATTCGTCGACCTTTTTCTTCCTTGCATCACGAGTACCGCCTCAAAGACATTTGAGAGGTGGATATGAATATAAACAGACCCCTCCTTTGACAGCTCAGAGCCTAGGAATTGGATTTCTATTCTGAATTCGTTTCGGCGGAGTCCCATAACTTAGACTAACTCGATTCTAATACATATATAAGTAATACAAATAATATTGGAAAAACAAACACTTATACATGAATAAATACAAATAAGAATTACTTTAGTTCATTCCTTTGAACGTAGTATTCTAAAATCAAACTTAACAGAAAAAGTCAAGGACAAGGATGTAGATAATTGAATGGAGGATGTCCATGAAACTAATATCGTAGACTTAGTATCCAGGGTCGAGAAACCCCGGATTGATTAGTTCTTCTATTTAGTCAACCTGGATATAGATCCAAAACATGCCGTTCAATTGACTTCCAGCGGGCATACGTTTTACGTCCATTTGAATTCCAGAAGACAGCATCCTTCCTTCCTTCCTTCTTTCCTTGAACGGGGAGGAGACGTCTTCTTTGCTCTTGGATTTTCGGAGGACTGTGAGAAGGCAGACAGAGGCGTGAAGAGGAGTTGAAAATACCAGAGTCCTACAAGGGAGGAATGAGTTCTACAAAACGATGGCAATTGAGTCCGAGCACATTCGAGTTGACTTCTCTGTTCTGTCGAGAATGAAGGGATTGAGGTTCAAATGAATCTGAGTCTTGGACGAATTGAAATGGGAGAAGTGAGGACAAAAGACAGGTAAGACTCCTAACTGTCCCTCCGGTCTGTTCCTTGTATGTTGCTCTCCAATCCTCCTCAGACTCCTGAAGTATCGAAAAGACTTCCGTGGAGCAATAAAATAATAAGGCACCTCAATGTTATTAGTACAATTGTTGAAATTTACGTCACTATACGTCACTAGAATACTTGATATATCCCAAAATTCCTACGTATTTATTTACTGAGCTGCAGCAGCATCAGCGCCTCTAGCGGATAAATAAAACGAAAGGAAGCCAAGAAATAATCAAAAATCAGAACAAAAAGCTCTTGATGCGCTACTTTACTTTAAAGCTTTAGTATACGTAAGCTTTGCATACTCCGACCATGGAACCTTTTAAACGGTTACTTGAAGAGAAGAAAATTAAATCTCCCGGTGAAAATAAAGCATCGATGCAGTTAAAACCAATTTGCTCTCATCCTCCGAAAAATGGATGAAATACAGAATTCTTACAGGAACTCTAGAACTACGCACCAAGTTCTTTTCTGGAGAGAAGAGAAAGTGGGGTTTTGCAAAGATAAGGATGAAACCAGTGAGCATTTCTCTTCGAATGTGAGAAACTTGCTCCATTGTATACTGCAATGGGCGAGGTTTTAAGTGAAACATTTTACCTTTACAATTTTAAGAGAGAGTATTTTATCGCCTTTTACCAAGGAAAAGAAGAAAACATCATCATCACGAAGATACAGCAATACTCTACGGAAAAATATCTGTTTTGGACTGCAACATCAGTGGCCTTTTATCTATTTGGCAATATACTAAAGACTTTAAAAAATATAATTTTTTAATGATTTAGTGTGTTACTTTTTATCTTTATGCAGTGAATTTTGTCTTTATGTCACTTTTGGTCTTTCATGCATTGAGTTCTGTATTTTTAATGTCCTGTTTTGGGATATATATTGTATTGCATAAAGTTGCATCTTAAAGTTTTTGATGAATAAAGTAACGCCGTTTTGGCCCAAAAAAAATTGTGCTTGGTGGTTTGGATGAAAGAAAATTCAAATTGCTCATGAGTACTATTTGTTAAGCCAGTATATTAGATAAGTTATAACGATTTTGACTTAACAGACGACGACTACTAATCTTCCTATTTAAAAATTCCTACATTGATTTAAATGTGAAAATTTTGATTTCACTGTTTAACAATATCTAAAAAGATATTAAAATGGCATTTACGTACTTTTACGAAAAATAAATGTGTTTTTAAATTTGTTCATATCAAATTGTGTAATTTTATTATCATGTCCTTTTATTTCACACTTGGTTCCATGAAATGGCGTGGAATTTTGAATTCCTTTGGTATGCCTGGTATTGAAGATTTCAACAGAATGTTTCCTCTCCAACGACCCTTTATGGTAAGGACGGTTCGGGCTAGGGATCTTTATTAAATACTGTGTAACTAATAATGTCTGCCTACATGTTTCGGGCACTCTCCATTGAAACAAACTTTTAATATTATTTAAGGCTTTATAACGTTCCCAATGGTTTTTTTGTGAGCGTTCTTTTAGCAGGTCTCTTGCATGATATTGATTCTCTAAAACTACTAAAAATGGAAACTCTATGCTCTGATGAGGCTTTGTATACTTTTTCCATAACTGCATAACTTTTCCTTACGATAATCTTGAATAAAAACATAAATTTTAAATTTAATTACACATTTGGAAAAATGTGCCCCTATATAATACCTATATAGCAGACGATAATGTTTTGTTAAATATATATATATACAGGCTGATTCACTTAAATTGAGACTCACATATTACAAAACTACATACAATCTTTGTATTAAATTTTACACAAATAATTTTTAAACAAAAATGATAGCACAATGTGTAATTTACAAAATGTATTTCATTAAATTTCAATATCCTTCTTTGGCCTTCACTACAGCTTTGAACCTCCTCACGGTGGAGGCAACACAGGCAGGAATCTCTTCTCAGCTCAGACCATGACTGAGGGTGGCTTTGCCTTCTGAAGAGAGTCCTCAGCTGCACGGGATGTCTTCCTTTTTCAAGATAAAACCCGGTCATTCTGACTGTTGTGGGTGGCCTGGACCGTGAAAATCTTTGTCTGAGGAAGAGATTCCTGCCTGTGTTGCCTCCACATGAGGAGGTCAAAGCTGTAGTGAAGTCCAAAGGAGGATATGTGAAAATTTATGAAATACATTTTGTAAATTACACATTGTGCTATCATTTTTGTTTAAAATTATTTATGTAAAATTTAATACAAAGATTGTAGTTTGTAATATGTGAGTCTCAATTTAAGTGAATCACCCTGTATATTTATATATATTTAAAAGTTTTTTTTTCTTTCTTCGAAAAAACCTTTGCTTTTAATATATATTTTAGTATTTGTTTCAATTTATATACATAGTTTTATATATATTTTTACATTGTATTACTTTTTTTTAAATTCCTGACATCCCTGACTAGCCGAAGTGCTAGGATGTTTCTTGGGGAAAAAATAAAGACGATTACACACGCATGATCCAATAGAGTGAAAACAATGTCATGTATTCAATCAGTTAACATGAAAAGTTTTTTTGTAGCTGTGGCATTTAAGCAGATATTGTTTGGATCTACTTTGCAGTAATATAATGTATGATTTCAATCCTCAAATTTCATAAAGTTCATTCGCTTCAAACACTTAATAATTAATATTCTGGCCATCCTTTCGAAACTAAAAACATTATCTAATTTATTTTGCCTCGATCAACACATCTTATTGATCGCTCTTCCTAAAACGAAAATCAAAGAGAGAAAACCACATGTTCAGTTCTGTTTGGAATAACTCGACAGTAAATGAAGTTTGAGGGAGTACGACAAAGCCTGTGTAGGTGGATTGGGTTAGTCATAAATTTTCCACGTTAATTTAGCCTGCCAAAGATTTTTATTTTTATTTTCATGATGCAATAAATGGTACAATAAATCCATTGAACGAATAATAATGACTCAATATAAATTATACCCTCGAATACGAGGAATAGAGAAGTTAGATTGAAGTAATTCATGAAAAAAAGTTAAAATATCACCTTTTTTTTTACTTTCAAAGATATACCAAAGGATAAATATATACATATACGAGAATAGAGAAGTTAGATTAAAGTAATTCATGAAAATAAGTTAAAATATCACCTTTTTTTTACTTTCAAAGATATACCAAATATATATACACATGGTGTGAAGACACAAATTATTATAACTAGTAGTTTAATTAGGTTTCACATCGACATATGTGTCATAGAATCGATATATCCATTTTAAGCTGTCACTACATGGGTTTTAACATCTCTAAGTCAGACTATGGAGTTTCAGGAGAAAAAAAAGGCGTAGCACGTTTGATCAAGAAGATTAGCAATTTCTTGTTGTGTCCCTGGTCGTCGTGTACAGCACTTTTGTGTTCATCTCCAAGTTCATGAAAGTCTTCTCTAAGTCTATTAGGATACCTTGCGAAGCCCTTTGCTTGAACTCATACTCATTGACCATCAGTCATTTGCAGATAGCAAAGTTGAGGATCGAGAGGTGAAAGAACGTCCATCGTTAATTCATTAGATATTACAATACCGTAAATATATTTAATATATATATATATATTATAACAGTGTGTCCCTCAGAAATGCAATTTTTAAATTGCAAATGATAAGTATTTGAAGTAATTTCAATCGTATTATTGATACGCCATTATTTTTATCAATATATAAAGATCTGTATTTATTGTCAACCTGAAAAATGTTTTCAGAACTTGAGAAGAAATGGACCATCCTGCATTTTGCAAAACCCTTTCTCCTTCCACAATACGCCGAGAATTTATACTTCACTTCAACGGCGGCGAAATCTTACCAGCTGATCCAGTTCACAAGAGTTCTTGATCATTTCAATAACACTGGTTCCATTCACAAGAAGAAACAAATGAAAACAAAATCAAAAAGCAGTGGTTCAGGAGGTAAAAGTTTCTTTGAAGCAAACCCCAGTTGCTCACTCAGAAAAGCTTCTCAGCAAATTCCACCCCCCAAAACAACATTGTGGAGGATCGTTAGACATGATCTTTGATTCCGTTTTTATCATAACACTTCAGTTCAACCATTAACTGATAACCACAAAGCGCAGAGAAGGCAGTTTTGTCAGTGGATTCTGCAGCAACCATCCAACATTGTCGATATAATCATTTGGACTGACGAGAAGTTATTTTGCCTCCATCAAAAACCACATCAAAAAACGACAGAGTGTGGACAAATGAAAATCCTCGAATATCTGCAAAACAAATGATAGGAATGATGTTAAGGTAATGATCTTCGTTGCCATTATTGATGGAATGGTTCCAATCGTTCATGCATTCCTTGAAGATGATGGCCATTTGTCGTCAGTTAATGGTGTTTCATATCTCAGATTGCTCCAGGACATAATTTGGCCCAGGCTACGCCATTCTGCAACTCGTTCTTCACTTTGGTGGATGCAAGGCGGCACTTCACCACATTGCACGAATGAAAGTTTGTAGGCCAAGTCATCAACAGAAGGACGGAAAATCCCTGGCCAGCTCATAGTCCAGATCTCATCCCTTTGGACTTCTACTTCTGGGCTGCAGCACAAACTCGAGTTTATAAGGAAAACCCAGATTCCATTGAGTCTCTCATACAATGTGTCCAAACCTTCGCTGAAGGATATAGCCAGGAGACGATCAAAAACGTTTGCAAGAATGTCCTGAAACGTGTGTCGTTCTGTCTTCAGGCTGGAGGGGGTAATTTCTAGCAACTTTTGTAAGGCTTTAGATGATATAGGACAATAAATTTTGAATAATAATACAAATCCATTATTTTCCTTTAAAATGATGTATCTATGAGGGAATTCGACGAATTTTAAGTACTTCTAATTCGCAATTTAAAAATTGCATTTCTGATGGAACACACTGTATATAATATTTGGACAAAAAGTCTTTGTCATGCCGTGCGTCAAAATGAAAGTTTTCTGAAAGACTTAACATCTGAGACAACAAAAAAATGCTCTAGGCGCAGTGCTCCCCAACAGGAGCAATATATGACCCTAAATATCTGATTTGGTCTGACAACGTCTTGCCCTAGTTGAAGGCACTCTATTTTCAATTCTAACTAATTCAAGACGAATTCCTTACTATGTCGCCCAGAAAGTATAGAATTTATACTGGGTGAAAACTATTAATTTCTGCCAAGGTGATGTCTGAGCCATCTCAAGCTCCTCAACTTGTTGTATGGAACATCTCAATTATCACCACAACATAAACTCCTTAAATACATCAATCATGCAAGAGAGTACCAATATTCCCCCGGGTCCCAGTTAAAGTCATGTGGGGGGTTCGTTTCGAGGTTTTGCTTGATGATGGTGAAAGACATATCCATAAAAAGTCTAGAAAGTTTCAATTTATGCTAGCTTAAATCTTTAAGTCCTTACATTCTTAAAGGCCGTAGAGAGACTTTGAGATAATATATATATATGATTTTATAAATTTTGACAAACGAGTATTGTATATTGAACGAGTTCTTTACGTTTTTATGTATTAAAAAATATCTTGCCTTCCTTGATTGAATCTCCCAATTTTCAATGTCATTAAGAGAGAAATATATAACTGCCTAATCTCGTTAAATGTGATGATAATTGGTATAAAGGGGGGGAATAGTTAGTTAGTTGAGCAGATAGTGAAGTAAAATAAAGGTACCCAGGTTAGAGGGATTCAATCAATTGAAAAGAGAAAGGAATCTGAGAGAAGCCCAGGATTTTGTAATTGACAGGAGGAAGGACAAGTAGTCAGTTTTGTTTAAATATGTACACATAGATCCATAATAGACACACTCTGTCCTCCTCATGGTTACATTCTCCAAAGCTCCTTCAGGCATGATGGCCATCAAGGACAATTGACATGCACTCTGAAAAAAAGAAATAATATTTTCGAGACTATGACTTAGAAGAAGTGGATACTTGCTTCAGGCCATGAATTTTTGAGGGACAGCAAGGGAGGAAATTGAAGAGGGAATATAAATAAACGTACACATAAAAGATTTTTAAAATGCATACGTACATATATTTATATGATTAATGCCTATAACCAGCCGAGGGTTTTTGAGGAGAAAATTATTGAGTATTTTTTTATGTAATATGTAGTTATTTTTATTGATGAATGATAGTCATAATAAGAGGGTGTGTTTTATAAGCTAAAAAACTTTGGAAATAAGTATGTGTATTGTTATGAAATTGATTTATTTGTTTATGAAATATTATATTTGTTTAGGATGACGACTATTCTAATCTTGTGGAACATGTATCATCGCATCGAAGATGTTGACACAGTGCACCAGTTCCTCCTCGATGGCATTAAGGAGGCCCTCAACGAGGTAGCTCCATTAAGACCATCAAAGTGAAGACAGGAAGGAGCTTATACCTGGCGTCAGACACCCTCGAACTCATGAGAAGAGAGACAGAGCCACTGGGAGCGAATACCGTCGGATCCGCAACAAAGTCTCATCCTTGGTTAAACGGGACCAGATTTGCACGAATATGGCGAGCTTCGAAAGAGTCCCAATGACCCTAAGGTACTATGGCGCCTTGCAACGAGGCCATTGGCAAATCAAGCGTCTCCCTCCCGGCTTCGCTCGAGGTGAATGGAATCTCTACGATGGACAATGCAGAGACTGCGACTGCCGTAAATAAGTTTTATATCGATAAAGTTATTAAAACTGCGGCACGGCCTCCCCTCGGTGAAACCCCCACCGTCATCGTGGCCCAAGTCATCTGCACCATTCTCCTTTGCAAGCGCTGGTAAGATTGCTAAGGTCGTCAAAGCCATGAGGGCCACCGAAGCCTTGGGCGTCGACGGGATCCCTGTCTCCGTCCTCAAGAAAGGCATTGAGGTGCTTGCCAGACCAATATCGCACCTTGTAAACCGATCTTTGGCGTTCAGAACAGTTCTCACGGCTCTCAAATTGTCGAACGTGTTACCCATTTATAAGGCAAGGCAAGTCTGCTGCTGATCCTGCATCATACAGACCCGTCTGCATCCTGCCGGCACTCTCCAAGATACTAGAGACCGTCGTAAAGACCGACTTCGAGATCCATCTGGCCAAGACGGAGGCTCTTCCGAACACCCAGTTCGGATTCAGAAGGGGCCGCTCGACCATAACTGCGTTGGCCACTGCCCATGCAAAGTGGTTGAAAGCCGAGCAGAGAGGGAAGGTTGTAGGGGTCCTCGGCTTTGACCTCTCTGCTGCTTTCGACACAGTTGACCAGCTCAGTTGTTGCCGAAGCTGAAGAAGCTTGGGATCGAGGGCATGCAACTGGAGTGGTTCAAGTCATACCTCTCTGGCGGATCACAGCGTGTGGTGTGGAATGGCGCCGAGTCCGACTTCCTGAACGTTAAGTATGGTGTGAGGCAAGGTTCCATCCTAGGTCCGATCCTCTACCTTGTCCTGGTTGCGGACGTCACCTCCTGCGTTGGCATTGGAGACGAGGAAAATAGCAGTTACGCGGACGATTTCTTCCTATGGGCTGTCGGTGATTCCCTTGAGGAAGTTGGGCTCTTGTTAGAGACGAAGGCGGATGCCTTCTCTAAAATTGCAGGGGGGAATGGTCTCGTCCTTAACGCAGCCAAGACCCAATTCATGATTGGGGGCAAAGCCAAGAAGAAGACACTTCAGCCTTCACCATCAGGGTTGGGGGCGTCGAGTTGCACCCATCCGATGAGATTGAGTTCCTTGGGGTCAAGTTCGACTCAGACTTCACCACCGCACCCCACAATGCCTACGTGGTAAAGGCAGCAAAACAACGGGCAGCACTCATCTCAAGGTTGGCCGTTCATATTCCGAGAGGAAAATACCTTCGGCAACTGGCCAGGGGGCTTATGGTTGGTAAGCTCTCGTATGCAGCCGCGGTCGTGACGACACCTAGTTTGATGATAAGAATAAGGAGCCGGATGCCGCACACAGGGCCGTCCAGGTCGCCATCAATGACGTGGCAAGGAGCATCGTCGGTTGCAGGAGACGGGACCACATTCGGATCGAGGATCTCCTTAGTATTGCAAAAATTCCCTCCCTCAACGAGATAACCGTCATGGCTGTGGCAGTAGAGACCTGGAAGTGCTTCCACTCCAACGATGGGGGATGTGGTGCCAGAAACCCCATTGGCGATCTCGTCTTCCCAACCCCAAAGAGACCGACGAGGTCTACGACTTCGGTGGCGTGTCCATTAAGGGGCGGCACAGACACATTTGCGTCCCACGCAGTGTCTGTGTGGAACAATTTTGAGTCCCTGAGGTCGGCCAGGACACTAGCTGCGGCAAGGGACGTAGCCAGGACCATTGGCCGCAGTACCCCAATTTAGGGGGATTTATTTATTTTAGTATTTTTAATTTTATACGTGTTTTAATGTTTATATATATGTGTATTAGGGTGTTCTTATTTTTCAAATGTTTGAAATGTTAGCAACATTGTGGGTTTTCGGTTTCTGTTATTAAAAAACATCAAACATACGTCTGGTAGTAAATTAGATTCCTTTAAATTAATAATTTTTACTGAAGTCTGTAATGTCCCCATTTTGAAGAATTTGCAGAAAACTATATATTTACTAAATTTTTAAAACTTTGACCTCGTTGTGCGACCTCGTATGTTGACCGATTTGTTCAAACTTTGTATGTCGTTCTTTTATAACCAAGAAACAGAAATCCACAATGTTGCTAACATTTCAAACATTTGAAAAACATAAGAACAACCCTAATGTGTATATGTGTATACACAGGAATGATTTGTTTTTTGTATTTTATATTATATAGATAAAACGGACCAGCAAATAGCTGATTATTTAAATTAAAAAAGGATTACACACACACTGTGAACGCTGATTTCAAACATTGCTGTTCTAATAACTACACGATGGAAAATATATTTTCATATGTGATTAATGGAGCTACGGATGATATCGAGATTGTTGTAATGTGTACATCCTAGATCATCAAAATTCATTGCTCCGCGGCAAGACTAAAACTCCAGTTGCCGAACAAACTAAATATTTTCCTCTTTGTTACACTATTTTCTCTAACATAACAAAAATTTATTCCATATGACACTATTAACAAGTTACGATGCCTAATTTTTTATTATATTTACTATGCATTTGAATCAATCACTTAGTTAAAAATAGTCATGTTCTTATAAGATGGAATAAATAATTGCACATACAATGTACATGTTATGTGTATAGTACAAATATATTTATATACTTGTTCTCAGAACATCCATAAGATAAGTTCACGATAATCTACAGATTTTCATATTTTTCCTCATAAAAACCATGTGAACATATTCTTAACAACAATTCAATATTGATACAATTCAAGTAACCAAATTCCTTTATTTAGATTTTTTTAAATCTTCTCAATTATGGAAGGATACATTTTTTGTTATTTTACATTAACAAGCATATTGTTTAAAAGAGTAGTTGGGTTTTGAGTACTTTGTCATTACATAAATGTATGTCATTAGTAACGTAATTACTTTAGTGGTTTTTATAATTTATATACGTGTTACGACTTCATTTAAGTATGTTTGAGTTTTATAATCGTATAGACTATTTGAATTACATATTAACATAACAGTTTTGGTCAATACCATACATTAAAATTTAAAGGATCCTTGAGTACATCGTTTGAATATAAACTCCGTATATTAACTCAGCCATATATATATTTATAAATAAATAATATATATATATTACATTTCAATACATTTTTTCAAATACATCTAATTACAATGCCTTCTGATATGTTTAAACGAAAGGTAAAAATAAAAATGAAGGTGGGTCTTAAAAGATTGCTAGATAAATAGTTCATTATTAAAAGAAAACAATAATAAAACCGAAAGCCTGCAAAGCTTTATCAACTCAAAAATAATTATTCATGTGACGTCGTGTTTTGTATATTTAAAACCAAAGAAAACTGCCAAGTTTTGTGGACTACGATGTTGTAGATCTAAGAGTCTCTATGCTTTAGACCACGTATTTTCGTATCCCGCTGGAATGCATCTTCCATTGACCATGCATACATTTTGTTTATCTATGTAGGTATGTAATACAAAATATCCCATTAAACTACTAATGAATGTAAATACCTTCAATGTTATAAATGGGGTTTCATCGCTATAAATGCAAGTAGTATGTTCAGCATTCTTAAATAAAAACTTCTTCCGAATAAATACAATGCAAGGATATTTTTTGTTGTTCAAATTGATTGAGTTAAACAAAATAAACTACAACAATATACTTAAGAACACTATGATTTTGTAAGAGCATATAAACGATCTATTATGGGTTTTTTTTTTGCTTACAACTTGATAGACAAAATGGTGTAGTAATTAAACTGTTCTGAATAATACTAAGTAGTACTTTTTCTTGTTTGAAATCGACTATTTATTTTGCTTTGAGCAAACTTAAAAAAATGAAACACGATGTATAGTTATATAAAGTGTTCATATAGATTCTACATACTTAATGTATATATATATATCTATAGACATTTTTAAGCACTCATTTCATATGCCAGTAATTACATATATACAAAAACAACTAAGGATTATTTTATCACCATAGAGTATCCGCTTTAATAAGAGTTCCTTCCGCTCTTGAAGTGGCTCTTGTCTCTCACCTTGTCCTTATAGTTTGTCAATATCCTCCATACATATATATCATTTCTCCATTAATGACACCAGTAAAGTTATCCGGCACAAACCAATAATTACAGCAGGGCTTCTATCTTCCCTCCCCTCCCTTTTTGTGGTAAAAGTTGTTGATGCTGGCCGCAGTGTGTTTTGTTGCCTTTCCGACACACACAGAAAAAAATATAATTAATGGTTCCCCCTGAATAAAGAACAGTAATTAAGTAACGTAATACTTTTAAGAGGAATGTAGCGGGAAGGCACGTTGGTAAAAAAGGAGAAGAAACCATGAAATTCATTAGTGTAATAATACAACTATTCAGGTATGACAATAAGAAAACATGTATCCCAGGTTTGATAGACTAACTTTATGCTTAGTTATATCCTATCGGATGCAGTTCTATCGACCATAGGCAAAAAAAAACCATGAAAATTGATGATATTAAGCTTTATAAAATTCAACACAAATACGTTTTTTTTTAAATATGTTCAAGTTATTGCTAATGTTTTTTTAACTATAGAACAAATAATAATTCATAGTAATTTTGTTCTAAAATGTCAATTATGTTTTTTTTCTAAAGCACAACCGTCTAACAAATTTTTTATTTATTTTATTGTTATCTGTTGTTGTATTTTATTTACTCGCTTTTTAGATAACATAATACATAACTTTTATAACGGAAATGAAAAAAAATATTGTTTTTAAAGTAGCCTAAATTAGAAATGGCTTACTTTCTATTTATATACCAACCAAAGCTGATTTTTCCAATGAAAATGTATATGAATTTAAAATTAGCGCTTACAATATGATGAATTTGTACTAGATGTATGTGTGAATAGCGTTATCGTTATAAGAAAAATATACCTACGTCACTAAGGTGATGCATTGAGAATATTTACTATAATAGTATTTAAAAAAATATTTTACTCTGTATGAAGATATTAATAATCTTATTAAATTTACGACTACATATATAAATTTTTCTTCAATTTCATTTCTATTCAAGTTAGGAAATACTTATAACTCTTTTACACATAGACATATACACACAGCACACAACTTAGGTAAAGAACATAACCAAACGGTGGGGTATCGATGTGCTAGAGTAAAAATAAATAATATTGAAATAAAATAAACGAAACTCCTCACTTAATGTCTAAATTATTTACAAAATATTTTCACTCTTCTGCACTTTATCAATACGAGGATGCGGTCATCTACTTCTTCTGAATGCTCAGCTTCAAGTCTTTCATATGAGAGTGCTGGACATCTGTGGATGAGATGGTCTGCAGTTTGAGGTTCTTCCATGCAGACATTACAGACATTGCTGACGTCTTTCCATTTACTGAGATGGGCTAGAACGGTCCATGGCCAGTGTATGCTTGGACTAGCAGCTTCATGTTCTCCGATGGAGTTTGAGAGGTTTAGGTCCTTGTTTTTTAACATTAAGTGTGTGTGCTTTAAACGATGGCAATCATTGTATCGACTGCACCATTTTTTATAAACTAAATTGGCCAATCACTTCTTAATGTAGCTGGGAGGCACACCGACACATCTACGATCATGACATTTTGTCCCACTTTTTGCCAAGTAGTCCGCAAATTCATTCCCCGTAGTATCGTCGTGCCCTCTGCACCACTCTATGTATAAGTTCTTCTCCTGTTTTAGACTCTTGATAGTTTCCTTGCATTTTTTCACTTCATAACTCGTAGTAAGAGGGTTAAGAATTGCAGCTATTGCAGATTGTGAGTCTGATTTAATGGTGACAGTTTCCCACTGTTTATTGAGTTTATGAAGATCTTCCACTGCTGTTTTGATTGCAAAGACTTCAGCTTGAAATACTGATGATTCGCTGTTTAGAGATACCATTGAGTAATTTCTATTATTATATATAAAATTTTTTTTTCGTTAATGTATCAAAAATCGACTCTTTTTCCAATCTCCTTTATTGTTAGATAGGTTATATACAAGTATAAATAAATAGAACTATCATTATAATTATATATATTTATATAAAAAAAATTAAATAAATTAGAATAAAAAATCACATGATTTGATTAATTAAATATTTCATTATCTTTTCAAAATTAACAATATTTTCTTTGACTTTGAAGAGTGAAGGATACGTTCCGGCACTTATCCATGAATCATCGGTGTCGGATTTCTGGTAAGGCATCTTGAGAGTGAAGCAGTATATCGGGCGGAAGGAGAAAATAATCACTCTTTCCTCTTTCTAAGGTATGATTAAAAAATTAACTCTTTTATCTCTGAATTTGGTGTAATAAATAGTTATGTTCCTCAATGCTTTACTTATAAACACTTCAAAAAATGAACGTTTCTGGCTATTCTTTAAATAAGGTTATTTATGTTAAGAGCCAGGCCCACCTTTTATCTGAGGGATATATAAGTAACTATATTTTTTTTACGCTTAGATATAAAACATAAATATAATGAAATAGATTTCAATGAAATGTGGAAACGATCTAATAATTCTAACTTAAATGAGACTGGGCATATATAAAGAGATATAATATATTTAGCTATCGGAAAACAACTTTTCAAATCGTTCAAGCCAATTAGAAAATTGCAGGCATTAACATCAAAATTATTTACTACGGTTTAAAACCTAACAATACTAAAAATTCTCATAAAGAAATATGACCTACTGTTATTACCTAAGTTAATATATAAAAAATATAAAAATTATATACATTATATATAAATAAATAATATAAATATATAGGTATATACTCTACATATATAGGTATATTTTAGTCTCAAGCTCTTGTTTTTATATTAATGGATTCATTTCGTACATATTCCTACTACCTCATCACTGATTAGGTAGCTATAAGCTTTGAGAGATTCCGTGATAAAAACTCTCCTGTTTACAGGAACCATCACTTAATTAACATTCACTCCTTTGTCAGCTAAAGCAATTTCATAAAATAGAAAGAAACTTAGTTAAGAGGTGTAATAAGAGAAAAATAAGAAGAAAAAAGTTATATATTTAGTTTTCATTTTCCTTTTGTTTTGCTTACCGTTTCAATGTATTTTTTTAAATATGTCAAAACGTATTTATTTTATGAACTATAAGATATGAAATATATTATCTGTATTTAGTTATTAAACCTTTATATATTGATTCAATAAGATTGGTATGATCCATATAATCCTTGGTTGATCATATTATTTTGGAATAATAAATGATCAATTGTAGCTCAACTAACCGAATCAAAGTGTTTATTAACTAAAAACCCAATGAGATTGTACAATTATATAGATGCCTCATAAAATACATGTTGACTCAACGAGGGAACCACTCCTTTGTGTGACTAAATGAGCGAAACAAACAAAATATAATCTCCTCACTGTTGTTACGTCTTGAAATGGCAAATGTATTGGGTTTTCTATTGACATAGTGTTCGTATTATGCAAACATCGACTATTTGAAATTATACGGGTTTTTATAATCAAAGCAGGCATACAGTATTACTGTAATAAAAGCAATTACCTTCTATAATACTATGTATGTATTCTCAGGGATTCATATTTCTACATATAAATTAGTTTCAATTTTAATATGTGTATTATTCTTAATCAATCATATAAATGATATTTGAGATAAATAGAGAGTTTATAAGATAAATAAAATACATTTAAGGACCACCAATGGGCTTACACAGGTGGATTTTTCCTTCCTTAATCTTCATCTTAATAAAAAAAACTTGTGAGTTCAATAAAAATGAATGGTTTACATTTTAGTCATTTGTGTATTTGATATAATTTCTTTTCGGGATTAATTATTAATATTACAGATTCCATGATCGATAAAGACTAAGTTACTGCAATCCGAAAGAAGTATTTTTGAGGGGGCATGTGACTGTTGTGACGTAGTTGGGACGAAAATCTTTATTATATTAATTAATAT
>CP045893.1:16017737-16039765 GCA_013387185.1 Caligus rogercresseyi | reverse complement strand
GGAACCCCAATTCAAAAAAAATATTCAAAGGGTATCTTTTAGGAGTGTGAGCTCCTTGTGATTTTGCGTGAATCGTTGTATTATCATTTTCATCAAGCTATCATCTACATGAAACCTTTGTCTAAAGTATTCAACAATCTAAAGGTTATGTTACATAATACGGACAATTCATTGAATTGCTTATGTGTTTTGTATTCTATTTCGCTCTCTATGTGGTATATCATAACTGATGATGATTAAATTAAAACTACATATCATAAAGATAGACATCTAAGCATCTTCTCTCTATTCATGTCTTGACCTCCTTACTTGAATAAAGATTGTGAGGAGCAGAAAAGAAGAATCCCCCAACAAAGACTCAGCATTTACAAAAGGGAAGATCAAGTCTGAAAAATTATTAACATACTATATCATTTATAGAAATCCACTGAGGGTAGGAGGTCGAAAAACTACATTTGATGGCTATATTTTAGGGACGTTTTTGAGATTCTTTAATTAACTACGCATAATGAATATTACGTATTGTTCGTTGTCATATTTAATGAAGGAACTTATATACTAAAAGAACTATCGAAGCAAATGAGCCCCCATTCCTTTCTTCCACTTCAGTAGGGGATGGTCTGGTTATAAGTTCTGGGAAGGATAAGGCCCATTGTTTTATAGCAACTGCTATAAGCCAGCAAGTGTTTTGTCTCAATTATGAGCAAAGCCTTTTAGATAGTTAAAGTTATTGGAATCACTTGGGAATGTGTTATTACTTTTACAGCGTGATTGGTTTAAAGGAAAGGAGAGGCAGTAATAAAAAAGTAGTTGGAATAATGCATGTTTAAAGTATCATTCACTCGTGGCAGCAGTTTGAGGGATGCACATCAATTCTGAGCGAAAGAATTCACGCGGCGTTGGACCTCAAGATCCCCTCTGTCACCGATGGAAAGTGGAGTTGGGTGGTGATGAATTTCGCTACTTCCTTCGTGTTCCCTGCCTTATGGAAAAATTATTAAAAAACTTTACGCCAATTCAAGGATTGAAAATAACCGTTTTTATCGTTAATGTATGTTTTGTTTTAGATTGTCAAGTTGTTTAATTATAATTGTATTTAGTGTTCGTTTATATTTGATATTAAAATTTTAAGCTAAAAGTTAATTATGTTTTTACGCATTAACATCTTTTGAATACATTCGTTTTTTTATGCTTGTATATATTTTTATGACTGTGGAAAAAAAAATCATCCTTAAAATACAATTTGTATCTTCTACTCGGCCTCAAATCTTTTGAATGAACCACATCAATGTTACATATCTTATGAATATTTAAAAGTGTTATATTATACTCATGAAGAAAAAATATGTATATTATGATTAATCAAATCCGTCGATAGGGGAACTTCAACCCTACTATTAGATATATAAAAAATAAAACTGTGCTACTAACTAAAAACAAATGCTGATTGATGAGTGTCCAATCTTTGTAAATCTTGTAAATTCCCTTGATGATCATAAATGGTAGATATCTTTGTTTTTATGCATTAAAAAGTGTCTCTCCATTAAATATTACAGTTATCTAAGAAAATGGCTGTGAATGCCTAAACATTCAATCTGTATAGAGACTTATAACTTTGATAGCTGTAGATTGTAAATAATAGTTATATATATAGAGTCTTTGTATTTTATAAAAATATACCCAAGATTGCTTGAATAATGTTCTCATAACATCTTGAAATATTATAAGAAACTTGCATAGTCCCCTTTTACGGAGTGTCAAAACACTTTTTTTGCGGTACTATTTTTTAATTAATAGAGTAAAATTGTATGTGCGTGTGACAATTGTGATCTATCAAATGTCCCTATTATATTTTATGTACATGGAGCTTATTAGAGGCCTTTCAATGATTAAACATATATTTACGTAGTTTCATTCATTATAAAAGTTGATAGAAGAAAATAAAATGATTAAAAGACAATTATTTACATGGCATAGAACTGGACCCATTCATTACCATCTTCTATCAAAATGAGAGTAATCATTAAAATTATAAAATGATTCACAAATACGTAATTGAAAATGTATGAAAAATGCAAACTTTGAAGCAAAGCAAAAAATAACTAAAAGAAAGTCTAACAGTGATTAAGGTGTGGAAAATATTTGGGATCCTTTAAGCCGACATTCATGTTTCATCTTCTTTTAAGCATAGAGATTTTCAGATAATACAATACATGACACATCCCCTACGATAAGAAAATGCTTATTATTCGAGTGATGTTTATTTGAATAGTTTTATATTACTTTTTTACCTGAAATATGTATGAATCAATGGATGATTGTTATAAAGGACTTAAAATAATGTATACCAATTGCATATTTGAGGTGAGTATTGATGTAAAGCTCTTTAATTGACTTAGAGCACCATAAGATGCAGCAAAATCTAAATATTATAAAAAATATGAAAGGAAAAAAGCAATGAATTTTAATATATTCAATTATAAATGTATGTTAACTTCATTAATAAATGAAGGAAAACACGTTTATTATCTATACATTCTATAAGGTCAAAGATATATCAGCTTGCCATACAATGAATAAGCGATGTGTGAAGTATACAAAGTACTTTTTGATTAATTTGTGCTCAGCTTCATATGAAGAAGCGCGTATTTACTGAGGTGTGAGGCATCAAGTGATTGACCTCTCTCACCTTCTGATGAGCTAAAGAACTGTATTGTTAATTTAAATTGATGTACATTATCATCAGGGCTGTAGGAATCTGGTAAATCACTCTCTGGGCAAACTGCCTTTTAACGCATATAACGCATATTTGGTCTTTTTCTGCATATTTATTGCATATTTTGAGCTAATTTTGAAGATATATATATATATATATATATAAATTCTACTCCAGAATTATGAAGAGAGAGACATTGGTGCTCAAAGATTATCCCAAATTGCCTTTCCTCTTCTCGTGCGCTCCAATTACCTCTGTAGACTGCGAAAGGGTCTTCTCCAAACTAAAGTCTCTTTGTCTGACCAGCGAACCAGTCTGACAGGGAGGCATGTAAAAGATATGCACACTCTTCAGTGTAACAATGATTTCATGACATAATTTTTATTTATTTAGAATATAAATTATTTTTCCACATAAAAGGTGTTTTTTTTTGCTCATTTAACCGTTTTTCGCATATTTGTTCGCATATTTAGTCATTTTCCCCGCATATTTCTGGGCATATAGGGCATTGTTTTTGTTCCAAATTCCAACAGCCCTTATTATCATTGCTATTCTAGTACCCCACCCGCCAGCGCCTTTATTATGTATATCTATTGAATAAAAAAATATGACTTTTAAAGTTTATAAACCATATTATAAATGAATTACAGATGTACAACATAAGCTATTGAAGAAATTGATTAATTGAATTAAAGGATGCTCTATTGTGGCATGTCTCAAATAAAGTGACTATCCCATTTCTGTCTAAAACTGAATTGTTCCAATCCATTAACATCATTACATAAGAGAGAAAAACATTAGAATTTTCAGGAATGTATATTTAGGATAAGAATTAATTGTGTAAAATAATTTATAGATTTTCAAACTTAGAGATTAGTATTTTTATCTATGACTGAAACACGAGATTAGACCAAAAATATTTAAAAGCTTATTAAGTATTGAAATAGTAACTTACCCCCATATTATATGTTGTTATACATTTACTGACATTACATAGATATAAATATATAGAATTAATTTAATAGGTCATATATTTTATATATCTTGTAATTTTTTATTTATCTGTTATATATAAATATAGCTACAATTATAAATACAGATAACTGTCACTGATATTTTGAATTTTTTACTTACTATCTGCAAATACATAATATTTATAAGATATTTTTAATGATTATATAAGCGAAGATTTAAAATAAGTAAATATTATAATGATATAGGGATTTACAGCTATGGACTATAGTATCATAGAGATGTCTTTAAAAAAATTAATTTCAGTTCAGCAACGTAAGTTTTTATAATATTTACTTGCTTCTATATGTGTATGAATAATTGATATTAGTCCATCAAACCTGGGATCTTTTCTGTGATGTTGATTCAATTTGACCTTCCTTCTCTTGAAATCGAACTAGCACACTCAGCATGAAGGACATTAGACTGCATTACTGTCAATAAATTCTTTGAAATAATGTTTATAACATACATTAAGAAAAAATATCATTGAACATAAAACCTACAACTTGAATAAAATTCTAACACATTAACTACATTTTTGTAAAGGAAATGAGCGATACAGCTAGACGTCTCATCGCTACCTTTGAAGAATACCTAGGCTGACATATGCCTGTAATGGAAACAATATCCTCTTTAAGGAACACCTTGAAATGTTACAAGGGCTTTCGTGTTGCGGGACCTGGAATTTGAAAACAGTCCATTAGGGAACATGTTCTTGTGCATAATATAAAAAAGACTCAAGGACCACAGGAGTATTTCAAATGCTTCGATAAATCATCTTTGGTCTGGTAGGAGACTCCTCAAGACAACTCGAGAAACAACAGAAATCATCCAGAGCCACTGAAGGATGACAATCTTTCAGAATGACTTCATATCCTTCGTACAAGAGAGAAGGAATCGACAAAATCATGCAATTATAACATCAACGCATTATTTGTAATATACAATAACTCGTACAAAATAAGAACAATTAAATATTTTAAATATAAAATCCGAGGACAATAAAAGGCATATATTCCTATATGATAACAGATGAAAATTATTCATATATCTGTTGTCACTAATACAAAGTGGCTTCATATCTTGTTATTAATTGTTCTTATACACACACAGCCATAAGGTTGTCCAACCTTAGAAATATATTCAGTTAATTGTAGCTTTGATGGACATATAAAAGTAGGAAAAGCAGGAGTTTTTAATAGGAAACCATGAACATAGAATCATTATGTTAATCGGTAGAAATTACCTTGATTAATCCCCTTGATTGACCATGAACCAAGAGTGTCCTTCAGTCAATCTTCCTACAATTACGGGTGAAGTCATATGTAACGTTATTTTTTAACGTATGTATATATAATTATTCATCCAACTGACAGCCGTCATTGGATTTCAATCAATGATCTTTTGGATGGAGTGAAGGTACTAATGAACGTTGATTTTAAAGAGAAGGAAAAAACACACACACACATTCACTTGTCATTCGTAAATGACTATGAATGATTATAGATAAAAGAATTAAATGCTTAAAAAATCTGATATATACCTAAAATGTAAATACAATGATTCATTTTCGATGTCATATTTGATCAAAGCAATGTTCTATTATGTTTGTTAATAGTAATGGCAAAGCATATACGTCTTTGAATAATGTTAATTAAATATATTTCCATTGCGTCCATTGAAGCAATGCATGACGTCACATGGTTGAATGACAACAATTGCTCATCATCCCATTTGAAGATTTTATTATATTTATTATTCTTTAAACGTATAAGGTTACACTTAAGGCGAAGTAATAAAAAAGCTACTAATTTTCATATTTGAAAGAGAAAAAACTTTGATATTCAATTGCTAAAATGAAGGAATGAAAACGCTGTGTAAAATAACCATTAAAGCAATGATACTCCTTGATTCTTAATAGCCAAATACCTCGAAAGCAATCGAGAGCACTGTTCGAATTGGACTATCATACAAATAAGTTATCTCTCTATTTAAGCACCCTCGTGAATACTTTGCTTTATAGATATCTTATGATTCTATGAGAATGTAATGCATTATTTTTTCTTTATATCTTTTTTTTCTTTGTTATCATAGACATCTGTCATTTATACAACATATTCCAAGAAACAAATAATGTGCTTAAAAAGAATGGGATGCATTGCTAAAATATATTGGGTTTTTGAGGTTTCTCGTTTAGAATACAGATATTATATATTTACCTCCGCCAAAGGAGGTATTGTTTTCACTGGCGTTGGTTTGTTGGTTTGTTTTGTTGTGGTTTGTTTGCCAGCAGGATAACTCAAAAAGTACGGAACGGATTTGGATGAAACTTTGTGGAGTTGTTGGAAATGCCAAAAGTAACAAGTGATTAAATTTTGGCATCTCTGAGTGCAGAATTAAGATGCAAAACGAGCTAAATACTAATAAATATTTCAAGTTAGCCTACTCTGCCAATAGATGTCGCTGTGCTGTGAAATCGGGTGCCGGGAGCGTCTTCCTCTCGAAATTTCCGTCGAGGGGAACTCTCCCCGTTCCTCTACGCCGCCGCCCCAGTCGTGAAATATCCGCCTCGGAAGGCTCATAAGGACCCCGTGACGGCGGAGGTTTGCACTCTCTGAGTGTATATATGCCTCTAGTTTACTATTTGTTTATTGCATTATACTATATATTCATTGAGATTGATATAGAAGTATAACTGTAGATGGTGTATTTATTTAGAAACTATTTATCATACAAAGATACATGTATTTTTCCCAATTAAAAACAATCAGTAAAGAGTACACCTAAGCTCCTATTATCATTTGATTAATGAATATCTATGGGGAAAGAAAGAAGGAATGACGGCTCAAAGAACGTGTAGGTGGCATGTGGCTAGTCATCATTTCTCTTAGCCAATTAGCATTACCATTATTTTTTACAATATGAGCATTCAAAAATTGAAATTAGTCTATGCACATACACATGTATATATGTTTGTGAGCAAAGAGTGTGATGAAGAAATGTGAATTTAGAGTAAATCAGTACAAATAATTTTCATCATTTACGTGTTGAAAATAAATAAATATATATATTAATTATTATTTTCAACCTTGATGTACATAAAATGAATAATTGTTATGTATATATGTAGGTTTTGTTAAATATTTTCTTTCTTAAGCTCTAGATTATATAGTACTATCTCAAACAGTCCATATAATATATCATTAAAGAGAGGATACATATATATTAATTCATTTTTTTCTACTTTTCTACATGAATAAATATTAATTTAAAGAATGGATTTAAGTAGAAAAAAGATTTAACAAAAAAATTAAAGAACTTTTTGTCATAAAATATAAAATTATTATATTCATACCCTGCTTCGTTTTTCTTCCCAATATGCGTCAATTGTTAACAAATGTGAATATAGAGTAAATCAGTACAAATAATTTTCATCAGCCAGGTCGTTTTTTTAGAAAAAAAATATTAGATAACATAAAATAATTATTTTCAAATAAACCTTACTTTAGATAAAATGAATAATTATATGTGGTTTTATTAAATATTTTATTTTTTAAATCTAGATTATATTACTAACTCAAACAGTCACATATAATATTTCATTAAAGAGAAGATAAATATAAATTAATTCATTATTATCGAAATTTCTACATGAAGAACGATGTATTACTCTATAATACTTTTTTCTGTTTTTGCAATTTATTTTACAAGATATGAATTATAGAATTTGTTCCAAGTTTTTGTTACTCATAAATATTTTTTATATCCGTTAATTTTATTTTTATACTTGTATACTTTATATGAACTGCAGAATGTAAAAAATATACCTTGCTTTTCCCTGCGAACTTAAACATAAAATGCCGAACACTCCTTAGGTTTCATCATACTCTCATGAGTATGACTCTCCAATATTGTAACAATGAAGACAATTACATGAATGTATTGAAGCACAATGATGTGACATTCGCTTGTTGTACATACACCATTATAAATAAATGGAGTGGCTTTATTGTTGACGGATGCGCCAGAATAAAGAAGAAAGATCTCTTGCCTAGGGGGAAGGCTTGGAAGAAAGCTTTTTGATGTGGGAAAAGTAGAAGTTATCTTGGTTCTTCACCTGCTGTGGCTAATATTTATAAGTTATCTTGCTCCTTCACTGTTGTGGCTAGGGTTTTTTTAATTGAGAAATTTATCAATGCCATGTGGGGCCTTTATAAGTGGCTGGACCTTAGATTGCTCCTCATACATAGATGCTTGATTTTCTCTGTAACTAATTTGTTATTGCCCGCCGTGCTGAGATTATTATTAAAAAAATAACTAGATACTCATGAATCTTTACGAAGTGGATCATATTCTTACTATCATACATAAGAAGGGGGAACAAGCACTTTATTGTTGAGAAGCTGTGGGACAGAAACTTTTTCCTATTTGTGTTTTTCCTTTGTGGTTCAATATGTTTGTGTCTGTATTTATATGAATAAGCAAGCAAGCATTAAAATTAGTCCATCCAGTCAAGGGCCTCATCAACAAGGTCGATCAAAATTGACCTTCTAATTTCAGGAGTCGAAATTGCACCCTCAGCATTGTGGAGTACACTTCCATTGAACAAACGTGAAACTTTTTGAAATTGTCTTCATTTTATAATAATTTTGTTCCATGATAAATTATCACTCATTCGTCACTCATCTATAAATCTCTGAGAATTTTTACAATACTTTTTTTAATATGATAATCTTTTTCAATCATACAAGCATTTTTAGGGTGACGTATTTAGTCAAAAAATTAGTTAATTTAGATTATTATTATTATTTTTGGTACCTCAGTACAACAATTTATTTCCATCAAACTAGTTACATAATAAATTTTTTACATCATTACATAAACACATTTAAAAATCACTAAATACTTTACAATATTATGTGGGGGGACTAATCTTGTAGAACGAAATTTATATAAAATTAACTGTGTTTTTGTTGTAATAAAATTGACTTCATTACTATGGACCCAAATATAAATATGATAATTCTTTAGGACATAAAATAAGTTTAAATTTGTCGTAAAATATGTTTGATAATGTACTGAGAATTTTTACAATAAATGGACACTCGACTACAAAATGATTTAGCATTTCAGTCTATTTAGAGATTTTGTTTGCTTAGAGAAATCATATATCGGAATTTGAATCTTCGAAAATGTATATACGGAACTGCAGAAAGGTTTTAATTTTGTTTCATATTTTAGTACATATTTAAAGTTTGTGTTTCACATAGTTTGAAAATCATATCAGATAGGTGACGTCCCCATTGTCCATTTCAATATCTCCACAAATAAAAATCACAAGGGGACAAATCGGGGAACGGGCTGGCCACTCCAGATCGCCCCTTATTGAAATGAGGAACTCCGGAAAATGTTCCCTCATTTGGGGTGGCCAGCCCATTCCCCCGATTTGTCTCCTTGTAATTTTTATTTGTGGGGATATTTGAAATCCCGCGTTATGTCAACCGCCCGAGAACCTACCAGACTTGAAGGCCAACATCAGAGAAGAAATTGCCAATATACCGCTGATACGCTGGTGAGGGTCATGGCGAACATCCGAAATCGGTATATACAGCGTATGGACAATGGAGGACGTCACCTATCTGATATGATTTTCAAACTATGTGAAACACAACTTTAAATATGTACTAAAATATGAAACAGAATTAGACACCTTCTATTTATACATCTTGTTTTATTGCCTTCTGAAAAAAGGAAGTTATGTCGCTGAACCTTGTATATATATATATATATGTATGTATATACTTTATGTAGATACGTGAAAGCTATGAGTTGTGCGCATTCTTTTATGTATATATTATTGACGTTGTACACAAAAATTACGTGGCACTCTTTCATGTGCGCTAACAAGCTCAACTCATTGACTTTTCCTAATCATTTAAGGTCTCTAATGTCTTACCTTATAATTTATAGGGCTCCTTTATAGGATGATGATCCAATTTATTCCCTTTGTTTAGGTAGAACAGGTATGCCTTGATTTAGTAACAACTGTTGTTTTGGGGACACTTTGTAAACTGCAATTGTACACTCTCTGAAAGAATGAAACTCTAACTGTATAGGCCTCATACAGACTTGTGTATAAGCTGTATTTTACGATCTAAATAGCAATGAATATCTTTATTTTTATATTTAAAACAAGAAGAAGATGCGTAATCCCCTACCCGGTGTACATAGTCCTTCCTAATGGGCCCATGTTTCAATTAGTTGAATATGTGGAGCTCCTAGAACCTTATTAAGAAAGAGGAGAACATTATGTAGGGTTTCAAATTACCTCCAAATTTTAAGAGAAGGGATATGAATTGACAAAGAGAAAATAGATACAATACCCGAAAGCATCTTTTTTCTGTAAAACCTACATTTTAATTCATTATTCAAGGGATGAACTATTCAAACCGTTTTGTTGCATTGAAAAAACCACAGCATCTTGATATTGCATTTGAAAGGGAAAAGAAGGGGATTCAAGAATGAGTCTATTTTATATATTATTAAATACCTTCCATTCCAATCGGAATTGAAAGTGCCAACGAGTAAAAGTGTCTTTCAGCATCAGCATTTAAATTTCTAAAAAATCAACTGATTTATTAATTGATAACTGTTATTACAGTTATTTATGAAATTAAAATTTTTATAATGAACACGTAGATGAGTTCAAACCGTTTTTGACATAATTTATTCGAAACGAATTCATCAAACATTTTGATAACCTAAACTTCAATAAAATAAGATATTTAAGGTATTGTATTTTACCTCCTAAAGGAAAAGTTTACCAATTTCCATGACTAATAACTTGAAGAAAAAGTTATTTGACTGACAAAGAAGACATTTGAAAGTATTATCCATTAATGTGAATAAAACATACACAATGATGGCATAATGCTCACAAATATTTAAAATCAGTATCCATACAAGCCGATCATAAATGTAGATCAAATTGTTATATTACGGAAAATAACATAGGCTATCAAGTTTTTCTACCCAATGAGCTAAATAAATTGTTTTGTGATCAACTTCGTGCGGCCTTATCTTAGCTGTTTTCTCCTAAATCTAAAAAGAGACAACTCGAAAATCTTCTATCCGTTTCCAACTGATATTATAATACAATGAAACTAAGTTATATTCTAGTTCCAACGGTTTTTATCAGCAACTAAACTGTTCACCTCAAAATAAGCTTTACAATAGTATATCCTTACCAGTCCAAGTATCAACTTCCCTTATAATACATATTGTCGTGAACATTTTTCATATATTTTTACATGTACAATGACATCCTCAAAAGATAAAGTTTCATAAGTTTTACTTTCACATAAACCTAGCCTGATTACTTTAATCAATATAATTTTGATGAATAAATGCTTATTTTGTTATTAAGAAGTTCTAGGATTGGATGTATTTATAATATGTGTGTGGTAATATACCGAGTAACACAATAACTGGACGCTCGAAATAGATGAAAAATTGACTCCTTCTTCAAAAGTGTTGAGGATGGAAAATCCTCACGTAAATGGCTGCCTCTGTGTGCATGAATGGGAATAGACAATAAGGAAGCCCTCTACTTTAAATTGCAGGGATGTTAATTACAGATTTGTTTTAGAAAATAATAATATACTTACATTCCTATAATGGACATTTTTGTCACTTCTACCTTCCTTATTCTCTTATGCCAGTTATTCTGACCTTGACTGCTCAAGGGACAACAAGCATTCTTATCCTATCTTTGTTTTTTCCTTGAAATAATTGATTTTCGTCATAAATAAATAAAAGATGGCGTCCATGAAATATTCTTATGATTTTTTAATATTTGATATGTAGATATTATAATGTATACTATGTCGGTGGTTGCGACTGGGAAGCATAATTATCATACACTCTTATCTCCTTTTCAAAGCTAAACTCACTCAATAATATTTGGGAGAGACTTCTTGAATTTCCTTAATGGATGAATTCGAATTCTCTGGCAGTTTTTAAGAAGTAGATCAAAGGAAATAAGTGAAGCTTTTTTGCGTTTGAAAAGTCTTACAGTCGAAATTTGTACTGCCTCGCGATTTTTTCGTATATATGCTTAAGCGGATATGATATATTGTAATCCAAAAATGTGTTTTGGGTAACTGTATTTATCCCTATAATGAGCGATCGCTTAAGTATTATGCAATTGAAAAATGCGTATTGCAAACTATCGATAATGTATGTTTTCCATATTTCTTGAGGTTTTCAAATATAACTTTTGATGGTTTTTTAAATAATATATATATTAAATCTCTCAGTTCATAATTGCATGCTCTGAAAGTATTTCTTTTGTACAACTAGTTCGTTAAACGAACAGAACGATGCCACAAAAATAATTTCATCCTTGAAACATATGGGTCACATTATTTTTTTTTTTATTATTTTTTTTTTTAAAGGTCTTTATTTAAAATTGTAGTACATAGAGTATACATAAAATACAATAATAAAAATAGTAGGTAGAATTGCGTAAAAAATACATAAATAAACATTATAGTTTAAAATTAATCTACCTAAAAAGACCCAAACTCAATTAAACAGAAATAATACGCAATATAAAAACAAAACTATAAAACAAAAACAAATCATAAGGGGTTATAAAAACGGTGATATTGAAGGACTATCTTCTTCAACAAGGTGAGGTGACGGCTCGAAGAAGGTACCATGTATGAAACCAAGTCGATGGCATATTTCCACGAATCCGGCCTAACTCCGGGGATCTTTAACTCCAGTGCGGTATATCGAGCTGCGGCAGATAATAAAATTGGACGCAGGTCTTGCCTTGTCACTGGTTCCTTCCTCGACAGTTTTGAACCAATAAGAGCCTTCGCACTCGATAGTGCGAAGTGAACAGCCTGAAGAATTGGGTTAGTCCGTCGCTTTCTAGGAATACCAATAAAATAGTACCTGTCACTTCGAAAGAAGAACAAACAGTGTTTAATTTTATGAGTTCACTTAAAATAATTATTAAAGGGCATTTTACAAAAGCATGTATAATATTATTAAAAACGTTTCCGCAATTAATGCAAGGGGTATTAAAATATAAACATCTGGTTGAAATTTGGAATTGAGCTGTGAATTTAAAACAGTCATAAATACCAGAAAGAGAGTCTTTAATCCGTCCTAACCAATTAGTTGGCAGATTTAGTTCCTTTAACCATTTTATGCAGGCATCATGGGCCTCTTCCTTATAGGAGGGAGGCTCAAGCTTTAGATGCCATGGACGAGGGGTAGTATATATAGAACAAGCTCTCTTTAAAGGAAAACGAAATTTACCACAGCTCAATGCCGAGTCTTCATGAATAACCAGATCATGAAAAGTAAAAATTCCTTTCTCCAAGGCTTCACGCTCTAATTTTTTTGGCTCCTCAGTTGATTTGAAGAAAGCTTTCTTACTCGCATTTTGAGTAATTATATCGACAGTTGAAGAGGAGTCACAAACCGGACCAAAATTCCAAATTACTCGCTGAACTGCCGCCCAACTAGGTGATATAGTTAAGAGTAGGTCGTTTGAAGATACGGAACTCATCATAAGAAGAGTGTACAATGAAGAATTTGACACAACAGACCTCCACTCGAGATCTGGTCTTTTAGTAAGGTCAATTAAAACTTTTACGAACACTTTCGGTAACACTTTGGTGAGAAGAACTAGGCCACCACCTAGAAGTGTCCTTGGTCTTTTAAGTGCTTCAATATAGGTCTTGTGAAAAAGAGTATTAATCCAAATTTTCTCCTCTTTGATGACTTTATCAGCTAAAATAGGTAAAAGAGATGCCTTGTATAAAATCGAAGGAACAATAAAATTATTATAATTATCGATTCTAGACCGAAGATTCAATTTTCTCCACGATAAAATTCTTTTTAAAACACACGTCCTCATTGAGTTCCAATTTTCAACTGTTTCGCCATTTTTATCATAATCAACTCCAAGAATTTTAATCTTTCCCTCACTGGACAGTCGGCAACTCTAAAATCCTTTACCGGAGACCAGGAGCCAAGGGGTAAAATTGTGGTTTGTTTCTGTTTAAAAGTAGACCTGAACGTTTGCCAATTTAGTAAAATATGCTAAAATGACTTCAATCCTCTTTAAAAGTTGAGCCTCTGACTTGGCTTCTATATACAAGTTACATCATCAGCGTTATATCAATAATATGCCGTGTGTTGCCGAATAAAACTCCAAAACCCCCATATTTCCTTTTAATAGAGAGAGCCAAGTCTTCTATTGCCATTACAAAAAGAAGGGGAGCCGCGGGGCATCCTTGTCGGCAGCTCTTATCGAGTCGTATAAGAGAACTTTCTATACCGTTAATAGAAATGAGGAAGATCCATTGGCAAGGAGGGCCCTTATGGATTGCAAAGATGTTTTTGGAAGATTTTTCTTTGCCATTTTTAAAATATGGAGATGTGATACCGTGTCAAAGGCTTTTCGAAAGTCAATTGCTATAATGGCCCCAAACAATTGTCTGGAGCAATACAGTCATGGCACAACAAATGTTTCTAGCAATGTCACTAGCTTTTCTTCCCTTTAAGAATCCCTTTGATGGTGGCCAATTTCTTATTCAGAACAGGTTCTAATTCACTGCCACGACGCCAGCTAGAATGCGGTAAGACTCATTTAAATAGTTATGGGACGCCAGTGGCTAATATCAGTGCCATTGCTTTCTTTGGGATTAAAAACAATCTTTCCTTTAGTTATAAGACTTGGTAAAACACCTTTCGCCTCCATGGATTTACCTATGTTTACTAAAAAGGGACATTCCCTCATGAAAATGTGTGAACAATTTTCACCAAAACCATCAGGGCCATAGGCCTTGTTGTTTTAAATTTATCCTTTATATACTTAGTTAAAGACTCAATGGAGAACAGGGAAAAGGAAGGATTGTGGCGACGTTTATGGGGGGAAAATTGGTCGAGAGTCTTTAACAGTGGCCTGAAAGTCCTCACGAAAACAAGATAAAATCTCATGGATATAGTGATGCACCTACCTTTATAAAAAATTTACTAAATTTGGGCATTGAGTCCTTGTCGATTATTATTTGTACTTTAAAGCGATTTGTAGCGGTAAATTTTCTACTGCTTTTTTTCTCTCAATTCTTCCTCTATAATATCAGATAGCCGATACGAATTTACACTGTCTGCAATATATTCTTTCCAGAATAGAGAACCATTTTTTAATATTTCAAAGACATTTGCCTGAATTCGCGAGCTCTCCTTCTATGACGCCCAACGAACTTCTTTGTTGAGTGACGTACACAAAATAATAGGGCGAGAGCTGTCTTATTTGCACTAAAAGATTTATATAAAAAGGACTAGATTAGAATTCAACGAGCAAGAAAACTCAGGTTCATGTAAAATCCACTTAGGTAAATAAAACGTATTTGGTGAGGAGCATGATGAATAAAAGCTCAATGATTCGGTGGTCCGAAGATGGTTCTGGCAGATATTGAGCACTTTTTAACTAAGTTTATTACACATTATTATGCATGATTTATGACTCTTTAAAGTCATATATCCATTAAATTAGGAGTCTATTTTTTTTGTTCTATTTGTTAATTATATGATACATAATATTAGCTGCGCTCATTAAGTCTCTATCAAATGTGTAGGTAAACATTTATGGTCATATTTAAAATAGTATAAATTTGATTAGTTTAGTAAGAATTGAAACTGTCTCGTTACATTACAAATTGCACCCTATATTATTATTTTGCTTATATGTATTCCACATTTTCGATGCAATTGCATCTTTATGTTGAATTATAACATAAAAAGTAGCTATTGAACCTCGAATATCTCAATAGGCTGATCAAAATGACCCTCACATATTCTTCTCCCTTAACTAGTGCAAAAAAAAATTCCGCTTGGGCAATTTCTAACATTTGTCAGAAATAACATTTCGCATTTAAATCCGATTAGAATAGGTACGATTTATAAGCAATGTTAAAATGTTTTAACGATAGCTCAGTGTGTTAAGCGTGTTCCACCTTCAATGTTGAGGGCACAGGTTCGAATCCCGAGAGGGGAGGTCAATTTTGGTCAACCTCGTTGATAAGATCCTAGGTTCCGTCGACTAGTCTATACGCTATAAGCTTATTCATATCCAGTCGGTTCAATTTATCAATGCGTAAGGGGAAAAAAATATAAAAATTAAAATCTACAAATGAATAAAATTTTAATTTAAAAGCATATTTTACATTAATATTATGAAAGAATAAAGGTGCGTTAAAACATAAAAGAAGAAGTAGTAGTATTTAGAATATCAATTCTGAGTATCCCAGTCACGGTGATGTCATGAATAGTTAGAAGTTGAGAGTTGTGTAGATTATTATTTTCATTTCCTCTCCATGATTAATTACTCTAAAACATTTTAATTTTTTTAACATAACATATAAACCTTTTGAAAATCATTTGCGTATAAAAATGTTATTAATAAACGGTAAGCCAATTTTTTTTGGGATCGTTTTCGTGTTGTAAGTGAATTAAAAAACCTACTAAATCATAGATTTAAGATATCATCTCTATATATATCATTTCTGAGATTTGTGAAAAAGAAAGGATTTTATATTCCAATAGGGTCATCAATATAACTCCCACAAAGGAGATACATCTTATATTATTTTTAATAACATTTTCGCATTAAGCTGCATGATCTGTCTACGTTATTTTATTCTCGTTGCATTATCTTGAATGCATTTGGTGTATATCCGATCATAGGGGTTGATATGAATTGTTTTGTTTCCTTCCTTCGTCCAAGGATCGATGTAATTTGGACAAGGAATCTCCTAAAAAGGTTAAATTTATTAAAAAAAACGAATAAGTTTAGCATGCAACAGTACTAAAAGCCTGAAAGTCATTGATGTCCCTATCGCGACCGTATTCTACAACCTTTGTTTGTCTCAGATGGCCGAAGGACTCAAATATTTATCTTTGATCATTATGGAGATGCAATCAAATGGCGTAAGTGAGGATATATTTTATTTTTTGGGGTATTTTGTGCTCTATAAACACAACTGTTATATAGTAATTTTATTTATTTTTGTTAGCTGTTTTATGCATATATTTACACTGGTATACCAATAACTTTGTAACTTATGAAAGTAATATACACATGTTTTAATTTAATATTCATATGTATATACCTTTATACATATGTGCCTGAAAACTATTTAAAAAGGAGATTTCTCTTTGAAGGTGCTAATAACGACTGATACTGGATTAAGTTTAAATATCTTATCTATAATCGAAGCCAACATATGCATCAAAAACAATTCTTCTAATGCAGTTTAGGCCCACAATGTCTACGATATTATGTGCAGGGGCATTTACAAAAATTAGAAAATTTCAAAATAATGTTATATAAACGCAATTATTTCACTTCTATTTCTTGTTGGCTGGAGTAACACTTTCTTTGCTAAAATTTCATTTTCTCGTGGTTTTGGTTTTATTTTGTTATCGGTGTAACAACTTAATTTTCAAAAAATCGGAAAAAACTATTTTATTTATTTTTCTTACCTTTGTTTTCTTATTGAGTAATGTGAAATCAACTAAAATATTATTCCTATTTAACCTAAATTATTTTATGCAAATAATATTTGCCTGTGTGACAATTCAAAGTGCAAAATCATATACAGTCCGTCCAAAGGGGTCGTCCTTGACCTTAGATGTACAATGCAAAATCTTGAATGTTGATTGAGAAAAAAAACTTGTTTGCATGGTCATCAAGTTACTTAATGACCGTACTTTTTATTATACTACCCTGTTATATATTGAATTGACCCTTGAAAATATTTTTAATGTCTTATTTTTATGTCAGATACACTTCAAAGTGGTTTGCAATACTCATTGCTTGAACGAGACAACTTAAAATCAAAATCATTCGTATAGGATGAGTGGTATAAGAAGTACTTCAAATTTAAGACCTTCAAGGCTTTTAGGATATTTTTTTCTCTCTCTCGGCTTAATCATATTAAACCCCCTTTGATGATTGGAATGAAGGACTTGGAGAGGCCCTTAGCGTTAATTTAATGCCTATTAATATATTAAGCTTTAAAATATCCCTCTACTCGGGGATGATTCCCTAAGTAACCTTAAGGAGTATATTTAAAAATCATTTAGCAATCAGTGAGAAATAAAGTCACGACTCTTCGAATCGATTCTTAATTTATTGTCTTATTTATGGTGAATATACTACTAATAATAATACTTATTACTAATACTACTATTATTGGTATATATTCCCTGAGTCCACCCAATCATTAACGCTTCATACGAATTATTCCTATACCTCCATGATTCCTGTATCAAATTATCAAGGTTACGCTTTTAAGTCTATTTAGGAGTCTAGTGTTTGTGGGTGTTTAAGACTTTTAATATACATTTGTTGAAATCTATTTTACTTATGATTAAAATATATGTAATGGTTGATAAGCGACATGGCAGGAAAATTCCTATTGAATTAAAGTTGTTTTTATTACCTTCGCCGAAGGAGGTATTGTTTTCACTGGCGTTTGTTGGTTTGTTGTTTGTTGGTTTGTTGGTTTTCAGCAGGATAACTCAAAAAGTACTGAACGGATTTGGATGAAATTTTGTGGAGTTGTTGGAAGTGCCAAAAGGAGAAGTGATTAAATTTGGGATCTCTGAGTGCAGAATTAAGGCGCCAAATGAGCTAAAACTACTAAATTTTCCCACGTTAGCCTACTCTGCCAATAGATGTCGCTGTGCTGTCAAATTGGTGCCGGGAGCGTGTTCCTCTGAAATTTCCGTCTAGGGAACCCTCCCCCGTCTCTCTACGCTCCCCAGTCGTGAAAAATCCCCTCGGAAGGCTCATGACGGCGGAGGTTGGCACTCCTGAGTGTATATATGCCTCTAGTTTGATATATAGATTTGGTAAAAATAATTTAGCTTATAATTAAAAAGATATATAATAGTTTATAACGACATGGCCAAAAACTTCCTATTGACTTATAGTGTTGCTATATAGATAATTGTGGCCTGTTTTTTTTTTTTTTTTTTTTTTTTGGGGGGGGGGGGTGATTATTATTTCTTTAATTTTATATTTTGTTTAACTTATAATATAATGTTTTTTTCTATTTTATTAATTTTATTTGAGGGCTTAAAATAGGAAGTAAATTTAATATGCTAATATATGTTTTGTTTTAAATTAACATTACATTAGCGATTTGTCCCTATGTCGATATGAAAAACATTAAATCGTTATATTTAGTATATCAATCTTAGATGTTTTAGTTTCATTTCACTACAAGAAATGAAGCATATACAGATTAGGGTTGATTGCTTAGACAAACGAATCGACCACCATTTTAAACTATTCATAGTTCTCATATACTTTTAGTTGTAGCCTTACATATTTTTTCTGTTTTCTAATTATTTTTTTGCCTGTATGGTTCGACCAAATGCATCCGAATGGATATAAACCATCCCTCTCGGGAATTCGAACCGGCGCCCAAACATTGAGAGTGAACACGCCTTAACGCAAATGGATATCGCACTCCCCATATTAATTTTAAATATCATACCCAAAACTGGCAGTAAAGATTAAACGAACCTTCAAATGACCACTTTATCTTTATAATTAGAAAAAAGGCATCATCTATGGAATCACCTACAGAGTTCAGTATTTTTATGTCAAACGTGACTGCAAACACCACACAATAGTGATGTTCTCCTTATTGTAAATCTGAATCAACATGATGAACATAAAATAGTTATATTTCTATAGACATGTTTATTACTTTTGGATAAAAGTTATTAATGTTGTTTAAAGCATTTAAATTTATATATATATATTTTTTCACATATATATATATTTTTTTATTCACGGCTCCAAAAAAATATACAATGTATAAAAGAAAAACGATGCTAATGCGTAAATTTTTACATAAATAAGCATTCTAGCTTAGATTTTTAGCACGTACTTGAACAAACAAACAAGCAGATAAAAGTCATTAGATACACTAAACAATCAAATCTAAAAAACACAGATATTTAACAAATCATAAAAACAGTAAATACACGAAAATTAATCAATAAGAGTTCTTGTAAAATTCAGTATTCTCTTGATTGTCTTCCTATGGCAGAATGAGGATGAATGATAAAATTCACCTCCTCGCCGCTAACGTCCATGTGGAATCCAAAAGTGAGGGAATCTTTAAGTCCAGAGTAGTAACCTTGCTGCAGCAGAGATCATGATGGATCTCAAATCAGAGGCTTTGATGGGACATTATTGGTGATGCACCTCGCGATGATACCTTTAGCGTTTAGAAGGGAATTATTAATTGCTTTCGACCTAGCTGACTTATCACCTTTGCCGAGACCAAACAGTACCGTAGCTTTGCAATATCTGACGGCACATTTTTTTCTAGGCCCCTGATATTAAGGGCTACAAATTTATTTACTATGTGACCGCCTGACAGTCATATATATTATCTATCCTTATTTACAGAGAGAAAACTAAAAAATGAACATAGTACATAAAATACTAATAAAATAAAGTTTGCAAACATCCACATGGAAAAAACAGATAAAAAAACAGACATACAAAAAGTATTAAAAGGACAGTGATATTAAAAAATTACATCAAAAACATCCTAAAAAATCAATTCATTTAAAGCAACGGTGACAATTAAATTGCTTAACTTTTATTTCCATAAAATATGCATATGCAATCAAGGTCTGAAACTTGGCTATTGCTTTGGAGGCGGTTCTGAGTATCTTCGACTGGGGATGAAAACCGTAAAGCTTCTCATCCCGCATTTAAATTTTATATTATTTGTTGTTTGCTTCTTATTTTTTTCTTTTGTGTATATATTTCCTTATACAAATATGAAATGTTTTTCTTGATGTCCATAATACAAAAAGGAAAAATAATCGAAAAATGGCCATTGATATTTTTTAATAGACCATCAATTTCATCAAGGGCAAATAAATGAAATAAATGAGAAATAAATAGGATGAAAGTGGTTTTTTGTGCGTGCCTAATTAGAAAAGAAATATCAAAACAACTAAATTAAAGTATTTTTAATTGCTACCTATCAAACTTTTTTGAAGTTAGGAGGTTGTAGTATTTCAAAATTACACTTTTAATCTGTAGGGAACTCCTTCGCAAAAAAGTCCCGCTAAGTCTATTTTAAGCTGCTGCTATGATTTTTAAAATCAGCACCGTTTTTTATATAAATTATATATGATATATATTTAAAAATATATATATAAAATTAATGCTCAAAATAACATAAGTAAACATTATAGTAACCAGTTAATTTCCTATTAGAGAACCTTACATCTGGTTGAGTCATAAAGAATGAGCCTGACGCAGTAAAACTCGTAATTTTCATTAAAATAATTGAAATACTGTTAATTTGGTAAACATTATCCCCTCCGACTACAATGACACGTCGTGGCAGTGGTCCAGGAGCTTCCGGAGATGGTCGAACAGTTTGTCTTCACTGACCCTCTTCATAGCCCGCTGCTCGGCCAGTGTGGCATGACAACCAAAACTTGTCATTCCGGAGCAGGTAGTTATACTTCCGGAACAGGCACCGGTAGCAGAGGTTCAGGTTGAGTGAGTAGGAACTCTGTTTCACATGCTCAACGTTTCTCAGGTTCAAAAAGTCCCTGTTATCCGCGGCAGTTTGAGGACGTGCGTTGTCTCACATTAGGAGACAATCTTTCAGGTGAACCCCATAGTCCAAGATCCTCTGTCAAAAGCCTGGAAACGGTTTTGGGGTTAGAGTAATCTCGGTGGCAACCTGTCGAGTGGTCATCTCGGGGGTTATCCTCGATCAGGCGTTTCATAGCGGCGATCCGGTGTGCACATCTCTCGGGGTCTTCCTGATGACGCATTCTTCTCCAGAGAAAAACTGTCATTATCGAAGACCTTTCTCCATATCTTGATGGTGGAAGCCAAGGCAGGAGACAGGGAAGGTAGAAATTAAGTCTCCGTGGATCTTGTTGACTGTCTTGGCGAGCTTGATCCGGATCAAGAAGTAGGAGCGAAAGTCGGATGTATCCATTTGCAGAGGCGAATGAGGTAAAGAAAAAATGGTGTGAATTTTGATAACTAATACCAACGGAATGTCGCCACATAGCCGCTTATCATACCAAAATTAAGATATGAACACTCCCATTGTAGGTTTTGGAGCTATATTGCTAGCATTTCGAGATAAATAAATTCCTTTTCTGACTCAGCGTTCATAAATCACGACATAATTTTTTTTGTAATATA